>JARPMR010000025.1:27500-40000 GCA_029955525.1 Oeneis ivallda | reverse complement strand
GGTTAGGTTAGGTTAGGTTAGGTTAGGTTAGGTTAGGTTAGGTTAGGTTAGGTTAGGTTAGGTTAGGTTAGGTTAGGTTAGGTTAGGTTAGGTTAGGTTAGGTTAGGTTAGGTTAGGTTAGGTTAGGTTAGGTTAGGTTAGGTTAGGTTAGGTTAGGTTAGGTTAGGTTAGGTTAGGTTAGGTTAGGTTAGGTTAGGTTAGGTTAGGTTAGGTTAGGTTAGGTTAGGTTAGGTTAGTTTTTTTTTTTTTTTTTTTTTTTTTTTCTTAATCTAAGTTAGCCACAAATGAGATTTTATTAATTAAATCGCAATAGTTGACACATTAACACGAGGGGGTTGAAGGGCTGAAAGTTGCTCCCGCTATTTGATACGTTTTACTCCTCCCAGCCCCACTACAAACACATAACATACAAAATACAATATTACCCTATATAATATTTCTAGCACAATATTACTGTATAATATAGTACATTATTACTTTTTTTTTTTTTTTTTTTTTTTTTTTTTTTTTTTTTTTTTTTTTTTTTTTTTTTTTTTTTTTTTTCCACCACAATATTATTATTATTATATTACCATACACAATTTAACCATATAATTTTTAACACAATACTACTTTATAATATAGTATACTTTTTTTTTTTTTTTTTTTTTTTTTTTTTTTTTTTTTTTTTCTCTACAATATTATTATTATTATTATATTACCATACACAATATAACCATATAATTTTTAACACAATATTACTTTATAATATACTATACATTTTTAAATTACTTACAAACGAAACATTACAATTGAGATAATTGTAATCTCAGTGCCGCAAGCAAATAATGCTCTCAACACCAACATGCAAACACAGAGTAATTAATTAGGTGTAACATAACATAACACAAGTTCTTAAGCAATAATTAGTTCCTCAATAATTTCAAGTAGAGTCATTAGCTGTCAGTTTGATTGAGCCCTTTTACCGTTTTGAATATATGCTCAACAAATTTCGTCAGGGACTCGATGCAGCTGTGCTTTGACAGCATGTCTGTTATCGAATAAGGTGAACGCCGCAGCAGCTTACAGTGCATTTCGTGCCTGTATCTGTGTATCGAGAATTGCGGGCATTCTTTTACTAAATGTTCTACCGTTTGGACCGACGTATTATCGCACGGACAGAGATCGTCCTCTACGATCTTGAATCGTTTTAAGTACTGCTTATGGAATCCGTGTCCGGTGAGCCATTGCGTGGTGTAAAATGAGGTTCTGATATGTTGCGATAATGTCCTAATGTCCTGTAAATTGGGTAGCAGGGTTCGTGTATGGGCCCCTTGATCCGAACTAGTGTATCTGGCTTGCCAGATGCGACGAGTTTCACAGCGAACTCTGTGTTTGACAAAACTGATGGGGAACTCGGAGTAATCGGGCTGCTTATGTAGCGCTGTTCCATCCTTAGCTGCCTCGTCAGCTGCCTCGTTCCCAGCAACGCCGACATGCGCCCTGACCCACGCGAAGTGAAATTTTGCGGGGGTTAAATGTACCGTTTTGTGTATGGATGCAACCAGGGGGTTTGTGTTACTCCTTTCATGCAGAGCCGCCAGAGCAGCTCTAGAATCAGAGAGTATGCTGTATGTGCGGTGTTCTTGTTTGTTGGCGTGTGAGTGTTTCGCTGCCCATAAGCATGCCCTATGTATTGCATACAGCTCAGCCTGGAAGACGGAGCAGCTGTCGTGCAGCTTGAACTTTTTGGTGTTGATGACATTGTTTCCGTCATAGCCCACAAAAGCCGCACCAACTGCTCCGCTTTCCTGCTTGCTGCCGTCCGTGTAAATGACTGTATTATGAGGTGTAGTGTGCAAGCTTGTTAGTTCGGCGTCGTTGTGTAGTTCATATAACACTGTGACCCGAGAGGCGGGATGCAACAGTTTGTGTGGAGGTGTAGGACATTCTAGGTGAATGTCCTCTGGCAGGAATTGTGTGGTTCGCGTGAGTTTTGTTTGTTCGATTGCATGTACCTCGCGAACTTTAAGGTCTAACGGAGTAAATTGAGCTAAGGCTATCGCCGCTGTTGTGGAAATGGTATGGAAGCCCCTGATTGCCCTGATAGCAAAGCCCCGCTGCATACTCAACAGCTTTCTTTTAACTCCTTTTTTGATGGCCACATGCCCCCATATGCCCGCCGCGTAAGTGATGATTGGCTCGATCACTTGACGATATATTGTCCGAACATTTTCTGGGTGCGCCCCCCAAGTGGGCCTGCAGAAGAGGCAAAGCTTGCTGAATATGCGCGTGGCCTTGCTTATCACGTGTTGTATGTGTTGGTTAAACAGTAATTTTTGATCTATTACAACCCCTAGATATTTAACTTCCCTCACAAAGGGGAGGACCTGTCCCTCCATAGTGATGTGAGCCGCCTCCGCCTTTCCGGTAAATGAGATGAGCTTTGTTTTATCCGGTCCGAAGCAGAGCTTGACGCTCCTGCCCCATTCCGCTATGATGTGTAAAGCCTTGTTTGTTTTGTCCTGTAGGGTGTATGCTGTGTTTGCTTGTGAGATCAGAAGCACATCATCGGCGTATGCCTGGATATGACACCCCTCCGGGAGCTGTGTTTCTAGTAGTTCGTCTAAAATCAGGTTCCACAGAACGGGGCCGCAGGCCGAGCCCTGTACACACCCCTTAGTTGTAGTTTTTGAGACCCGAGCTCCAGCATAGTCTAAGATTGCTGTGCGATCCGTGAGATAGCTTGTGATTAGTTCAAAGATGTTATTCGGACACCCTGCGTTGCGCAGCCTCTCTAAAAGCGCTGGCCACCAAGCGTTGTTGAACGCGGATTTGATGTCCAGTGACACCGCCACCACAAGGTCCCCGCCCGCCTTAGCGCGCCGGATCCTCGAGAGGGCCGCGTCAATGGCCATCACCGTGTTCTTTTGTTCTCTAAAGCCGAATTGCATTGGGTGGTTCATGCTCATTTGATCAAGCGCATAGGTTACGCGCTTAATAAATAACTTCTCCAGCAGTTTGCCAAACACAGGAATGAGGCCAATTGGCCTATGCGCGTCCAACTTAGTGTAGTTTGATTTCCCGGGTTTAGGAATGATTTTTATGTAGGCAGTCTTCCACTCGCCAGGGAAGTAACGCAGATCGAGACACCTGTTCATCACATCCGTTATCAGCTGCGGGTATGCTGCCGCGAACTGATAACAGATGTCAGACGTGAGGTGATCCAAACCCGGCGCTCTTTTGTGACTCATCTGTCCCAAAAGTTCTAGCACCTCTTCCCTGGCGAATGGTAGATCATCGTTGGTGTTGGGTGAGGCTTGCGCTCTCTGGCGCAGCTCGCGGTGTCGCGGGTGCATGTCTTGTGTGTGGGTGTCATCCGGGAAGAAATGGTCAAGTAAAGCCTGAGCCGTTTCCCTCCCATCCGACGTGTGGGTACCTTGAGCGTGCAGCGTAACCGGAGCCCTCCTCGGATTGGAGTCCTTAATGAGACGATTAGTTAAAGACCACACGTTCTCCCCGGTCTGCAAGTTGCAGAACTCTCTAAAATTATTCGAAGAGGCTTCCCTGAGTTCATCGGCATAAATTCTCTTTAAGGAAGAAAGTTCCGCAGCGAGCGCCTCCGGTGTGATGTCCTGATGAGGTGTGTGATGTGCCTGTGTGTTAGGGGTGCGATGTGTCTGTGTGTGTGCCCTGAGAACGTTGTTGTGTTTGACTGCAGCGTGAAGTTTCCGGTGTAGGTCAATTACCTCCTTTCTACGGGTCTCCAAGGCTTCTGTCCACCATGGTGGTTTATGGCGTCCCCCAGGCTTCTTGACCGGCATCGAATCCTGACACGCTGTGTGTATTATGTCTGTGATGTGCGCTATGAAAGAGTCCAATTGCTTTGTGTCCATGTTGTGAATGTCTTGTTCAAGTGTGTCCGCAAGAGTCATTTGTGTGTGTAGCGATGTTTTGAATTTGGCCCACTGGGCTTTTTCACTGTTGTACATAAAGGTGGAAGTCCTGTCTGTCGGTTGATCAAGTTTATGGTCCAGGGTGAGTGTATATTCGATGGCATTGTGCTGAGAAATTGGACAGCCCTCTAGGTTCACCCGCCAGCCAGTGACCCAGTCAGCGACGTCCGCCGACGCGAGCGTGATGTCAACGATTGACTCCCTTATTCTCCCGTGTGTTACCGTCTCAAACGTGGGGACCTCCCCAACATTGCAAACGAAAAGATCCCTCCCGTGTACCATGTCCATCACAGCCCTGCCCCTTTCATTGGATGTTCTGCTGCCCCAGAGTGGGTGCCAGCCGTTAAAGTCCCCGCCAACTATGCAACCGGCGCCTCCAACCCGGCCCACAAAGTTCTCTACCGCCGCCAGCGTGCCCAGAGTGTCCTCGTTGGGCTCAATGTACACAGATGCAAGATGAATTTTCCTCGGTCCCGCTCTTGCCTGCACGACGCACAGATTGGCCGAGGAAAATTGCGACAATCCAATGACAGAGGTTGTTGTCTTTGCCAAAATGCAAGCCTTGACTTTGTGACTGCCCGGAAATTGAAAGATGTTGAGACCCTGTATTGGTTTAACCTCGCTTCCGGCGCCGATGTACGGCTCCGAAACGAGGGCAAAAGAATGTGCGCTCTCCATGAAGAAGCGGGTGAACTCCTGGAGGCAGCTCTTTGATCTGTCTAAGTTACACTGAATTATACCAAAAGAGCTACACCCCATAATCGACGTTCGACTCCACCCGGTTCCTCATGGCTCGCAGGACTGGACATGCGGGTGAATCGGCTCTATGAGCCTCATCCCCTTTTAAGTTGAACTTCGCATTTCTGTTAATACAATTATAGCACTTAGGTGGGGCTCTCCTTTCCCTCTCCGGGCAGTCGGCCTCCTTGTGCGCCGTGTTGGCGCAGTGGACGCAGGGGGACGGCGAGTCGCGGCCGCAGTTTTTCATTGTGTGGCCGAATTGGAAGCACCGGTGGCACTGAAGGAAGGGGGTGAAGCCGTGCACGCGGACCCTTTGATGGTCTATGTTCACGCGCTCCAGCTCCATCACCCTCCTCCAGACTCCGGTCTCCGCTGACAACACAGCATTGTATAAGTTGGTGTTCTTGTTCTGCCTAAGGAAACGCAGCTGGATGTCGGTCTCGCTGGCTGGGTCCCCGACTCCCGGATTTTGTGTCTTAAGGACGTGTATGATTTCCTCTGCCGTGACATCCTTCGATATACCCTTGAGTATAAACATTGGCCTGGTTTTATTGGCCGCTACCGCGCTCACCTTATCCGAATCCTTTAGTCGGTTCAGCGTATCGTTACGCTGCTCTGCCGTAACGAATTCGACGCGGAGTTTGTTGTTCGACAGTGGTTTGACTTTGACAGGTGCATAGCTCGACTTCTTGTAGGTGATGGCCTGCCGGAACGCAGTCACCGCCTCCTGCCTGCTGCTGATAGGTCCCTTGGCCGTCACGATCGCCGCATAGCTGGTTGTAGGTGTAGGCACTGTGGTGGTGGGCGAGGTCCGCAGGGGGGGCGACGCAGAAACCGTCGCAGCCGTCTCCGATGTCACGCCCGCTGCCGTCGGCGGTGTCGGTTTTGATTTGCCGGCCAGCGACGCATACGTAGGTCGAGTCGCAGCGGCCGCGGCGGCGATCTTAGTTGTCGCAGCCGCGAGGTCTCTGCGTAGCCCGCGCACCTCGCCGACACAAACCTTAATCTCAGCGCGCAGTTGTTCATCGCCGATGGGGGAGCCCGCCGAGCCAGCCAGCCTGGCCTCTCCGGTGGGGGCGGGGGGATGCGCGACAGCGCCGCCGTCAGTGCCACTGCCGGGGGCCCCGTGTGAGGGTCCCGCTCCGTCTTGTGTGCGCCGGGAGACCCCTGCCAGGGCACGGGTTGCCCGGCGGATCTCCTCGGCTGCAGATAGTATGACCCGCTTGTTAGCGGCCGTCACACTTTTGCCATCCTGGACGGCTTTAGTGATGCTGTTTGTCAGAGCTGTGACCACCTCCGCGAACGAGTCATAGTCTTTAACATTATCCGCAAGCACTGGTGGGGGGTTGGGGGTTTTGTCCCCACTAGGTTTCGGGATCCTAGTAGGGGTCCCGTTGGGGGTCCTAATCATTGTCTTTTCAGGTGGGGGTGAGGGGGCGTGGGAGGGAATTTATGGGGAGATGTATATAGAACAAATACATATATACACACCAATTATAAATATATACACATTTTTCATTAAGGGCACGCCATCTGAGGGTGAGTAGGGTGTGATGAGTGCCAATCCGGCCAAAATCGGCAAGCGGGAGGGGGGGATATGGCTGTTAGAAGTTTTTCCGAAAAATGATTTTTAAAAATAGCTGTATGTGAAAAGTGTCAATTCTTCCCTCAGGGCATGCAATCCGGCAGCGAGTAGATTGATATAGACTCAAGAACGGTGAGAATCCGACAGAAAATGAGGGAGTTATTGCTATTTAAAGATTTCGTTTACGTAATTTCAAACTGAAAATGAACTTTTTTCCCCGTGAGAATTTTTAAATTTTGAAAAGGGGACCCGAAAGGCGTCCCCAAAAAAATGAACTGCACCAAGTTTGGAGGGGATCCGACCTCGGTAACCCCCCCAAATAGGCCTCTGAGTTTAACAGATTGCTAAGCCGTCGCCCCCGCAGACTTTATGTCGGATATCTCAGGATCTATTAGGGGTAGCGGACTGAAAATTGGTAGCCGTGTACTATGATAGATTTCAAATATGTACCAATAAAATATATAGCTATGTCATGAATGGGAATAGAGATATGGGATTCGGAACTCTAAAGGAGAGGAAAATTTTTATAAAAAGTGTCCTCACCCCCTGAAATTTAACCGGCCACGAATGCTGATGGTGTCATTCTCTTAGTCCTCGTGCCGGGCACCTGACCCACTGTAACCCAACTGTTCAGCGGGTGTGTAACCCACTTTTCACCTAACGGTCACTTTTCACTTATTGTTCTATAAAACTGTAACTACCAATAATAAAAATCTGAAATTTTGCACATATATAAAGCGTCCTGATTCGCACACAGTGAAACAATAAAAATTTGGGGTCCTCGATCGTTTTGCCCAGTTATTTAGCAAAAACCCCTTTTTTGCCGCCAAAAACACAGTTATTCGCCTCTAGCTCCTCGGCGCATCGCACTAAAAATCCCGGAAAGGTCTCAGAAGATGCGCCTCGACCAGGCGCAACGAACTGCACTGTGAAAACGCGGTCGGCCCGCTGAAAATCACGCGCCGCACGCGAAAAACACTAAAGAACGATTTTTCCGAACACTAAAATGCGTCTATTTCGCTGATTTTTCCACCGATTTCACTGATTTTTTCACTGTTGGGAAGCGCTCGCCAATGCGCATCTTTTGATGTATCACAATGGTTATATTTGCAAAACTGACCCGCAACTTTGATTTTTTGAGCGCGGAGCTGCGCGGAAACGCTGCTTACTCCGTGCCCAGCGGCGCGCGACTGGTTAGGTTAGGTTAGGTTAGGTTAGGTTAGGTTAGGTTAGGTTAGGTTAGGTTAGGTTAGGTTAGGTTAGGTTAGGTTAGGTTAGGTTAGGTTAGGTTAGGTTAGGTTAGGTTAGGTTAGGTTAGGTTAGGTTAGGTTAGGTTAGGTTAGGTTAGGTTAGGTTAGGTTAGGTTAGGTTAGGTTAGGTTAGGTTAGGTTAGGTTAGGTTAGGTTAGGTTAGGTTAGGTTAGGTTAGGTTAGGTTAGGTTAGGTTAGGTTAGGTTAGGTTAGGTTAGGTTAGGTTAGGTTAGGTTAGGTTAGGTTAGGTTAGGTTAGGTTAGGTTAGGTTAGGTTAGGTTAGGTTAGGTTAGGTTAGGTTAGGTTAGGTTAGGTTAGGTTAGGTTAGGTTAGGTTAGGTTAGGTTAGGTTAGGTTAGGTTAGGTTAGGTTAGGTTAGGTTAGGTTAGGTTAGGTTAGGTTAGGTTAGGTTAGGTTAGGTTAGGTTAGGTTAGGTTAGGTTAGGTTAGGTTAGGTTAGGTTAGGTTAGGTTAGGTTAGGTTAGGTTAGGTTAGGTTAGGTTAGGTTAGGTTAGGTTAGGTTAGGTTAGGTTAGGTTAGGTTAGGTTAGGTTAGGTTAGGTTAGGTTAGGTTAGGTTAGGTTAGGTTAGGTTAGGTTAGGTTAGGTTAGGTTAGGTTAGGTTAGGTTAGGTTAGGTTAGGTTAGGTTAGGTTAGGTTAGGTTAGGTTAGGTTAGGTTAGGTTAGGTTAGGTTAGGTTAGGTTAGGTTAGGTTAGGTTAGGTTAGGTTAGGTTAGGTTAGGTTAGGTTAGGTTAGGTTAGGTTAGGTTAGGTTAGGTTAGGTTAGGTTAGGTTAGGTTAGGTTAGGTTAGGTTAGGTTAGGTTAGGTTAGGTTAGGTTAGGTTAGGTTAGGTTAGGTTAGGTTAGGTTAGGTTAGGTTAGGTTAGGTTAGGTTAGGTTAGGTTAGGTTAGGTTAGGTTAGGTTAGGTTAGGTTAGGTTAGGTTAGGTTAGGTTAGGTTAGGTTAGGTTAGGTTAGGTTAGGTTAGGTTAGGTTAGGTTAGGTTAGGTTAGGTTAGGTTAGGTTAGGTTAGGTTAGGTTAGGTTAGGTTAGGTTAGGTTAGGTTAGGTTAGGTTAGGTTAGGTTAGGTTAGGTTAGGTTAGGTTAGGTTAGGTTAGGTTAGGTTAGGTTAGGTTAGGTTAGGTTAGGTTAGGTTAGGTTAGGTTAGGTTAGGTTAGGTTAGGTTAGGTTAGGTTAGGTTAGGTTAGGTTAGGTTAGGTTAGGTTAGGTTAGGTTAGGTTAGGTTAGGTTAGGTTAGGTTAGGTTAGGTTAGGTTAGGTTAGGTTAGGTTAGGTTAGGTTAGGTTAGGTTAGGTTAGGTTAGGTTAGGTTAGGTTAGGTTAGGTTAGGTTAGGTTAGGTTAGGTTAGGTTAGGTTAGGTTAGGTTAGGTTAGGTTAGGTTAGGTTAGGTTAGGTTAGGTTAGGTTAGGTTAGGTTAGGTTAGGTTAGGTTAGGTTAGGTTAGGTTAGGTTAGGTTAGGTTAGGTTAGGTTAGGTTAGGTTAGGTTAGGTTAGGTTAGGTTAGGTTAGGTTAGGTTAGGTTAGGTTAGGTTAGGTTAGGTTAGGTTAGGTTAGGTTAGGTTAGGTTAGGTTAGGTTAGGTTAGGTTAGGTTAGGTTAGGTTAGGTTAGGTTAGGTTAGGTTAGGTTAGGTTAGGTTAGGTTAGGTTAGGTTAGGTTAGGTTAGGTTAGGTTAGGTTAGGTTAGGTTAGGTTAGGTTAGGTTAGGTTAGGTTAGGTTAGGTTAGGTTAGGTTAGGTTAGGTTAGGTTAGGTTAGGTTAGGTTAGGTTAGGTTAGGTTAGGTTAGGTTAGGTTAGGTTAGGTTAGGTTAGGTTAGGTTAGGTTAGGTTAGGTTAGGTTAGGTTAGGTTAGGTTAGGTTAGGTTAGGTTAGGTTAGGTTAGGTTAGGTTAGGTTAGGTTAGGTTAGGTTAGGTTAGGTTAGGTTAGGTTAGGTTAGGTTAGGTTAGGTTAGGTTAGGTTAGGTTAGGTTAGGTTAGGTTAGGTTAGGTTAGGTTAGGTTAGGTTAGGTTAGGTTAGGTTAGGTTAGGTTAGGTTAGGTTAGGTTAGGTTAGGTTAGGTTAGGTTAGGTTAGGTTAGGTTAGGTTAGGTTAGGTTAGGTTAGGTTAGGTTAGGTTAGGTTAGGTTAGGTTAGGTTAGGTTAGGTTAGGTTAGGTTAGGTTAGGTTAGGTTAGGTTAGGTTAGGTTAGGTTAGGTTAGGTTAGGTTAGGTTAGGTTAGGTTAGGTTAGGTTAGGTTAGGTTAGGTTAGGTTAGGTTAGGTTAGGTTAGGTTAGGTTAGGTTAGGTTAGGTTAGGTTAGGTTAGGTTAGGTTAGGTTAGGTTAGGTTAGGTTAGGTTAGGTTAGGTTAGGTTAGGTTAGGTTAGGTTAGGTTAGGTTAGGTTAGGTTAGGTTAGGTTAGGTTAGGTTAGGTTAGGTTAGGTTAGGTTAGGTTAGGTTAGGTTAGGTTAGGTTAGGTTAGGTTAGGTTAGGTTAGGTTAGGTTAGGTTAGGTTAGGTTAGGTTAGGTTAGGTTAGGTTAGGTTAGGTTAGGTTAGGTTAGGTTAGGTTAGGTTAGGTTAGGTTAGGTTAGGTTAGGTTAGGTTAGGTTAGGTTAGGTTAGGTTAGGTTAGGTTAGGTTAGGTTAGGTTAGGTTAGGTTAGGTTAGGTTAGGTTAGGTTAGGTTAGGTTAGGTTAGGTTAGGTTAGGTTAGGTTAGGTTAGGTTAGGTTAGGTTAGGTTAGGTTAGGTTAGGTTAGGTTAGGTTAGGTTAGGTTAGGTTAGGTTAGGTTAGGTTAGGTTAGGTTAGGTTAGGTTAGGTTAGGTTAGGTTAGGTTAGGTTAGGTTAGGTTAGGTTAGGTTAGGTTAGGTTAGGTTAGGTTAGGTTAGGTTAGGTTAGGTTAGGTTAGGTTAGGTTAGGTTAGGTTAGGTTAGGTTAGGTTAGGTTAGGTTAGGTTAGGTTAGGTTAGGTTAGGTTAGGTTAGGTTAGGTTAGGTTAGGTTAGGTTAGGTTAGGTTAGGTTAGGTTAGGTTAGGTTAGGTTAGGTTAGGTTAGGTTAGGTTAGGTTAGGTTAGGTTAGGTTAGGTTAGGTTAGGTTAGGTTAGGTTAGGTTAGGTTAGGTTAGGTTAGGTTAGGTTAGGTTAGGTTAGGTTAGGTTAGGTTAGGTTAGGTTAGGTTAGGTTAGGTTAGGTTAGGTTAGGTTAGGTTAGGTTAGGTTAGGTTAGGTTAGGTTAGGTTAGGTTAGGTTAGGTTAGGTTAGGTTAGGTTAGGTTAGGTTAGGTTAGGTTAGGTTAGGTTAGGTTAGGTTAGGTTAGGTTAGGTTAGGTTAGGTTAGGTTAGGTTAGGTTAGGTTAGGTTAGGTTAGGTTAGGTTAGGTTAGGTTAGGTTAGGTTAGGTTAGGTTAGGTTAGGTTAGGTTAGGTTAGGTTAGGTTAGGTTAGGTTAGGTTAGGTTAGGTTAGGTTAGGTTAGGTTAGGTTAGGTTAGGTTAGGTTAGGTTAGGTTAGGTTAGGTTAGGTTAGGTTAGGTTAGGTTAGGTTAGGTTAGGTTAGGTTAGGTTAGGTTAGGTTAGGTTAGGTTAGGTTAGGTTAGGTTAGGTTAGGTTAGGTTAGGTTAGGTTAGGTTAGGTTAGGTTAGGTTAGGTTAGGTTAGGTTAGGTTAGGTTAGGTTAGGTTAGGTTAGGTTAGGTTAGGTTAGGTTAGGTTAGGTTAGGTTAGGTTAGGTTAGGTTAGGTTAGGTTAGGTTAGGTTAGGTTAGGTTAGGTTAGGTTAGGTTAGGTTAGGTTAGGTTAGGTTAGGTTAGGTTAGGTTAGGTTAGGTTAGGTTAGGTTAGGTTAGGTTAGGTTAGGTTAGGTTAGGTTAGGTTAGGTTAGGTTAGGTTAGGTTAGGTTAGGTTAGGTTAGGTTAGGTTAGGTTAGGTTAGGTTAGGTTAGGTTAGGTTAGGTTAGGTTAGGTTAGGTTAGGTTAGGTTAGGTTAGGTTAGGTTAGGTTAGGTTAGGTTAGGTTAGGTTAGGTTAGGTTAGGTTAGGTTAGGTTAGGTTAGGTTAGGTTAGGTTAGGTTAGGTTAGGTTAGGTTAGGTTAGGTTAGGTTAGGTTAGGTTAGGTTAGGTTAGGTTAGGTTAGGTTAGGTTAGGTTAGGTTAGGTTAGGTTAGGTTAGGTTAGGTTAGGTTAGGTTAGGTTAGGTTAGGTTAGGTTAGGTTAGGTTAGGTTAGGTTAGGTTAGGTTAGGTTAGGTTAGGTTAGGTTAGGTTAGGTTAGGTTAGGTTAGGTTAGGTTAGGTTAGGTTAGGTTAGGTTAGGTTAGGTTAGGTTAGGTTAGGTTAGGTTAGGTTAGGTTAGGTTAGGTTAGGTTAGGTTAGGTTAGGTTAGGTTAGGTTAGGTTAGGTTAGGTTAGGTTAGGTTAGGTTAGGTTAGGTTAGGTTAGGTTAGGTTAGGTTAGGTTAGGTTAGGTTAGGTTAGGTTAGGTTAGGTTAGGTTAGGTTAGGTTAGGTTAGGTTAGGTTAGGTTAGGTTAGGTTAGGTTAGGTTAGGTTAGGTTAGGTTAGGTTAGGTTAGGTTAGGTTAGGTTAGGTTAGGTTAGGTTAGGTTAGGTTAGGTTAGGTTAGGTTAGGTTAGGTTAGGTTAGGTTAGGTTAGGTTAGGTTAGGTTAGGTTAGGTTAGGTTAGGTTAGGTTAGGTTAGGTTAGGTTAGGTTAGGTTAGGTTAGGTTAGGTTAGGTTAGGTTAGGTTAGGTTAGGTTAGGTTAGGTTAGGTTAGGTTAGGTTAGGTTAGGTTAGGTTAGGTTAGGTTAGGTTAGGTTAGGTTAGGTTAGGTTAGGTTAGGTTAGGTTAGGTTAGGTTAGGTTAGGTTAGGTTAGGTTAGGTTAGGTTAGGTTAGGTTAGGTTAGGTTAGGTTAGGTTAGGTTAGGTTAGGTTAGGTTAGGTTAGGTTAGGTTAGGTTAGGTTAGGTTAGGTTAGGTTAGGTTAGGTTAGGTTAGGTTAGGTTAGGTTAGGTTAGGTTAGGTTAGGTTAGG
>JARPMR010000025.1:0-22500 GCA_029955525.1 Oeneis ivallda | reverse complement strand
AGGTTAGGTTAGGTTAGGTTAGGTTAGGTTAGGTTAGGTTAGGTTAGGTTAGGTTAGGTTAGGTTAGGTTAGGTTAGGTTAGGTTAGGTTAGGTTAGGTTAGGTTAGGTTAGGTTAGGTTAGGTTAGGTTAGGTTAGGTTAGGTTAGGTTAGGTTAGGTTAGGTTAGGTTAGGTTAGGTTAGGTTAGGTTAGGTTAGGTTAGGTTAGGTTAGGTTAGGTTAGGTTAGGTTAGGTTAGGTTAGGTTAGGTTAGGTTAGGTTAGGTTAGGTTAGGTTAGGTTAGGTTAGGTTAGGTTAGGTTAGGTTAGGTTAGGTTAGGTTAGGTTAGGTTAGGTTAGGTTAGGTTAGGTTAGGTTAGGTTAGGTTAGGTTAGGTTAGGTTAGGTTAGGTTAGGTTAGGTTAGGTTAGGTTAGGTTAGGTTAGGTTAGGTTAGGTTAGGTTAGGTTAGGTTAGGTTAGGTTAGGTTAGGTTAGGTTAGGTTAGGTTAGGTTAGGTTAGGTTAGGTTAGGTTAGGTTAGGTTAGGTTAGGTTAGGTTAGGTTAGGTTAGGTTAGGTTAGGTTAGGTTAGGTTAGGTTAGGTTAGGTTAGGTTAGGTTAGGTTAGGTTAGGTTAGGTTAGGTTAGGTTAGGTTAGGTTAGGTTAGGTTAGGTTAGGTTAGGTTAGGTTAGGTTAGGTTAGGTTAGGTTAGGTTAGGTTAGGTTAGGTTAGGTTAGGTTAGGTTAGGTTAGGTTAGGTTAGGTTAGGTTAGGTTAGGTTAGGTTAGGTTAGGTTAGGTTAGGTTAGGTTAGGTTAGGTTAGGTTAGGTTAGGTTAGGTTAGGTTAGGTTAGGTTAGGTTAGGTTAGGTTAGGTTAGGTTAGGTTAGGTTAGGTTAGGTTAGGTTAGGTTAGGTTAGGTTAGGTTAGGTTAGGTTAGGTTAGGTTAGGTTAGGTTAGGTTAGGTTAGGTTAGGTTAGGTTAGGTTAGGTTAGGTTAGGTTAGGTTAGGTTAGGTTAGGTTAGGTTAGGTTAGGTTAGGTTAGGTTAGGTTAGGTTAGGTTAGGTTAGGTTAGGTTAGGTTAGGTTAGGTTAGGTTAGGTTAGGTTAGGTTAGGTTAGGTTAGGTTAGGTTAGGTTAGGTTAGGTTAGGTTAGGTTAGGTTAGGTTAGGTTAGGTTAGGTTAGGTTAGGTTAGGTTAGGTTAGGTTAGGTTAGGTTAGGTTAGGTTAGGTTAGGTTAGGTTAGGTTAGGTTAGGTTAGGTTAGGTTAGGTTAGGTTAGGTTAGGTTAGGTTAGGTTAGGTTAGGTTAGGTTAGGTTAGGTTAGGTTAGGTTAGGTTAGGTTAGGTTAGGTTAGGTTAGGTTAGGTTAGGTTAGGTTAGGTTAGGTTAGGTTAGGTTAGGTTAGGTTAGGTTAGGTTAGGTTAGGTTAGGTTAGGTTAGGTTAGGTTAGGTTAGGTTAGGTTAGGTTAGGTTAGGTTAGGTTAGGTTAGGTTAGGTTAGGTTAGGTTAGGTTAGGTTAGGTTAGGTTAGGTTAGGTTAGGTTAGGTTAGGTTAGGTTAGGTTAGGTTAGGTTAGGTTAGGTTAGGTTAGGTTAGGTTAGGTTAGGTTAGGTTAGGTTAGGTTAGGTTAGGTTAGGTTAGGTTAGGTTAGGTTAGGTTAGGTTAGGTTAGGTTAGGTTAGGTTAGGTTAGGTTAGGTTAGGTTAGGTTAGGTTAGGTTAGGTTAGGTTAGGTTAGGTTAGGTTAGGTTAGGTTAGGTTAGGTTAGGTTAGGTTAGGTTAGGTTAGGTTAGGTTAGGTTAGGTTAGGTTAGGTTAGGTTAGGTTAGGTTAGGTTAGGTTAGGTTAGGTTAGGTTAGGTTAGGTTAGGTTAGGTTAGGTTAGGTTAGGTTAGGTTAGGTTAGGTTAGGTTAGGTTAGGTTAGGTTAGGTTAGGTTAGGTTAGGTTAGGTTAGGTTAGGTTAGGTTAGGTTAGGTTAGGTTAGGTTAGGTTAGGTTAGGTTAGGTTAGGTTAGGTTAGGTTAGGTTAGGTTAGGTTAGGTTAGGTTAGGTTAGGTTAGGTTAGGTTAGGTTAGGTTAGGTTAGGTTAGGTTAGGTTAGGTTAGGTTAGGTTAGGTTAGGTTAGGTTAGGTTAGGTTAGGTTAGGTTAGGTTAGGTTAGGTTAGGTTAGGTTAGGTTAGGTTAGGTTAGGTTAGGTTAGGTTAGGTTAGGTTAGGTTAGGTTAGGTTAGGTTAGGTTAGGTTAGGTTAGGTTAGGTTAGGTTAGGTTAGGTTAGGTTAGGTTAGGTTAGGTTAGGTTAGGTTAGGTTAGGTTAGGTTAGGTTAGGTTAGGTTAGGTTAGGTTAGGTTAGGTTAGGTTAGGTTAGGTTAGGTTAGGTTAGGTTAGGTTAGGTTAGGTTAGGTTAGGTTAGGTTAGGTTAGGTTAGGTTAGGTTAGGTTAGGTTAGGTTAGGTTAGGTTAGGTTAGGTTAGGTTAGGTTAGGTTAGGTTAGGTTAGGTTAGGTTAGGTTAGGTTAGGTTAGGTTAGGTTAGGTTAGGTTAGGTTAGGTTAGGTTAGGTTAGGTTAGGTTAGGTTAGGTTAGGTTAGGTTAGGTTAGGTTAGGTTAGGTTAGGTTAGGTTAGGTTAGGTTAGGTTAGGTTAGGTTAGGTTAGGTTAGGTTAGGTTAGGTTAGGTTAGGTTAGGTTAGGTTAGGTTAGGTTAGGTTAGGTTAGGTTAGGTTAGGTTAGGTTAGGTTAGGTTAGGTTAGGTTAGGTTAGGTTAGGTTAGGTTAGGTTAGGTTAGGTTAGGTTAGGTTAGGTTAGGTTAGGTTAGGTTAGGTTAGGTTAGGTTAGGTTAGGTTAGGTTAGGTTAGGTTAGGTTAGGTTAGGTTAGGTTAGGTTAGGTTAGGTTAGGTTAGGTTAGGTTAGGTTAGGTTAGGTTAGGTTAGGTTAGGTTAGGTTAGGTTAGGTTAGGTTAGGTTAGGTTAGGTTAGGTTAGGTTAGGTTAGGTTAGGTTAGGTTAGGTTAGGTTAGGTTAGGTTAGGTTAGGTTAGGTTAGGTTAGGTTAGGTTAGGTTAGGTTAGGTTAGGTTAGGTTAGGTTAGGTTAGGTTAGGTTAGGTTAGGTTAGGTTAGGTTAGGTTAGGTTAGGTTAGGTTAGGTTAGGTTAGGTTAGGTTAGGTTAGGTTAGGTTAGGTTAGGTTAGGTTAGGTTAGGTTAGGTTAGGTTAGGTTAGGTTAGGTTAGGTTAGGTTAGGTTAGGTTAGGTTAGGTTAGGTTAGGTTAGGTTAGGTTAGGTTAGGTTAGGTTAGGTTAGGTTAGGTTAGGTTAGGTTAGGTTAGGTTAGGTTAGGTTAGGTTAGGTTAGGTTAGGTTAGGTTAGGTTAGGTTAGGTTAGGTTAGGTTAGGTTAGGTTAGGTTAGGTTAGGTTAGGTTAGGTTAGGTTAGGTTAGGTTAGGTTAGGTTAGGTTAGGTTAGGTTAGGTTAGGTTAGGTTAGGTTAGGTTAGGTTAGGTTAGGTTAGGTTAGGTTAGGTTAGGTTAGGTTAGGTTAGGTTAGGTTAGGTTAGGTTAGGTTAGGTTAGGTTAGGTTAGGTTAGGTTAGGTTAGGTTAGGTTAGGTTAGGTTAGGTTAGGTTAGGTTAGGTTAGGTTAGGTTAGGTTAGGTTAGGTTAGGTTAGGTTAGGTTAGGTTAGGTTAGGTTAGGTTAGGTTAGGTTAGGTTAGGTTAGGTTAGGTTAGGTTAGGTTAGGTTAGGTTAGGTTAGGTTAGGTTAGGTTAGGTTAGGTTAGGTTAGGTTAGGTTAGGTTAGGTTAGGTTAGGTTAGGTTAGGTTAGGTTAGGTTAGGTTAGGTTAGGTTAGGTTAGGTTAGGTTAGGTTAGGTTAGGTTAGGTTAGGTTAGGTTAGGTTAGGTTAGGTTAGGTTAGGTTAGGTTAGGTTAGGTTAGGTTAGGTTAGGTTAGGTTAGGTTAGGTTAGGTTAGGTTAGGTTAGGTTAGGTTAGGTTAGGTTAGGTTAGGTTAGGTTAGGTTAGGTTAGGTTAGGTTAGGTTAGGTTAGGTTAGGTTAGGTTAGGTTAGGTTAGGTTAGGTTAGGTTAGGTTAGGTTAGGTTAGGTTAGGTTAGGTTAGGTTAGGTTAGGTTAGGTTAGGTTAGGTTAGGTTAGGTTAGGTTAGGTTAGGTTAGGTTAGGTTAGGTTAGGTTAGGTTAGGTTAGGTTAGGTTAGGTTAGGTTAGGTTAGGTTAGGTTAGGTTAGGTTAGGTTAGGTTAGGTTAGGTTAGGTTAGGTTAGGTTAGGTTAGGTTAGGTTAGGTTAGGTTAGGTTAGGTTAGGTTAGGTTAGGTTAGCGTTAGGTTAGGTTAGGTTAGGTTAGGTTAGGTTAGGTTAGGTTAGGTTAGGTTAGGTTAGGTTAGGTTAGGTTAGGTTAGGTTAGGTTAGGTTAGGTTAGGTTAGGTTAGGTTAGGTTAGGTTAGGTTAGGTTAGGTTAGGTTAGGTTAGGTTAGGTTAGGTTAGGTTAGGTTAGGTTAGGTTAGGTTAGGTTAGGTTAGGTTAGGTTAGGTTAGGTTAGGTTAGGTTAGGTTAGGTTAGGTTAGGTTAGGTTAGGTTAGGTTAGGTTAGGTTAGGTTAGGTTAGGTTAGGTTAGGTTAGGTTAGGTTAGGTTAGGTTAGGTTAGGTTAGGTTAGGTTAGGTTAGGTTAGGTTAGGTTAGGTTAGGTTAGGTTAGGTTAGGTTAGGTTAGGTTAGGTTAGGTTAGGTTAGGTTAGGTTAGGTTAGGTTAGGTTAGGTTAGGTTAGGTTAGGTTAGGTTAGGTTAGGTTAGGTTAGGTTAGGTTAGGTTAGGTTAGGTTAGGTTAGGTTAGGTTAGGTTAGGTTAGGTTAGGTTAGGTTAGGTTAGGTTAGGTTAGGTTAGGTTAGGTTAGGTTAGGTTAGGTTAGGTTAGGTTAGGTTAGGTTAGGTTAGGTTAGGTTAGGTTAGGTTAGGTTAGGTTAGGTTAGGTTAGGTTAGGTTAGGTTAGGTTAGGTTAGGTTAGGTTAGGTTAGGTTAGGTTAGGTTAGGTTAGGTTAGGTTAGGTTAGGTTAGGTTAGGTTAGGTTAGGTTAGGTTAGGTTAGGTTAGGTTAGGTTAGGTTAGGTTAGGTTAGGTTAGGTTAGGTTAGGTTAGGTTAGGTTAGGTTAGGTTAGGTTAGGTTAGGTTAGGTTAGGTTAGGTTAGGTTAGGTTAGGTTAGGTTAGGTTAGGTTAGGTTAGGTTAGGTTAGGTTAGGTTAGGTTAGGTTAGGTTAGGTTAGGTTAGGTTAGGTTAGGTTAGGTTAGGTTAGGTTAGGTTAGGTTAGGTTAGGTTAGGTTAGGTTAGGTTAGGTTAGGTTAGGTTAGGTTAGGTTAGGTTAGGTTAGGTTAGGTTAGGTTAGGTTAGGTTAGGTTAGGTTAGGTTAGGTTAGGTTAGGTTAGGTTAGGTTAGGTTAGGTTAGGTTAGGTTAGGTTAGGTTAGGTTAGGTTAGGTTAGGTTAGGTTAGGTTAGGTTAGGTTAGGTTAGGTTAGGTTAGGTTAGGTTAGGTTAGGTTAGGTTAGGTTAGGTTAGGTTAGGTTAGGTTAGGTTAGGTTAGGTTAGGTTAGGTTAGGTTAGGTTAGGTTAGGTTAGGTTAGGTTAGGTTAGGTTAGGTTAGGTTAGGTTAGGTTAGGTTAGGTTAGGTTAGGTTAGGTTAGGTTAGGTTAGGTTAGGTTAGGTTAGGTTAGGTTAGGTTAGGTTAGGTTAGGTTAGGTTAGGTTAGGTTAGGTTAGGTTAGGTTAGGTTAGGTTAGGTTAGGTTAGGTTAGGTTAGGTTAGGTTAGGTTAGGTTAGGTTAGGTTAGGTTAGGTTAGGTTAGGTTAGGTTAGGTTAGGTTAGGTTAGGTTAGGTTAGGTTAGGTTAGGTTAGGTTAGGTTAGGTTAGGTTAGGTTAGGTTAGGTTAGGTTAGGTTAGGTTAGGTTAGGTTAGGTTAGGTTAGGTTAGGTTAGGTTAGGTTAGGTTAGGTTAGGTTAGGTTAGGTTAGGTTAGGTTAGGTTAGGTTAGGTTAGGTTAGGTTAGGTTAGGTTAGGTTAGGTTAGGTTAGGTTAGGTTAGGTTAGGTTAGGTTAGGTTAGGTTAGGTTAGGTTAGGTTAGGTTAGGTTAGGTTAGGTTAGGTTAGGTTAGGTTAGGTTAGGTTAGGTTAGGTTAGGTTAGGTTAGGTTAGGTTAGGTTAGGTTAGGTTAGGTTAGGTTAGGTTAGGTTAGGTTAGGTTAGGTTAGGTTAGGTTAGGTTAGGTTAGGTTAGGTTAGGTTAGGTTAGGTTAGGTTAGGTTAGGTTAGGTTAGGTTAGGTTAGGTTAGGTTAGGTTAGGTTAGGTTAGGTTAGGTTAGGTTAGGTTAGGTTAGGTTAGGTTAGGTTAGGTTAGGTTAGGTTAGGTTAGGTTAGGTTAGGTTAGGTTAGGTTAGGTTAGGTTAGGTTAGGTTAGGTTAGGTTAGGTTAGGTTAGGTTAGGTTAGGTTAGGTTAGGTTAGGTTAGGTTAGGTTAGGTTAGGTTAGGTTAGGTTAGGTTAGGTTAGGTTAGGTTAGGTTAGGTTAGGTTAGGTTAGGTTAGGTTAGGTTAGGTTAGGTTAGGTTAGGTTAGGTTAGGTTAGGTTAGGTTAGGTTAGGTTAGGTTAGGTTAGGTTAGGTTAGGTTAGGTTAGGTTAGGTTAGGTTAGGTTAGGTTAGGTTAGGTTAGGTTAGGTTAGGTTAGGTTAGGTTAGGTTAGGTTAGGTTAGGTTAGGTTAGGTTAGGTTAGGTTAGGTTAGGTTAGGTTAGGTTAGGTTAGGTTAGGTTAGGTTAGGTTAGGTTAGGTTAGGTTAGGTTAGGTTAGGTTAGGTTAGGTTAGGTTAGGTTAGGTTAGGTTAGGTTAGGTTAGGTTAGGTTAGGTTAGGTTAGGTTAGGTTAGGTTAGGTTAGGTTAGGTTAGGTTAGGTTAGGTTAGGTTAGGTTAGGTTAGGTTAGGTTAGGTTAGGTTAGGTTAGGTTAGGTTAGGTTAGGTTAGGTTAGGTTAGGTTAGGTTAGGTTAGGTTAGGTTAGGTTAGGTTAGGTTAGGTTAGGTTAGGTTAGGTTAGGTTAGGTTAGGTTAGGTTAGGTTAGGTTAGGTTAGGTTAGGTTAGGTTAGGTTAGGTTAGGTTAGGTTAGGTTAGGTTAGGTTAGGTTAGGTTAGGTTAGGTTAGGTTAGGTTAGGTTAGGTTAGGTTAGGTTAGGTTAGGTTAGGTTAGGTTAGGTTAGGTTAGGTTAGGTTAGGTTAGGTTAGGTTAGGTTAGGTTAGGTTAGGTTAGGTTAGGTTAGGTTAGGTTAGGTTAGGTTAGGTTAGGTTAGGTTAGGTTAGGTTAGGTTAGGTTAGGTTAGGTTAGGTTAGGTTAGGTTAGGTTAGGTTAGGTTAGGTTAGGTTAGGTTAGGTTAGGTTAGGTTAGGTTAGGTTAGGTTAGGTTAGGTTAGGTTAGGTTAGGTTAGGTTAGGTTAGGTTAGGTTAGGTTAGGTTAGGTTAGGTTAGGTTAGGTTAGGTTAGGTTAGGTTAGGTTAGGTTAGGTTAGGTTAGGTTAGGTTAGGTTAGGTTAGGTTAGGTTAGGTTAGGTTAGGTTAGGTTAGGTTAGGTTAGGTTAGGTTAGGTTAGGTTAGGTTAGGTTAGGTTAGGTTAGGTTAGGTTAGGTTAGGTTAGGTTAGGTTAGGTTAGGTTAGGTTAGGTTAGGTTAGGTTAGGTTAGGTTAGGTTAGGTTAGGTTAGGTTAGGTTAGGTTAGGTTAGGTTAGGTTAGGTTAGGTTAGGTTAGGTTAGGTTAGGTTAGGTTAGGTTAGGTTAGGTTAGGTTAGGTTAGGTTAGGTTAGGTTAGGTTAGGTTAGGTTAGGTTAGGTTAGGTTAGGTTAGGTTAGGTTAGGTTAGGTTAGGTTAGGTTAGGTTAGGTTAGGTTAGGTTAGGTTAGGTTAGGTTAGGTTAGGTTAGGTTAGGTTAGGTTAGGTTAGGTTAGGTTAGGTTAGGTTAGGTTAGGTTAGGTTAGGTTAGGTTAGGTTAGGTTAGGTTAGGTTAGGTTAGGTTAGGTTAGGTTAGGTTAGGTTAGGTTAGGTTAGGTTAGGTTAGGTTAGGTTAGGTTAGGTTAGGTTAGGTTAGGTTAGGTTAGGTTAGGTTAGGTTAGGTTAGGTTAGGTTAGGTTAGGTTAGGTTAGGTTAGGTTAGGTTAGGTTAGGTTAGGTTAGGTTAGGTTAGGTTAGGTTAGGTTAGGTTAGGTTAGGTTAGGTTAGGTTAGGTTAGGTTAGGTTAGGTTAGGTTAGGTTAGGTTAGGTTAGGTTAGGTTAGGTTAGGTTAGGTTAGGTTAGGTTAGGTTAGGTTAGGTTAGGTTAGGTTAGGTTAGGTTAGGTTAGGTTAGGTTAGGTTAGGTTAGGTTAGGTTAGGTTAGGTTAGGTTAGGTTAGGTTAGGTTAGGTTAGGTTAGGTTAGGTTAGGTTAGGTTAGGTTAGGTTAGGTTAGGTTAGGTTAGGTTAGGTTAGGTTAGGTTAGGTTAGGTTAGGTTAGGTTAGGTTAGGTTAGGTTAGGTTAGGTTAGGTTAGGTTAGGTTAGGTTAGGTTAGGTTAGGTTAGGTTAGGTTAGGTTAGGTTAGGTTAGGTTAGGTTAGGTTAGGTTAGGTTAGGTTAGGTTAGGTTAGGTTAGGTTAGGTTAGGTTAGGTTAGGTTAGGTTAGGTTAGGTTAGGTTAGGTTAGGTTAGGTTAGGTTAGGTTAGGTTAGGTTAGGTTAGGTTAGGTTAGGTTAGGTTAGGTTAGGTTAGGTTAGGTTAGGTTAGGTTAGGTTAGGTTAGGTTAGGTTAGGTTAGGTTAGGTTAGGTTAGGTTAGGTTAGGTTAGGTTAGGTTAGGTTAGGTTAGGTTAGGTTAGGTTAGGTTAGGTTAGGTTAGGTTAGGTTAGGTTAGGTTAGGTTAGGTTAGGTTAGGTTAGGTTAGGTTAGGTTAGGTTAGGTTAGGTTAGGTTAGGTTAGGTTAGGTTAGGTTAGGTTAGGTTAGGTTAGGTTAGGTTAGGTTAGGTTAGGTTAGGTTAGGTTAGGTTAGGTTAGGTTAGGTTAGGTTAGGTTAGGTTAGGTTAGGTTAGGTTAGGTTAGGTTAGGTTAGGTTAGGTTAGGTTAGGTTAGGTTAGGTTAGGTTAGGTTAGGTTAGGTTAGGTTAGGTTAGGTTAGGTTAGGTTAGGTTAGGTTAGGTTAGGTTAGGTTAGGTTAGGTTAGGTTAGGTTAGGTTAGGTTAGGTTAGGTTAGGTTAGGTTAGGTTAGGTTAGGTTAGGTTAGGTTAGGTTAGGTTAGGTTAGGTTAGGTTAGGTTAGGTTAGGTTAGGTTAGGTTAGGTTAGGTTAGGTTAGGTTAGGTTAGGTTAGGTTAGGTTAGGTTAGGTTAGGTTAGGTTAGGTTAGGTTAGGTTAGGTTAGGTTAGGTTAGGTTAGGTTAGGTTAGGTTAGGTTAGGTTAGGTTAGGTTAGGTTAGGTTAGGTTAGGTTAGGTTAGGTTAGGTTAGGTTAGGTTAGGTTAGGTTAGGTTAGGTTAGGTTAGGTTAGGTTAGGTTAGGTTAGGTTAGGTTAGGTTAGGTTAGGTTAGGTTAGGTTAGGTTAGGTTAGGTTAGGTTAGGTTAGGTTAGGTTAGGTTAGGTTAGGTTAGGTTAGGTTAGGTTAGGTTAGGTTAGGTTAGGTTAGGTTAGGTTAGGTTAGGTTAGGTTAGGTTAGGTTAGGTTAGGTTAGGTTAGGTTAGGTTAGGTTAGGTTAGGTTAGGTTAGGTTAGGTTAGGTTAGGTTAGGTTAGGTTAGGTTAGGTTAGGTTAGGTTAGGTTAGGTTAGGTTAGGTTAGGTTAGGTTAGGTTAGGTTAGGTTAGGTTAGGTTAGGTTAGGTTAGGTTAGGTTAGGTTAGGTTAGGTTAGGTTAGGTTAGGTTAGGTTAGGTTAGGTTAGGTTAGGTTAGGTTAGGTTAGGTTAGGTTAGGTTAGGTTAGGTTAGGTTAGGTTAGGTTAGGTTAGGTTAGGTTAGGTTAGGTTAGGTTAGGTTAGGTTAGGTTAGGTTAGGTTAGGTTAGGTTAGGTTAGGTTAGGTTAGGTTAGGTTAGGTTAGGTTAGGTTAGGTTAGGTTAGGTTAGGTTAGGTTAGGTTAGGTTAGGTTAGGTTAGGTTAGGTTAGGTTAGGTTAGGTTAGGTTAGGTTAGGTTAGGTTAGGTTAGGTTAGGTTAGGTTAGGTTAGGTTAGGTTAGGTTAGGTTAGGTTAGGTTAGGTTAGGTTAGGTTAGGTTAGGTTAGGTTAGGTTAGGTTAGGTTAGGTTAGGTTAGGTTAGGTTAGGTTAGGTTAGGTTAGGTTAGGTTAGGTTAGGTTAGGTTAGGTTAGGTTAGGTTAGGTTAGGTTAGGTTAGGTTAGGTTAGGTTAGGTTAGGTTAGGTTAGGTTAGGTTAGGTTAGGTTAGGTTAGGTTAGGTTAGGTTAGGTTAGGTTAGGTTAGGTTAGGTTAGGTTAGGTTAGGTTAGGTTAGGTTAGGTTAGGTTAGGTTAGGTTAGGTTAGGTTAGGTTAGGTTAGGTTAGGTTAGGTTAGGTTAGGTTAGGTTAGGTTAGGTTAGGTTAGGTTAGGTTAGGTTAGGTTAGGTTAGGTTAGGTTAGGTTAGGTTAGGTTAGGTTAGGTTAGGTTAGGTTAGGTTAGGTTAGGTTAGGTTAGGTTAGGTTAGGTTAGGTTAGGTTAGGTTAGGTTAGGTTAGGTTAGGTTAGGTTAGGTTAGGTTAGGTTAGGTTAGGTTAGGTTAGGTTAGGTTAGGTTAGGTTAGGTTAGGTTAGGTTAGGTTAGGTTAGGTTAGGTTAGGTTAGGTTAGGTTAGGTTAGGTTAGGTTAGGTTAGGTTAGGTTAGGTTAGGTTAGGTTAGGTTAGGTTAGGTTAGGTTAGGTTAGGTTAGGTTAGGTTAGGTTAGGTTAGGTTAGGTTAGGTTAGGTTAGGTTAGGTTAGGTTAGGTTAGGTTAGGTTAGGTTAGGTTAGGTTAGGTTAGGTTAGGTTAGGTTAGGTTAGGTTAGGTTAGGTTAGGTTAGGTTAGGTTAGGTTAGGTTAGGTTAGGTTAGGTTAGGTTAGGTTAGGTTAGGTTAGGTTAGGTTAGGTTAGGTTAGGTTAGGTTAGGTTAGGTTAGGTTAGGTTAGGTTAGGTTAGGTTAGGTTAGGTTAGGTTAGGTTAGGTTAGGTTAGGTTAGGTTAGGTTAGGTTAGGTTAGGTTAGGTTAGGTTAGGTTAGGTTAGGTTAGGTTAGGTTAGGTTAGGTTAGGTTAGGTTAGGTTAGGTTAGGTTAGGTTAGGTTAGGTTAGGTTAGGTTAGGTTAGGTTAGGTTAGGTTAGGTTAGGTTAGGTTAGGTTAGGTTAGGTTAGGTTAGGTTAGGTTAGGTTAGGTTAGGTTAGGTTAGGTTAGGTTAGGTTAGGTTAGGTTAGGTTAGGTTAGGTTAGGTTAGGTTAGGTTAGGTTAGGTTAGGTTAGGTTAGGTTAGGTTAGGTTAGGTTAGGTTAGGTTAGGTTAGGTTAGGTTAGGTTAGGTTAGGTTAGGTTAGGTTAGGTTAGGTTAGGTTAGGTTAGGTTAGGTTAGGTTAGGTTAGGTTAGGTTAGGTTAGGTTAGGTTAGGTTAGGTTAGGTTAGGTTAGGTTAGGTTAGGTTAGGTTAGGTTAGGTTAGGTTAGGTTAGGTTAGGTTAGGTTAGGTTAGGTTAGGTTAGGTTAGGTTAGGTTAGGTTAGGTTAGGTTAGGTTAGGTTAGGTTAGGTTAGGTTAGGTTAGGTTAGGTTAGGTTAGGTTAGGTTAGGTTAGGTTAGGTTAGGTTAGGTTAGGTTAGGTTAGGTTAGGTTAGGTTAGGTTAGGTTAGGTTAGGTTAGGTTAGGTTAGGTTAGGTTAGGTTAGGTTAGGTTAGGTTAGGTTAGGTTAGGTTAGGTTAGGTTAGGTTAGGTTAGGTTAGGTTAGGTTAGGTTAGGTTAGGTTAGGTTAGGTTAGGTTAGGTTAGGTTAGGTTAGGTTAGGTTAGGTTAGGTTAGGTTAGGTTAGGTTAGGTTAGGTTAGGTTAGGTTAGGTTAGGTTAGGTTAGGTTAGGTTAGGTTAGGTTAGGTTAGGTTAGGTTAGGTTAGGTTAGGTTAGGTTAGGTTAGGTTAGGTTAGGTTAGGTTAGGTTAGGTTAGGTTAGGTTAGGTTAGGTTAGGTTAGGTTAGGTTAGGTTAGGTTAGGTTAGGTTAGGTTAGGTTAGGTTAGGTTAGGTTAGGTTAGGTTAGGTTAGGTTAGGTTAGGTTAGGTTAGGTTAGGTTAGGTTAGGTTAGGTTAGGTTAGGTTAGGTTAGGTTAGGTTAGGTTAGGTTAGGTTAGGTTAGGTTAGGTTAGGTTAGGTTAGGTTAGGTTAGGTTAGGTTAGGTTAGGTTAGGTTAGGTTAGGTTAGGTTAGGTTAGGTTAGGTTAGGTTAGGTTAGGTTAGGTTAGGTTAGGTTAGGTTAGGTTAGGTTAGGTTAGGTTAGGTTAGGTTAGGTTAGGTTAGGTTAGGTTAGGTTAGGTTAGGTTAGGTTAGGTTAGGTTAGGTTAGGTTAGGTTAGGTTAGGTTAGGTTAGGTTAGGTTAGGTTAGGTTAGGTTAGGTTAGGTTAGGTTAGGTTAGGTTAGGTTAGGTTAGGTTAGGTTAGGTTAGGTTAGGTTAGGTTAGGTTAGGTTAGGTTAGGTTAGGTTAGGTTAGGTTAGGTTAGGTTAGGTTAGGTTAGGTTAGGTTAGGTTAGGTTAGGTTAGGTTAGGTTAGGTTAGGTTAGGTTAGGTTAGGTTAGGTTAGGTTAGGTTAGGTTAGGTTAGGTTAGGTTAGGTTAGGTTAGGTTAGGTTAGGTTAGGTTAGGTTAGGTTAGGTTAGGTTAGGTTAGGTTAGGTTAGGTTAGGTTAGGTTAGGTTAGGTTAGGTTAGGTTAGGTTAGGTTAGGTTAGGTTAGGTTAGGTTAGGTTAGGTTAGGTTAGGTTAGGTTAGGTTAGGTTAGGTTAGGTTAGGTTAGGTTAGGTTAGGTTAGGTTAGGTTAGGTTAGGTTAGGTTAGGTTAGGTTAGGTTAGGTTAGGTTAGGTTAGGTTAGGTTAGGTTAGGTTAGGTTAGGTTAGGTTAGGTTAGGTTAGGTTAGGTTAGGTTAGGTTAGGTTAGGTTAGGTTAGGTTAGGTTAGGTTAGGTTAGGTTAGGTTAGGTTAGGTTAGGTTAGGTTAGGTTAGGTTAGGTTAGGTTAGGTTAGGTTAGGTTAGGTTAGGTTAGGTTAGGTTAGGTTAGGTTAGGTTAGGTTAGGTTAGGTTAGGTTAGGTTAGGTTAGGTTAGGTTAGGTTAGGTTAGGTTAGGTTAGGTTAGGTTAGGTTAGGTTAGGTTAGGTTAGGTTAGGTTAGGTTAGGTTAGGTTAGGTTAGGTTAGGTTAGGTTAGGTTAGGTTAGGTTAGGTTAGGTTAGGTTAGGTTAGGTTAGGTTAGGTTAGGTTAGGTTAGGTTAGGTTAGGTTAGGTTAGGTTAGGTTAGGTTAGGTTAGGTTAGGTTAGGTTAGGTTAGGTTAGGTTAGGTTAGGTTAGGTTAGGTTAGGTTAGGTTAGGTTAGGTTAGGTTAGGTTAGGTTAGGTTAGGTTAGGTTAGGTTAGGTTAGGTTAGGTTAGGTTAGGTTAGGTTAGGTTAGGTTAGGTTAGGTTAGGTTAGGTTAGGTTAGGTTAGGTTAGGTTAGGTTAGGTTAGGTTAGGTTAGGTTAGGTTAGGTTAGGTTAGGTTAGGTTAGGTTAGGTTAGGTTAGGTTAGGTTAGGTTAGGTTAGGTTAGGTTAGGTTAGGTTAGGTTAGGTTAGGTTAGGTTAGGTTAGGTTAGGTTAGGTTAGGTTAGGTTAGGTTAGGTTAGGTTAGGTTAGGTTAGGTTAGGTTAGGTTAGGTTAGGTTAGGTTAGGTTAGGTTAGGTTAGGTTAGGTTAGGTTAGGTTAGGTTAGGTTAGGTTAGGTTAGGTTAGGTTAGGTTAGGTTAGGTTAGGTTAGGTTAGGTTAGGTTAGGTTAGGTTAGGTTAGGTTAGGTTAGGTTAGGTTAGGTTAGGTTAGGTTAGGTTAGGTTAGGTTAGGTTAGGTTAGGTTAGGTTAGGTTAGGTTAGGTTAGGTTAGGTTAGGTTAGGTTAGGTTAGGTTAGGTTAGGTTAGGTTAGGTTAGGTTAGGTTAGGTTAGGTTAGGTTAGGTTAGGTTAGGTTAGGTTAGGTTAGGTTAGGTTAGGTTAGGTTAGGTTAGGTTAGGTTAGGTTAGGTTAGGTTAGGTTAGGTTAGGTTAGGTTAGGTTAGGTTAGGTTAGGTTAGGTTAGGTTAGGTTAGGTTAGGTTAGGTTAGGTTAGGTTAGGTTAGGTTAGGTTAGGTTAGGTTAGGTTAGGTTAGGTTAGGTTAGGTTAGGTTAGGTTAGGTTAGGTTAGGTTAGGTTAGGTTAGGTTAGGTTAGGTTAGGTTAGGTTAGGTTAGGTTAGGTTAGGTTAGGTTAGGTTAGGTTAGGTTAGGTTAGGTTAGGTTAGGTTAGGTTAGGTTAGGTTAGGTTAGGTTAGGTTAGGTTAGGTTAGGTTAGGTTAGGTTAGGTTAGGTTAGGTTAGGTTAGGTTAGGTTAGGTTAGGTTAGGTTAGGTTAGGTTAGGTTAGGTTAGGTTAGGTTAGGTTAGGTTAGGTTAGGTTAGGTTAGGTTAGGTTAGGTTAGGTTAGGTTAGGTTAGGTTAGGTTAGGTTAGGTTAGGTTAGGTTAGGTTAGGTTAGGTTAGGTTAGGTTAGGTTAGGTTAGGTTAGGTTAGGTTAGGTTAGGTTAGGTTAGGTTAGGTTAGGTTAGGTTAGGTTAGGTTAGGTTAGGTTAGGTTAGGTTAGGTTAGGTTAGGTTAGGTTAGGTTAGGTTAGGTTAGGTTAGGTTAGGTTAGGTTAGGTTAGGTTAGGTTAGGTTAGGTTAGGTTAGGTTAGGTTAGGTTAGGTTAGGTTAGGTTAGGTTAGGTTAGGTTAGGTTAGGTTAGGTTAGGTTAGGTTAGGTTAGGTTAGGTTAGGTTAGGTTAGGTTAGGTTAGGTTAGGTTAGGTTAGGTTAGGTTAGGTTAGGTTAGGTTAGGTTAGGTTAGGTTAGGTTAGGTTAGGTTAGGTTAGGTTAGGTTAGGTTAGGTTAGGTTAGGTTAGGTTAGGTTAGGTTAGGTTAGGTTAGGTTAGGTTAGGTTAGGTTAGGTTAGGTTAGGTTAGGTTAGGTTAGGTTAGGTTAGGTTAGGTTAGGTTAGGTTAGGTTAGGTTAGGTTAGGTTAGGTTAGGTTAGGTTAGGTTAGGTTAGGTTAGGTTAGGTTAGGTTAGGTTAGGTTAGGTTAGGTTAGGTTAGGTTAGGTTAGGTTAGGTTAGGTTAGGTTAGGTTAGGTTAGGTTAGGTTAGGTTAGGTTAGGTTAGGTTAGGTTAGGTTAGGTTAGGTTAGGTTAGGTTAGGTTAGGTTAGGTTAGGTTAGGTTAGGTTAGGTTAGGTTAGGTTAGGTTAGGTTAGGTTAGGTTAGGTTAGGTTAGGTTAGGTTAGGTTAGGTTAGGTTAGGTTAGGTTAGGTTAGGTTAGGTTAGGTTAGGTTAGGTTAGGTTAGGTTAGGTTAGGTTAGGTTAGGTTAGGTTAGGTTAGGTTAGGTTAGGTTAGGTTAGGTTAGGTTAGGTTAGGTTAGGTTAGGTTAGGTTAGGTTAGGTTAGGTTAGGTTAGGTTAGGTTAGGTTAGGTTAGGTTAGGTTAGGTTAGGTTAGGTTAGGTTAGGTTAGGTTAGGTTAGGTTAGGTTAGGTTAGGTTAGGTTAGGTTAGGTTAGGTTAGGTTAGGTTAGGTTAGGTTAGGTTAGGTTAGGTTAGGTTAGGTTAGGTTAGGTTAGGTTAGGTTAGGTTAGGTTAGGTTAGGTTAGGTTAGGTTAGGTTAGGTTAGGTTAGGTTAGGTTAGGTTAGGTTAGGTTAGGTTAGGTTAGGTTAGGTTAGGTTAGGTTAGGTTAGGTTAGGTTAGGTTAGGTTAGGTTAGGTTAGGTTAGGTTAGGTTAGGTTAGGTTAGGTTAGGTTAGGTTAGGTTAGGTTAGGTTAGGTTAGGTTAGGTTAGGTTAGGTTAGGTTAGGTTAGGTTAGGTTAGGTTAGGTTAGGTTAGGTTAGGTTAGGTTAGGTTAGGTTAGGTTAGGTTAGGTTAGGTTAGGTTAGGTTAGGTTAGGTTAGGTTAGGTTAGGTTAGGTTAGGTTAGGTTAGGTTAGGTTAGGTTAGGTTAGGTTAGGTTAGGTTAGGTTAGGTTAGGTTAGGTTAGGTTAGGTTAGGTTAGGTTAGGTTAGGTTAGGTTAGGTTAGGTTAGGTTAGGTTAGGTTAGGTTAGGTTAGGTTAGGTTAGGTTAGGTTAGGTTAGGTTAGGTTAGGTTAGGTTAGGTTAGGTTAGGTTAGGTTAGGTTAGGTTAGGTTAGGTTAGGTTAGGTTAGGTTAGGTTAGGTTAGGTTAGGTTAGGTTAGGTTAGGTTAGGTTAGGTTAGGTTAGGTTAGGTTAGGTTAGGTTAGGTTAGGTTAGGTTAGGTTAGGTTAGGTTAGGTTAGGTTAGGTTAGGTTAGGTTAGGTTAGGTTAGGTTAGGTTAGGTTAGGTTAGGTTAGGTTAGGTTAGGTTAGGTTAGGTTAGGTTAGGTTAGGTTAGGTTAGGTTAGGTTAGGTTAGGTTAGGTTAGGTTAGGTTAGGTTAGGTTAGGTTAGGTTAGGTTAGGTTAGGTTAGGTTAGGTTAGGTTAGGTTAGGTTAGGTTAGGTTAGGTTAGGTTAGGTTAGGTTAGGTTAGGTTAGGTTAGGTTAGGTTAGGTTAGGTTAGGTTAGGTTAGGTTAGGTTAGGTTAGGTTAGGTTAGGTTAGGTTAGGTTAGGTTAGGTTAGGTTAGGTTAGGTTAGGTTAGGTTAGGTTAGGTTAGGTTAGGTTAGGTTAGGTTAGGTTAGGTTAGGTTAGGTTAGGTTAGGTTAGGTTAGGTTAGGTTAGGTTAGGTTAGGTTAGGTTAGGTTAGGTTAGGTTAGGTTAGGTTAGGTTAGGTTAGGTTAGGTTAGGTTAGGTTAGGTTAGGTTAGGTTAGGTTAGGTTAGGTTAGGTTAGGTTAGGTTAGGTTAGGTTAGGTTAGGTTAGGTTAGGTTAGGTTAGGTTAGGTTAGGTTAGGTTAGGTTAGGTTAGGTTAGGTTAGGTTAGGTTAGGTTAGGTTAGGTTAGGTTAGGTTAGGTTAGGTTAGGTTAGGTTAGGTTAGGTTAGGTTAGGTTAGGTTAGGTTAGGTTAGGTTAGGTTAGGTTAGGTTAGGTTAGGTTAGGTTAGGTTAGGTTAGGTTAGGTTAGGTTAGGTTAGGTTAGGTTAGGTTAGGTTAGGTTAGGTTAGGTTAGGTTAGGTTAGGTTAGGTTAGGTTAGGTTAGGTTAGGTTAGGTTAGGTTAGGTTAGGTTAGGTTAGGTTAGGTTAGGTTAGGTTAGGTTAGGTTAGGTTAGGTTAGGTTAGGTTAGGTTAGGTTAGGTTAGGTTAGGTTAGGTTAGGTTAGGTTAGGTTAGGTTAGGTTAGGTTAGGTTAGGTTAGGTTAGGTTAGGTTAGGTTAGGTTAGGTTAGGTTAGGTTAGGTTAGGTTAGGTTAGGTTAGGTTAGGTTAGGTTAGGTTAGGTTAGGTTAGGTTAGGTTAGGTTAGGTTAGGTTAGGTTAGGTTAGGTTAGGTTAGGTTAGGTTAGGTTAGGTTAGGTTAGGTTATTTTTTTTTTTTTTTTTTTTTTTTTTTTTTTTTTTCTTACAACTAATTTAGCCACAAATGTTTCTTTATTATTAACGCAAGCATATCGTAATAGAAGGAGAGCGTCCGCAATGTGATGCGTCCGCTCTTCCAAACTATCGTTTAAATCTAATTATATGTTGTTCTCATATTCTTAAATAATACGCATGGTGCAAACGGTATTACCGGTAACGATTTTACCACTAAGTGGGTACGCAGGTAGTTCCTGATTTCTGCGATTTGATACATTGATCAGGAGCTCCATACGCCCCGCGCTAGAGCGCATAATACTTCTTATTTTAGTTTTGTTACACAAACCAATAAAAATTTAAGTATACAATATGTACGTATACAAAATATACTAAAACTATAGAATGTACACAATTTCAAAGTATATATAAATGTTATAATCTAGTCACACACCTTACAGCTATTCTTAACACAGTAACGTATAGTGCTTCTAATATATATATTATATTGATAATAATATAATATGTACCTATATATATACTAAAACTAAACAATAGAATGCAAAACAAATTTAAACGTTTAAATTTATAATATAATATGAACCTATACACACAATATATACTAAAACTAATCAATATACAATACTTTACAAATTTCAAAATTTATATAAATCTTTAAATCTAGTTACACACATATAGTGTTTCAATGGAAACAACTTCCACTTAAATTAACAACACACATTAAGTTTAAGTATCAAATTAAAATCAACTACTAATAACTAATGTTTATGCTAAATGACAAGGTTAGCAGACCAAGTATATTTTAATTAGCATCTTCGTTAAACTGTTTAAGCTGCTTCAGTATATTTTCCAATAATAGAACAAAGGACTCCAGCGCAGCATGTTTCCCCATGAGTTCCCTGATATTGAAGGGTGGGACCCCAAGATGCTCGCAAAGCATCTTATGGTTCAACCTAGAGCGGCCAAACCTAGAGCATGTTTCTATAAGATGCTCCATGGTTTGGGATGATGCGTTATCGCAAGGGCAAGTGTCGTTATTTACAATGTGGAAGCGGAGAAGATACTGTCGGTGGAATCCATGTCCAGTCAAAAATTGTGTTAAAAAGAAAGTAGTTTTAGTCAAGTTGAAAAGTTCAACAATGTCGGTCAAATTGGGGAGGAGTGTCTTAGTCCGTCGTCCGTGCTGTTCACTGTCGTACCGGGCCTGCCATATCCGGCGGTTCTCCGTACGGATGGAATGCTTGACGTAGCTGATGGGGAAGAAGCAATAGTCGGGGGGTTTGTGCAACTCCGTGGCCCTTTTGGCCGCGGCGTCCGCCGCCTCGTTGCCTGGGATACCGACGTGGCTCCTAACCCAGGCGAAACGAAGTGTGTTTATGTCAATAATTTCATAGGTAAGTCTATGTATCTGTGCTACTATTGGATTTGTGTTACTGCGATTCCTGATTGCTAGTAATGAGGCCATGGAGTCGGTAAAAATGATGTAGTTGTAGTTCAGATTATTGTTTTTGTGCCTATGGTTTATTACCCATAGGCACGCCTTGAGAATTGCCAGCAGTTCTGCCTGAAAGACAGAACAGCTGTCATGTAGTTTGAGTTTACTAGCCGCGAGCCCAATCTCTCCTTGGAAACAAACATAGGCTGCCCCCACCCTGCCATCCTCCTGTTTGCTTCCATCGGTGTAAATTTGAATAGTTTTAGGTGTACAATGTTTTATAATCTGTGTGTGCTCAGTAAATTCGGAAGCCATGACTGTAACTCTTTGTGCCGGGTGGAGCAACTGATGCGGGGGAGTAGCTCGCTCCAGTGTTACATCGTGAGGGAGGAAATGAGTCGTGCCCGTCAATTTGACATTCTCAATCATGTGGACCTCCCGAATCTTGAGATCGAGAGGAGTGAAGCGAGCTAGAGCTATGGCCGCCGTAGTAGAGACCGTCCTAAAGGCCCTAATGGCCTTGATGGCGAAGCCTCTCTGCACGCTTAACAGTTTCCTCCTAATGCCCTTCTTAGCAGCCACGTGCCCCCATACCCCGGCAGCATAGGTGACAGTAGGTTCAATAACTTGCCTATATATGCTCTGAATATTCTCCGGGTGAGCTCCCCATGTTGGTCTACTATATAGGCAGAGTTTATTGAAAATACGTGTCGCCTTTGCCAGGACATGCCGCACGTGGCTGTTAAAAAGAAGCTTCTCGTCTATAATGACTCCCAAATATTTTATTTCTCTCTCGAATTGCAGACTCTTCCCTTCCATGCTAATTACGGCGGCCTTAGCTCTCTTAGTAAAGGCTATTGCCTTGGTCTTGTGCGACCCGAACTCGAGCTTCACTCCCCTCCCCCAGTCAACAATGGAGTCCAGTGCCCTATTGGTTCTATTCTGTAACTCCTCGATGTGTTTTGCTTGGACGACGATAAGAACATCGTCCGCGAATGCCTGGATATGGCAGCCCGCCGGCAACTCCAGTTTCAAAAGTTCGTCAAGGATCAGGTTCCACAACACAGGCCCGCACGCGGACCCCTGCACACAACCCCTGGACATACCCTTGGTGACCCGCACATTGGCATGATCCAGCACAACTTCTCTGTTTTGTAGGTAGCTACGAATAAGCCCAAAGATGTTCCGTGGGCACTCCACATTTCGAAGTTGGCTGAAAAGCGCCGGCCACCAAGCGCTGTCAAAAGCGGCTTTAATGTCCAGGGAGACAGCCACGACGAGCTCACCAGCACCCTTAGCTTGACGGATGATGCCGAGGGCCTTATCAATGGCCATCGTGGTGCTGGTTTGCTCTCTGAACCCGTACTGCGAAACACTGATCCTTCCCGCCCTTTCGGCCGCGTATGTGACTCTTTTAATGAAGAGTTTTTCCAGTAGTTTGCCAAAAACTGGAATTAGTCCTATTGGTCTGTAAGAGTCAAGAGAGGAGCGGTCACTTTTGTTGGGTTTGGGGATGATTTTAACATACGCCCTCTTCCACTGGGAGGGGAAGTGCTGGAGGTCCAAGCATCTATTCATGATGCCCGTGAGCAACTGGCCATACTCTGACGCGAACGCCAGGCATATGTCCGCCGTTAGCCCATCCATCCCTGGTGCCTTTTTGGGGCTCATGTACCGAAGTACCTCCAGCAACTCCCCAACCGTGAAAGGGGGATCATCTAGTGTGTCGGGTGTGTCATTGAGTTTCTGTCTGAGGCTGTAATGTCTTTGAACAGAGTCGGGTCTATCGTCCGGGTAAAAGTGATGCAGTAGAGCTCGGGCAGTCTCAAGAGAGTCAGTCGAGTAAATGTCACCTGTTTTAACTGTTATGGGGGGCCTGCGGGGGTTAATATCTTTTAATAATCTATTAGTGAGAGACCAGACATTCTCTTTGGTTTGCAACGCACAAAATTCCCTGAAGCTGTTGGTTGATGCAGCCTTCAGCTCCTCGGCATATTTGGCTCTTTTAGTCCCTAGTTCTTCAACTAGCGTCTCTAGTGGAAGTCCCCTATGTTTTGACGCATGTAGGCGCCGATGCAGCTCAACTACCTCTCTCTTGCAGGCTTCCAGCTGATCAGACCACCAGGGGGGCTTGTGGCCGTTCCCAGCTGATTTGAGCCGCATTGTGTCCTTGCAAGCGGAGTGAATAGTCTCTGTCACTAGGTCAATGAAGTCGTCAAGTTGGTTCTCATTCATGTCGGTGACGTCTCGGTCCAGTATATCGGATTCAGAAAAGTGCAGATGTAAAGCTCCTTTAAAGTCCGCCCAACGAGCTTTATCATTCTTATACCTAAATGTCGTGGTGCTGTGTTGTGATGGACCAGCAGGATCATCCAAGCAGATGGTGAATTCCACAGCATTGTGCTGGGATGATACGCAAGCCTCCAAGTTGACAGTCCAGTTCCTAATGTCGTCATAAAGGTCTGAGGAAGCCAATGTTAGGTCAATTATAGAGGACCTGTCCCGTCCGTGAGTCACAGTTTCAAATGTCGGTACATTTCCAGTATTACAGCAGAAAAGGTCGTTGCCGTACATTAGGTCCGCAACCGCCTTACCCCTACTGTTAGCCCTATCGCTACCCCAAATGGGGTGCCACCCGTTAAAGTCCCCCCCAACGATACATCGCGTCCCCCCGACGTCCCTTACAAATTGTTCGACGCACCCGATTGTAGCCGCGTTGTCGTCGTCCTCGCTTCCAGGAGGGACGTACACTGACGCAAGATACAGCCGCCGCGCGCCTACACAAACTTGGACGACACAGAGGTTTGGCGTCGAGTATTGAGAGAGACCCAGACAAGGTGGAGAGCCGGTCTTTGCCAGTATGCAGGCCTTGACTCTACCTGCGTCAGTTCCCGGAAACTGAAAGATGTCAAGGCCACGAATTTGTCTCACTTCGTTAGATGTGCCGATGTATGGTTCCGAAACCAGCGCAAAGGAATGACTACTCGCCATGAAAAAGCGAATGAAGTCCTGTAGACAGTTCTTAGATCTATCTAAGTTGCACTGTACTATATTCAGTGATCTGTACTTATCCATAATTGATGTTGGACTCCACCCTCTTCCTCATGGCTCGCAGTACTGGGCACACATCGGATGTAGCTTTATGAGCCACGGACGCTTGTAGATTGAATTTGCTGTTTCGATCGACACAGTTCACGCATTTGGGCACCGCGGTAGGTTTAGACTTTTCCGGGCAATCCCCCTCCCGGTGGGCCGTCCCCGCACAGAAGGCGCAGAGAATGTGTGCCGCGTCCCTACAGTTCTTCCTCGTGTGGCCGAACTGCAGACACGCGTAACACTGCAGAAAAGGTGAAAAGTCCTGAACGTGGACCTTCTGATGGTCCACGCTCAGTCTTCCCATCTCTATTGCCCCACGCCAGGTGCCGGGGTCAGCCTCCAGGACGGCGTTGTATAGTTCGGCGTTACGGTTGTTGCGGAGGAAACGCAACTT
>JARPMR010000024.1:22073567-22378567 GCA_029955525.1 Oeneis ivallda | reverse complement strand
CGCGTGATGTTTTTTTTAATCGACAGAGGATGTTTGCGAAATGGTCCCATAAAAATTTTAACCTTCAACTCCTCAAGCCTGATGCTGCAGGCTAAAACTATGGCGATTTAGGAAATTTCGATTACGAATTGATATTGTAGGTAACAAGTATGGACTACATCATGGAGCTCCAGGTCCTAGCTCCTCAATCATAGGACCTATACTACACTTAAAAGCTTAAAATAAAAATTCTTTTCAAAAAACCGACTTCTAACGCCACTACAAATTATAAAAATAATTTTAGTTTGTCCACGTTTGTTGAAGTCGGGCGGGCCTAAAATACAAACTATGAAACCGACTCGCGATGCTCGCTCGACTTCTACAAACGAGTCTATCATATTCTGTAGCGTCGCGCATCGGTTTCATAGTTTGTATATAGGTCCGCCCGACTTCAACAAACGTGGACAAACTAAAATTATTTTTATACTTTGTAGTGGCGTTAGAAGTCGGTTTTTTGAAAAGAATTTTTATGAAAAGGGTGTTTATATAAGTTTTACGTGTGTATCTGTGTGTCTCTATGTCTGTTTATCTTTGAGTTTGTCCGTTCCCTCGTAGCTCCAAAAAAAATAGACCGATTTTGATGCGGTTTTCTCTGTTTAAAAGTTAACATAATCGAGGTGGATCTTAGCTATAATTTATGAAGATCTTCTCAGGAGTTTGAAGATCATCAGCTCATTTCCTACTAATTGATTCAAGGGTCTTACAAATTCTCACTGGTGCGATTTGAAATTTGGTGTTGCTTCGGATTATTTCCAAGGCATTATAGCCACCTTGAGATGATTTAGTCTGCAAGATATCCAACTCCTCAGCATTTTACAGCAGTTAAAGTGTGTTTGGACCCATGCGAATGGTCTCAATGAGTAGGTAGGTGTTAGATAGATGATGATCGGTGATCGAGGAGGATCTGATGATGGAGCAGAAAACTGGGTAACAGGATGTCAGGTATATTGAACATAGTAGACCAAAGATTCACAGGTCGGATGTATTTTAAATTGTCAATTTAGACTTGTCATGAATAATAATTAATATTGTCGACGCCTGATAGAATTTCTATAGCAAATGCGAGCAGGTGCTAGATTAGTAATCAATCTTACCTTGTTTTGAGCAGCCGCAATGTGAATTGTGATTATATCAGCAACATCAACTATTGACAGCTGCAGCCGCAGTGCCCACCACCTGGAGATTTCTTTTCGCAGAGGCCACAGATACGGTTAATATTTTTTCAAAGTTTCAAGGTCACCAACTATCATACTACTAGATGTTCGCCCCGAACTGAGACCTCGCGGTAAAGGTATCCCGTAATTATTCATTTAATCGATACATGACGACTAAAACTGACATTATTATTATGCCCCCTTTTCACCAAACATACCTTAATCATCCCCTAAGTAGGAGTAGGAGCATTTTAACGCCCTGACGAAAAAGAGGGGTGTTATAAGTTTGACGTATCTGTCTGTTTCCTCGTAAGTCGTAGCTTCTTAACGAATGGACCGATTTTGATGCAGTTTTTTTCTGTTTGAACAGAAAACTGGGTAACAGGATTTTAGGTATGTCGTTTATAGTCCGGCCAGTCACATGTCGGCCGTGTTTTAAATTTTCAATTTACAATATTGTACTTCAAAGGTTTAACAACGCCTTCAATCGCTTCCAAATCGTAAATATTTGAAATAAAAATAAACAATAAGTAAATAGTTTGGTGCTGTATTTAAATGATAACCCATAACACTACGTAAAGAAAAAATTTATTTGTCCCCTACTTTTATTCTATTTCTATGGACACACAAAGCTTGTTCTTATAACACTATGGATAACTCGGTGCACGTGGGATCCAAGTGACATTTTGGTCAAAATGAAGGTCTTTTCGCTTTCTTTGGATCATTTCTGTAGAACACCCATACAGCTTTGAAACCTTGTGAAAACTACAATTGGGTATTTGACTGTTGTCAAAATGTTGATAAGTATTCATTACACTAGCGGCACGCTATGATGGCCGGTTTGACGTTTGTCCGCCCATGAAGTTCCGTATTAATTGATAACGACTTTGAAGGAAATAATTGTATTACTTTATTGACGATAGTGATGTGCAGAGATTCATAAATTTTATCGAATGTAGTTTTAGGTTTAGGACTCAAAATTTATTTATTAAATTGATTTCTAAAATGTATACAAGTGTAGAAAAATCAGTTTGCACCATTTAAGGGGTGAATGTACTTGTGAATATGAACAATTTTCACTATGTGGACAAACCTCTGAAATCGCAAAAAAATATCAGCTGTTTCATACAAAAGGTAAAATTTTTATTTTTATATGATATATACCACAACTCGGCATTTGGTTTTCTAAATTGAAAATTTTTAAAAATGGAATCTAATACGATCGTCACATAGGATCGCTGGCTAGCACAACTACTACCTCCGGCAAACTCGCGTCAATGCTCAATGCAAAACAAAGCAGTTTCGAATTGACGTTGCTTCGAAAAGTATAAACTGTCAGTGCAATGCGATTGTGATATAGTTTTGACCTGGCTTTGGATTTCAAATATTGATACTGCATTACTGTTGACCCTTGCTCGTTAATTTGGACTCTGTTCAAGCCCTTTGTTGTGGATTTCGTCGATATGACCGAACGTACGCAGAGAACTGTTCTAAATAGTCAGACACGTGAGTTCGTAATACGCCTTCGTAACTATTTCGATCGTGAAGCTCAAAATGGAGGGCCAATTTTACCTATAACGTCAGTGGTTGAACGCGTAGCTGATGCGCTTAATATTGGACAACGAACTGTTAGACGGATAACTAAAAAAAATATGGCGAGACTGGCACAGAAGAAAATAAACTTCACACACCAAAAAAGAGAAAACGAGCAAAACCAGTCGTAGGCATCGATAGCTTTGATGCCGATGCTATCCGAAGACATGTTTACGGCTACTATTTACAGAAGGAGTATCCAACAAGAAAAAAGTTGGTGCATTCACTGAAGGAAGCTGGATTATTCTTCGGTGGGGAAAGTTCTTTAACGAAGATTTTGAAGACCATTGGATTTCGATACAAAAAATGTAACAAACGCAAAATATTGATGGAAAGATTTGATATAGCGATGGCAAGGTATACTTTTTTACGGCAAGTGAAAGAAATCAAAAATTGGCAAAATGTTGTGTTCTTGGATGAAACATGGCTTAATGCTAACCATACTGTAGGCCGTTCTTGGAACGATGACACAGCAGCATCTACTTCCAAAGTTCCTGTAGGAAAAGGATCGCGACTTATAATTTGTCACGCCGGAACCATCAACGGGTTTGTCGAAGGTTCTCTCATGGCTTTTGCGTCAAAAACCACTGGAGACTATCATGAAGACATGAATGGAGAAAAGTTTACTGAATGGTTTACCTCAATGTTGTGTAGCCTCCCTGAACCATCTATTATAATTATGGACAACGCCCCATACCACTCGATGCAAATTGACAAGCCACCTGCCCAATCCCAAAAGAAAGCTGATATCGTCGCATGGCTTCGTAAAAATGGCGTAGATGCAAACATGAATATGTTAAAAGCGGAATTAGTACGTCTTTTAAAAGAAAACAAACCAACCAAGATCCGATACGTCATTGACGAAATAGCATTAGAACATGGGCACAGAGTTATACGGTTACCGCCTTACCATTGTGAGTATAATGCGATTGAGTTGGTGTGGGCTCAAATTAAGGGATATGCTGCAAGACACAATACAGAACCCCCATTTACCACAAAAAAAATGCTAAAATTATTAGAAGAAGCTTGTGAACATGTGACTAAAGGAGACTGGGAAAAGGTTGTGAATAGAACTGTTAAATTAATAAGGGAAGATTATGAAAGAGATGTGAAAATAGATAATATTATAGAAAACGAACATATAATTATTAATGTAGGTGATGATAGCAGTGACGACAGTGAAAATAGTAGTATGGACGAATCTGATTAATTATGGCCTTTTGTGGCACCTTTTTTGGTATCTTTTGTATTATCTTTTGTATTCATATGTTTCTTGTGTGCATATAAAGTATGTATATTCATTTTCATTCAAATATTCAGTTCGTTCAAATAAATTAAATAAACATATACATTTTTGTTTTATTAAACCTATTTAATCAGGTACAAAAACAAAACTTAATTGTTTTTTGTTCGAGAATAAATTGACATTCCACATCACTATTGTAATGTGTCAAACCGGCCATCATAGCGTGCCGCTAGTTTAATTATCATCGAAAATGTAACATGTAAGAATAACATTTGTAAAAACAGAAATTAAATCAGTCAAAAAAACAAATAAGTTATAAGCTGTTTTATCTTGGTTTTTCTACGACTGTATCTGTCTCTTTCTAAAACGAAATTTTCTAAGAAGTGTATGGAGCTTCGTGTTTTGACGTCACAACACAATAGCGCTCTCTTGATAAGTATTTAAAAAAAGAAAAATGGCATTGTCTTATATTATTTAAAAACGTTATTTTAAATATATTTATAAAATTTCAGTCAAATACCCAATTACTTGTGTGCACATGTTTGTCTGAATGTGTTTTGTGCATTTACGTCAATATGTCGAAACTTCCACGGTGTCACCGGGGCCACTCGCGCACCGCTCGCGTGGTATGCACAGTAATGACACTTCGCTGTCGGAACATTAACCACAACTGCACTCGTCCATTCTTCTGTGATTACACTGCTTGGATTCCATTGCAAGTGTTTCAAATATTGCGCTAAACACACCCGCCCGTACTGCAGCGCTACGGTCCGAGCGTCCACCACGACCACTCTGCGGCTCACATCAACTGAAGGAAGTTTGAAGTATTTATCTCTACGCTAAGGCACACTTCCGATCCTCGCGTCAAGCGTCAGTTGCTCGCGTCTGACGCTCAAGCTTTGACTTTCGATACACCAGCAGCGTCATTATCACTACAACTTCAGAGCAATTCGGACATGTTTTGCGGCTATCTGGTTATATTCAAAGGATTTTCAAAAAAACTCTGATTTGATGATATTAGACACAGATCGCTCCCACCCACCCACAGGGAGATCGCACAGATAAACAAAATGCTGGGCCAATTCCCAGATGCCGACGTATTTTTTCAAAAAGAAGCTGTTTTTATAAAGGCTACTTTTTTTATTTTTAAATAGATCATAGAAATTTTCTGTTGTTTTTTTAGGATTGCACGAATACTTTAATATGATTAAGTCTTATTACATTTGTAATATTATGTAATTAACTAGCGGCAAGCTATGATGGCCGGTTTGACACATTACAATAGTGATGTGGAATGTCAATTTAAGCTATCGATGCCTACGACTGGTTTTGCTCGTTTTCTCTTTTTTGGTGTGTGAAGTTTATTTTCTTCTGTGCCAGTCTCGCCATATTTTTTTTAGTTATCCGTCTAACAGTTCGTTGTCCAATATTAAGCGCATCAGCTACGCGTTCAACCACTGACGTTATAGGTAAAATTGGCCCTCCATTTTGAGCTTCACGATCGAAATAGTTACGAAGGCGTATTACGAACTCACGTGTCTGACTATTTAGAACAGTTCTCTGCGTACGTTCGGTCATATCGATGAAATCCACAACAAAGGGCTTGAACAGAGTCCAAATTAACGAGCAAGGGTCAACAGTAATGCAGTATCAATATTTGAAATCCAAAGCCAGGTCAAAACTATATCACAATCGCATTGCACTGACAGTTTATACTTTTCGAAGCAACGTCAATTCGAAACTGCTTTGTTTTGCATTGAGCATTGACGCGAGTTTGCCGGAGGTAGTAGTTGTGCTAGCCAGCGATCCTATGTGACGATCGTATTAGATTCCATTTTTAAAAATTTTCAATTTAGAAAACCAAATGCCGAGTTGTGGTACCTATATATCATATAAAAATAAAAATTTTACCTTTTGTATGAAACAGCTGATATTTTTTTGCGATTTCAGAGGTTTGTCCACATAGTGAAAATTGTTCATATTCACAAGTACATTCACCCCTTAAATGGTGCAAACTGATTTTTCTACACTTGTATACATTTTAGAAATCAATTTAATAAATAAATTTTGAGTCCTAAACCTAAAACTACATTCGATAAAATTTATGAATCTCTGCAAATCACTATCGTCAATAAAGTAATACAATTATTTCCTTCAAAGTCGTTATCAATTAATACGGAACTTCATGAGCGGACAAACGTCAAACCGGCCATCATAGCGTGCCGCTAGTTTAGTATAGTTCTAAGGATTTTGCATGTAGGTACACGATTTGGTTTATCTATAAGTGTATACACTTACAGACACTGTTTGAATTGAAATTAATCTATACATATTATAATAAAACTGTAACTGGAAGATTTCTGTACATTTAATATATTTTGAAAATTTTAATTGGGGGATGCTTTACTATCGATACTGAGCCCAAAACAGATTTTTATTTAATTTTCGTCTGTTTGTCTGTTTGTTTGTCCTTCTTTCACGTAAAAACTACCGCACAGATTTCTACAAAATTTTATACCGTGGTAGCTTATTACTCAGGTCAACATCTAGGCTACTTTTTCTTCCTTAAACATAGGAATACGTATGAAGCCAGTCTTCCAGACTGGCTTCTTACGTTCATTCCTATGTTTAAGTTAACCACTTATCCCTATATTTTGAAAAAATTAAGTAAAGTTGCAGCTTGTACAAATTGTGGCAAATTAACCTAAGTTAATGTCGTCAATGAAATGGCACCGCTGACGTGGCGTTACTGAAGCACGCGCACTGACGCGCGTCTGACGCTTGACGCGAGGATCGGAAGTCTACTATTACAGTTCACAGTACAAAGCAAGTCGTAATCTGCATTCACTCGGCGCTAGTGTCGCCTAGCGCGCGGCGTCACCGGCCGCGCCGGCCGCGTCGCCGCCCGCGTCGGCCGCCCCGGGCGCGTCGGCGGCGGCGTCGAGCGCGGCGGCGAGCTCGTCGTCGTCGTCGTCCTTGGCGTAGAGCGTGGGGTACTGCGCCATGCAGTCCTGCATCACGCTGAACTTCTCGTAGCAGTCGCTGCCCTTGGGGTCCGCCTCGCTGCCGACACAACGAATCGCTTATTACAACACTGCGCCACGCAAACAAGGGTCATGTGTTTATGTTCCTGTTCATGTTAACTGTTAAGTTTGGAGCCGTAACAGGCAGGCAGAGCTCACCTGTAGTGGAAGCAGGAGAAGGCGTCCCGGAACTGCGCGCCGCAGGGCCCCGTGGCCATGCCGCCGAGGCAGGGGCAGCCCCAGTTGATGGAGCCGTCGGGCAGCACGAGGCCGGGCGCGGGCTCGGGCGGCGGCAGCGACACTGCGCTGGCGGCCGACAGCACGTCCGGCGGCGCCACCAGCAGCACGTGCTCTCCCGCCGCGCCCAGCCGCCACTCGCGCGTCGCGCCGTCCGCGCCCGCCGCGTCCGCCGCGTCCGCCGCGCTCATGCCGCTGCAACCGGCGAACAGCGATCTACGCGTGGAGAAAGTTTCATCAATATTTAAAAAAAAAAATTAAAATCAAAATTTAAAATAATTTATTTCATGTAGGCCAAATGTTGGCACTTATGACAAGTCGTGATTCTACCACTGGTTCGGAAAGCTGCTATCGCCAGTATTTTCATCATCATGAGCAATCCATTAACTTGTCCCTGCTCCCTACACAAGCCGCACAAACACTCACTAGCTCCTATATGAGCGCCTGCAGTGAAGGCGCCTCTGCGCGCACGCGGATGCCGCGCGCCGACAGCGCCAGCGCCGCGCGCAGTCTCCTCAGGGCGGCGGGCGCCACGCGCACCAGCACGCGCGCGCCGCGCACGCGCAGCACGTCCGCGCGCGCCGCGCCGCACTCGCCGAACAGCTCCCGCGTGGCCTGCTGCAGCGCCTGCTGCGCCGCCAGCTCGGGCCGGTCCGCCGCGCTCCTGCAGTCACACACACGCGTCAGTGTCGCCGTGCGTCTGTTACAGAGTGCCATGTGCGAGACAGACCCAAGCACAAAGGCTGGGACAAAAAGTGGCAAAGGCCCATATAGCTATTATAATAAAATTGAGTCAACAAGTGTAAATTTAAAAACCCCTAACATGTGAATACATGTGTACGATATACCTGACTGTATCCCGTTACCTTATTTTCTGCTCCATCATCAGATCCTCCTCCTCCTCAATCTCCTATCATCATCTATCAAACACCCACTCATTGCGGATATTCTAATGAGCCCAAGCACTATTTATCTAGTATTGTTACTGAGGATTTTTTTATTACCTATTTGTTATAGTGGCAATAGAATTCAATAGATTTACACATTTTGTGAAAATTGGACAGACAGTGAAGGTTTAGTAAGAGGGTCCCATTGGCACCCTTTGGGTACAGAACTCTAAAAACTGCAACCCCACTATGAAAATTGGATGCCATTGATTTTGTTTGTACAAAATGTAGCTCATGTCACCCGGAGTCCGAGTCCAGACCATAACAATGAACTGATTGACACCAATCATGAGGTCGGTAGTTTAGGCTTCAATGGTGGAACATCATATTTACAACATACATGCTTACAGATGACCAAAATCATAACTTCATTTTGGCTTAGTATACTTAGCCCACTGTCAGATTCGTGTCTATCTGTGGTTTCATTATTACTGCCTCTTATAAACATGACAGTTGTTTGATAAACTATCTTCCAAACACATTATCATGTTCGGGTCAGCAGTTTACGGAACGGCTTCATGCTCGCAAGTGAGGGTGGTAAAGGTAAAAGGACAGTACAATTCAGTCATCCACGCGGGTCATACTCATTAATAGCAATATATCAATAGCATCAGATCATATCATCATATCATAAAATATCGGAATACAGTCCATTAGCATCTATATAACGAATCTTATCATTTATCAACCTCCACAAAGAACTGGTTCCCACATATTATGTTTTAGAAAATTTCAATGGTACCTATGTTTATATGTCTTCGCTAATCTTTAGAATGACTCAAATGATATTGACAAGTATACTGGCATGTAGATTAAACAAGGAGTGACTACTAGAGTGAATTTGTATGTGTACATGCATGAGTTTGTCTGTCGAAGCTGTTAACTCCTGAATTAATGAACATAATTACTTCAAACTTACTTATGTATAATTTATGTTACATTGTGTAGTTAAACAACAAATACTAAAATCAGTTAATTAGGTGTATCACATTTTGCACAGAGAGCATTTCGCAGCTTGCAGTTTACACCTTGGAGATGGTCAGTCCAGACCAGTCTTTGTATTCCAGGAAATAAAGGGTATCAAGGTTTTTCACAAAGCTAAATCTAGCCAGACAAAGTCACTGGCATTGACTATGTTACAAATGCAAAAACGTTGGTTAACTGTTCCATACCTTTGCACTGTTAAATTGGATCGAACTTGAGAAAGTTTAATATGCATAAATAGGTTTCGGTGGGCTCTGAAAGTTGGTTACATTTGGAACATTGACATTATAGTTTGGCGCTGATTTGATATGAAGAAACCAGCACAGAATGACCATCAAAACAGAATGAAAATACAAGAATATTGGAGACAACGTTGTACTATTGCTATTTTATCCATCCACTCTTTGGACAAAAAGTATTGAGGGAAAGGGGCCAACGTTGTGTTACTGCTTGCCGGCGCGGGAATCGTATCATACTAAAACTTATCTCTATAAAATGTATTTACCCGAACGTCGGCAACGTTTTAACTTTATTTTCATTGGAAAACATGTTCGCTGCTTTACTTAAAACGACCCAAGAGAAATAGTTATGCAATTGTAGCACTACTTACAAGTCAACCTCCAAATCTAAATAAAAATATCGAGAGATCATTCCATAGACCGCGTATAAGTGGTGATTGTACAATTCAATTAAATATCAAGGTAAGTACGTACAAAATTTTCAAGTATCACGTAACTTTAAGTTGTAACTTCTAATTTTCCGCAGAATAACAGAAAATTGAAGAATTTCACGTAGGTACTTCAATTGACTTCAATTGAGGTTATTGAGGTTATTGATGTTGACATTTGACAATGCACCGAATGACACTGACAACCAGAGACAATACACTATGGGTATGTTCTGATATACACTATGAACATACTATGAACATAATATACATATGTACAATCCTACCAAACTACCAAGAATATTACATATTAGGTATATTATGTTTCATTATTTAAGCTCATTCTATGTGTTTAGTTACCTACGGAAGGAAGTGATTTCCACGATACAGGGAATCCTAGTGTGGAAGTCACTGCCCCATTGTATAAGTTAAAATTACCTACTGTTTACATACTTTTAATAAACTTTTTTAACACTGTAAGGTGTAGCGTCAATCCAGTATACTGTGAAGCCGTTCCTTTTTAGTTTGCTATACTGGTTACTGTTTAAACAGAATGCAGTCCAGTAGACTGTCAACCCCATTTTTTAAAAGCTCTAGGCGCTGATAGGTTTTTTGATCACGTGATCAATCAAAGTACTGAGAGCGCCTTACCTCGAAAGCGTTCACGAAGTTTTGTACTCACAGTACAAAAATGGCAACGATTTATGACGTCATATATTTCCCTAGAGTACTGCGGCAGTGTACTGGCAGTCCGTAACGGAACGAATTTTTCACCAGTGAGAACACTGAGCAGTGCTCGCAGTGTTTATCAGAACATACTCTTTACATACCAAAGTTGGAACTTCATGACCTTTAAATCACAGACCAGGAACAACAAGAATGAAAGAATGCTTTAAATTATGACCCTGACAACTGGGTGAATATCATGGAACTAGGAATTACGACTACGTCAAAGTGATTATGGACCACAGCAAACTACATGGAACTAGGAATCACGAGTCTTCCTATTTCTATGAATAGGTTTCTGTCACTATGACATTTATCTAATATTATGGTTCATTAAACGGGTCTGCCCGCGAAATTCAAATTTAATTTGTTGTTTCGCAATTTGTAAACTAATAGGACAAAGTAGGCTTATGACATTCTAATTGCGCCCATGGCAGTATCATCTTAACAGGTATAAATAAAAATCTTTACTTGAAAGTGTACAGTATAAGAAATTAGTCAGAATATCGACTAATTTGTGAGAGCTCACGTCCAACTCGATTAGCGTTTTCTATTTTGCCGTAAGCGTAAGGTAATAAGATCAAAAAGTAAGCATGTATTTATATTTATGATGTAGGTCCTCCTTGAGGTCCATATGGTTTACAAATTGTACGGTTCATATTATGTAGACTTTTAAAATCAACTTTCCTTTTTGCATCGAAAGCCTTTTGGCTTTGCCGTACCTAGTTATAAAAGCGTGATTCTGTGTATTTAGAACGATTTAGATTTTGTAGCTTAGATTGCTACTAAGTACTAAGTAGATACCGCTCTTCCTACAAATAATAACTCAAAATAAATGTAGCAACGTAATTTCATAGTTTGTATGAAATCGTCAAACATTGGTTGCTACGAGACCAAGAAGGTACACCACTACACCAGTTCAGGCGTACCTACTTATAGTTGCCGCAATTTACTAGTACGCCGACGGTTTAGGTGCGAAGCGACTACTAACTAATCCTAATCTATGTTAGAACCTTGGTTAGAACCATTTTAAGAAACCAACCCAGAAAAATAAAATAAAATGAATATCCGTTAATCTCGTTAGTTTTCCGTCACTAGCCGCGACCCGTGGCGACGGACGGGTATTAATGAAGGCAATTTGGTGTGGCGTTTATATTGTGATTAATTATAGAGATTAGCGCCAGTCGCCCCACCCTGTGCAACAGCAGACCTACACAGGCACTACAGTAACGATGTCCAATATGGTATAAGAAAATTCAATAGACTACAAACTGTAGCCTTTGTCACCCGGACCATATTAACGAATCGATTGACACTTCATTCATCAAAATCTGAATCGCTACGGTGGAACGAACGCAAATACTAACAACCAAACGTAATCGTATTGACGTAGGAGTATCAGCCAGTAAGAATGAACAAGGTGTGCATACTTTCGTGTACCGAGAGTGCAGCGCGCGACACTCGCTGTCGCCTGCAGAGAGAACAGCTACAGCAGTGAGACCCTCACTGATGGTAGCTCTCACTGTGAGAGCTTATCGGCACGGTAAAGGGTTGAGAAGCTCTCCCCCCCCCCCTCCCCCCACCCCGCCCCGCACCGCCGCTCGTCTTATCGCTCTCAACGCGTATTGAATTCCCATAAACATAGATTTTATTGGTCAATGAAGTGGAAGCGTTGCCGCCGCGTGTGACGTGCGGTCCGACTCCGGCCCGCCGCGCCGCACGAGCGCAGACGTGACGAACAAACCTCCAAGGACCGTGTTTGAATTGTACTTATTTTGATGGGGTTGTCACTGGAAAGTATTTGATTATTATTATTATTGGAAGGGTGATTAACATTGATTTAAGATTGGAAGTGGCTTCGCACCTACAGCCTACTAGATACGGTGTCGGCGTACTAGTAAATTGCTACAATTCATAGTCGTACCCACATAGTCTCGTAGCAAACAATGTTTGACGTTTTCAAACAAACTATTATGATATTACGTTGCGCCGAAGCTATTGTTTGTAGGAAGGGCGGTATCTAGTAGCGACACTAACCTATCAATCCTAAAACTATGATGATAAAGTGAGAAAATTTTTCTAAATCTTGAAATATTAATATTTATTAGATTTTCACCAAAATTGAACAAAACTTACGATGATACGTTCTTTCCAATAAAGGAAAAAATATTCGACCGAGCGAAGCGAAGGTCTTTGAGTTAACTAGGGCGATTTGCACTTGTCCGTCCGTCCGTCCGTCCGTCCGTCCGTCTGTCAGAGCCTTATAACTTTTGAATTACTGAACGTAATTACTTCAAATTTAGATATAATATGTAAACCGATGGCCTCCAGCCGAAAATGGCTTAAAAAGTTATAAAAATCTTTATTTCAGGGGGGCTCTCATAGAAGCGAATGCGAAGTAAAAAAAAAAAAAATCGCGTTACATAAAATTGTTACGTATCATTTTAAAGATAATTTTGAACTGAGTACAAAAATATTTTTTTTTTAATTTTTCCCTTAAAATTGACGAAATGGGGGGCTTTCAAAGTGGCGATTTTATACGCTCGCTTGAAGACGCTCTCTAGAAAAATCCGCTATGGATTTTCAAACTGATTTTATGTTTTTAGGTCACTTATATCCTGTACTTGAACAACAAATACTAAAATTATATGAATATTATAAAGAAACGAGATTATTTAATTTTTAATTGGCGTCAGTAATTCATATAGCATCAACATAGCTTCACAATAATGCTAATAGATGGCGCAGTCAGTAACTATTCCCATGGAACTACGAGTTAAATTCAATGTTTGATAAATAATTCAATGTTTTCACTAACGTTCCCTAACCTTTACGGGCTACCTATAAGTTAGGTGATTGATGTTTTCTGTCAACTTATTTATCACGATCCTGTACGGGACACCTAAAAGGATATTGGGACGGATGTTAGGACTTAGGATTGTATTTAGGAGCTACCTACGTTAAGAGACTCCTACTTAGGGAATGATTTAGGTATGTTTGGTGAAAACGGGCATAATAATAATGTCAGTTTTGGTTATCATGTATCGATTGAATGAATAATCATGGGATACCGTTACCGCGAGGTCTCAGTTCGGGGCGAACCACTAGTATATTTTGTTTCCACCCAGGTTAGGGCATAAACGGTGTACTTACATATATTGTAAAATTTTGATAATAATAAAGACATTTTAAAAACAAACAAACAAACGACTGGAGTTTACTACTTAAAACGTCGTAATGCATTCGCGGCGCCGCTCCGACCCGATCGGTACGCGCTCGGCTTCCCGAAGCGAAAGCGCTTTCGCATTCGACAACTCAAGCGAAAACCAACCTTATTTACTGAACGTTAGGGTAGAAATTTGCATCGTTGTGAAAAACGTAACGAGGTCATTCAAAGTAGATTTTACTGCTCAATTTTTTCTCATACCGGGCGCCTAAAATCGATTCTTAAGGAGTAAACTCCAAAAAAATTGGTTGTCTGTAAAGTCGGTTTACGGACGAAAGTTTTACGTGATAACGCCATAAAGAAACATTGATGAAAAATTGCATACTTTTATGAATTGAATTGAATAATTATCATTATTTTATATAATACAAAGGAGTTAATTGAAAATTACAATTTTCTCTAGTCACAAGCCAACGCTTGGGCCGATCGTGCCTCTCTATTGCTTGTTCCGCGCTCTCGCTTGCACAGGCGGAATGTGACACTTTCGTGCGTGCAGCCGGTGTTCATCCATTTATAAGACGTTATCACGTCAAAATGATTGCATTAGTGTAACAATCACAATCACTTCCGATTGACTCGTACTCTCTCGCTATGCATTGGCCATTGAGGCTGCAAGTAGGCCATAAATTCAGCCATTGAGTAGTACGAACGAGATCTTTGCATCACTTCGATGAAAATATCGTCAACATTATCGACATTAAGAAATACATACAACCATATTACGTTCTCGCGGTGCTATTTTCCTCAGGCATGAGATCTGTTTGTGATATAATCGACCGAGCGAAGCGAAGGTCTCTGAGTTTACTTGAGTGAATTTGCACTTGTCAGTCCGTCCGTCCGTCCGTCCGTCCGTCTGTCAGAGCCTTATAACTTCTGAATTACTGAACGTAATTACTTCAATTTTAGATATGATATGTAAACCGATGGCCTCCAGGCGAAAATGGCTTAAAAAGTTATAAAAATCTTTATTTCAGGGGGCTCTCATAGAAGCGAATGCGAAGTAAAATATTTTTTTTTGCATTTCATAGGGTTGCAATAACTCATTTTAAAGATAATTTGGAACAGAGTACAAAAGTATTCTTTTTTTATTTTTTTTCCTAAAATTGACGAAATGGGGGGCTTTCAAAGTGGAGATTTTATTCGAGGCTAGATCTCTAAAACCACTTTATTTTAAAAATTGAAACTTACACATAATTTGATTTATATTCTGTACTTGAACAACAAATACTAAGATTAGATAAATATTATAAAGAAACGAAATTTCTTAAAATTAAATGGGCATCAATGTTTTTAACAAAACTTCACTATACTGTTAATAGATGGCGCTGTCTTTAATATTGTAAATACAGTTTTGCGTCAGCTATTCTTATTTTGTCTATTACTAATTATGTTATTCAATTAGCAAATTATTATCAATAAAAGTATCACGTTGTTTTTGCAAAAGTAAATCCGTTTCTATTTACAATAATTAGACGTTAGCACCTATTTACTACCGTATGATGCTTGTATGATGGTACTGTGTCTATGAATGTAAAGATGAGCGCGCATCTAGACATGCTCGCCGCAGAAGCCGCAAGTGCGCAGTCATGGCAGTTTATAATTTTTTTTACTATGAAATCGTATACTACGTAACACGAGTTCAGCGAACCATCTGAATTTTAGTAAAATACTGTAGGCATACGCATCCCATCCACGAAAGCAGATGACGATTGACGTCATCAGATTCGGCGCGTTTTAATTACAATATAATATAGTTAAAACTACCTTATGGGAATTATGGGATACCGCGAGGTCTCAGTTCGGGGCGAACCACTAGTATTATTAGTTCACATCATCCCCTATAACATACAAACATCCCCTCCCAAGTTTAATTTTTGTACCAAAAGTTACTAGGTAGCCTATGCTCATCTCTAAGGTCCAAATTCCAATCAATCTCTGTACCAAAATTAAATAAAATTAGTTCGGCGATTGCCGTGGGAAGCTTGTGGGAAAAACTTGGTTGAGACTGGCACAACATCGAGAAGAATGGCGTGCACATGAGGAGGCCTATGTCCAACGATGGATTACATGAGGCTCGAAAAGAAGAAGAAGTTCGGCGGTTTAGGCCTGAAAGCGCATCAAACAGACAGACAGCAACTTTCGCATTATAGGTATTACTTTGGATAGATGGATCATAGTTTGGGTTGCACAGTTCATCACGCAAATGTCGGTAATCATTACTCGCACGGCAAGAGCACGATTTGTAGCACTGACTGCACGGCGCGATGCAATAAGTCATGGCAGGTAATAAAATTATACACTGGTATGGTCTATTCTATTATTCTATATTCACCCTCGACAAAAAAGTGTGTTAAGTATTAGTTTTACACAATGTGTATCTGTGTATGTGTGTATCTGTGCATCTGAGTATGATAGTATGTGTATTTGTCTGTTCCCTAGAAGTTCCCTAATGAATGAATCGATTTTGATGCGGTTTCTACATTTATGTCGGTGTGCGGTTTTTCTGTTTGAAAGCTGACCCGTCCTCGATCAACAATCCCATGCAAAAAATCATGTCCATCCGTTACTCCGTAGCGGCGCGATTGGAGAACAAACAAACAAACAAATAGACATACACTTTCGCATTTATAATATTGAATGATTAGTGAATATTGAATGAGAATGATTAGTTTCTCGCACTGTGGTCTCAAGTGGGGCTCGGAGGCTGGAACTCTGAGCCTGAGACAAGCTCTGACCCTGAGACAAGCTCTGAGGTGCTCTGAGCCCGGCTTACAGCTGACGGAGGCGATCCTTCCGCCCAACGACCAACGGAATTCTACCCACGCCTGCACATTGACACAGCAATATCAACTTTAGTCGCCAGTAATAGAGTGAATTATGGAATGAGTGGTAAAGGGACCGGTTGTCAGGGAACTTAATTCCAACACAAATGTTGTCATTATTATCTTTGTGATTATCCCTATCAAGCCTCGTCTTAACATTAATGAGTTTTGTTGTTCTTGTTTGTGTTTATGTTATTTTGATCAGGCGCTATAGGTAGGCTATGCTAGTGTTCGTTAGTTAATTTGTTGGTTTGTCCATCAATCACGCAGCAACAGGGCAACGGATCGACGTGATTTCTTCCATGGAAACATGTAAACTTTTTTCGCCAAACGCCCACCCGTGCCTGCGTTCCGTCGTTGGGAAACATCATGAAGCGAAGAAAGTGTTGGGGCTTTCTTATATCTCGCGTGTTCCATCACCGAAAAACTTCACTTCTTTCATATTCAGATGGAACTGTGAAATAAACTAATGGTTTACCAAGAGTCCAAGTACCCCAAATAAAATTAATAGCAATGTCAACAATTGTAATCAAGGTAGACGTGAAGTAGGTAGGTACCTACTTGGACTCTTGGCAAACTATTAGTTTATTTCACAGTTCCATCTGAAAATAAAAGAAGTGAACTGTGAAGTCTTTCGGTGATGGAATCATTTCAGCCAATCATCACAATTGAGACTCTAGCAATCATTGATGCAGCTTTTGGTACCAGTTTCAAAACATTTTCTTGTCTGGCAATAGGCTTGAAGTCATCAGGGCGGCGGAGGCCGGAGCGTCGCGCGCTGATGGTTTGCGCACAGTTTTGGTCGGAGTCCAAGTTTTAATACGTTTTATAGAACCACACGCGGCGGCCGCTGCGGGAAAGTGCACTGCGATATCATATTTTATTTCCATGTAGTTAACGTTCTATCACACTAAGCTTTGCGACGTGTTTTCGACGATGATAATATATGTAGCCGAATTTTTTTTAAAAAAGAATATCAGCCAAGTTGAAGTTGACTAATATTCTCCTCTCCCCTCCAATTAAGCGGAAAGCTTGTGTTAGGAGTGTGTACGATAATAGGGCAACGGGTTGGATTCGAACCTGCGACTTTTCAGTTTTCAGTCCGCACCTTTAACCGTTGGCCTATTGAGGCTTCTTTGTAACACATAGGTTCACCGAGTATTCAAGTATTAGGTAGCTAGGTTTAGCTATCTTTAGGAAACCATTTCACAACAATAGTTCTCTATCGTTAAAAGAATAAGTAGAAAAAACACATCCTATGGGTCTAAAATCCCCGTCAAAATTCGTTTTGGTAACAAACAGGTAAGTATTATAAATAGGTAGTAGAACAATTCGGCAGCCTTATCAAGTTATCCTTATCACCAGTAAAGTGTACCACTGTGCAGTGTACAGTACCGGCGATGTTGTTTCGCTGTTGCAGAGCGTATCCAGGTAGGGAGGTGGGGAGGTAATATCCATTCTGTGGCAGGCGAGGGTAGGTGGGGGTGCTCATGCACAGCTAGCTGCTAGCGGTAGTCACTAGTCAGTCGACGGGCGGCGCTGCACGAAGTAACGAGCTCTCGACTCACCAGTCACCACCAATTAAGGCAGGTGCCAGAAACGCCGAATGTATTTCCATGGATCCGACAACGTGACCGCGCTCCCCGCTGTCAGGGTTGCCAATCGTCAATTCAAACAGCTATTATTTTCTGTACCTAACCGCCACTTTGGTCTAGTCACTACCACTAGATAGACTCTATATTGATATATATATATATATATATATATATATACCTATATAGCGTCGACCGCAGAATCGGATCAATAGATCCCAGAATAGATTCCCGAATCGGATTAAAAAATATTTTCCGCTTTTCCGTCAAGAAATTCGTAGTAAGTACAAGGCCGGAGTGGCGAGCTGGTGGTGGATCACCACCGGGCCTCTGAGAGCAAGTAAAGCGGACGTGATCTATCTCCGATAGTGTCAGATTGATGCCGAGTCATTTGTGCACTTTAATATCTCACACACAAATGCAGTCATTTGCGTAAATCAGTATTTATGCGGAGAATGGTCACCGCGGCCATGGCCGGACTCGGTCGGGAGGACATTTTTATCGAACTATCTGAAGACCGCGACTAGCTGCGCAGGAGCCTCTGCTTTTCCAGGGTAAAAGATAGCCTAATGCCCGTTTTCGCCAACCATACCTAAATTATGCCCCAGTAGGAGTCGCTTTACGTAGGTAGTCCCTACTCCTTAAATACAATCCCTTACCCCAAGCTATTTCCACCTTGAGACTTTAGATTTTAGAGGTTCATAAAGGTTCATAAAAACGAAATTGAAAGAAAGCGTCACCTAACTTAGCCTAGGTAGCTCATAAAAGTTAGGGAACGTTGGTGGAAATCGGCATAAGTCACTCTTCAAGTCCTCAACTATACACATATAAAAAAAACTTGAGAGGTGTCAAGGGACACCCGGATGGAACGAAGTTCCTTTCGATTAATTAGTGAAGGAATTGTAATAAACTAGTGGTGTCATCTAGTATGAAATTGATTAACTACGATAAATTATATTTAGTTTATTTCTATTGCAGCAATGTTACAAAACTAAAGAGTTACTCTGGTTTCTTAACAGATGGCGTTAGTAGTACAATAACATTTTATCCAATTTATACAATAAAAAATTAGGGAAAAATTCCACATGTAGAAATTATTTAAAATAAAATAGAAAATAGAAAATTCAGTCTGTTGAGCTGGGATTCGAACCATCGACTTTTAACTGTTAAGCGACTGCCGAAGCCACTAGGCTACGGAGACCCAATATTGTAGCGCGAAAATACCGAACACAATGCAAAATTCACATTCAACAAAAAAGTGTCGGTTACAAAAAAGTGTCGAGTGTCGGTTCCTTAATTTTTTCCGTCTAGCCCCCATCCGCACCGCGTGATAAGAAACTTACGTTCCAAAAATCACGTCGATCCGTTGCTCCGTTGCTGCTTGATTGAAGGACGAATCAACAAGCTCATGTTATACTTTCGCATTTATATTATTATTAGCAAGGACCGCAGCTGGCGGGTGATGCCGACTGGGAAATGGGAACGCTGTCGTTTTGCTCGGTCGGCGCGGGCGCACGAACTCATTACTTGCGAATGTCACGCTCGGATGCGGTTGGCTTGCGCAAGGCTGACACTTCACGCCTCACGCCTCACGCGCCGTGCGCAGCCCAACGACTGAAGGCTGAAAATTGAACGATCGCCGTTCGATCCCCACTTCTTCTTCTTCTTTATCAACCAATAGACGTCCACTGCTGGACAAAGGTCTCCTGCATGGACTTCCACAGGCTTCGGTCTTGCGCCGCTTGGATCCAGCGGCTCCCTGCGACTCGTTTGACGTCGTCGGTCCACCTAGTGGGGGGTCTGCCAACACTGTGCTTACCGGTGCGGGGTCGCTTCTCCAGCACCTTGGGACCCCAACGACCATCAGCTTTTCCAACTATGTGCCCCGCCCATTTCCACTTCAGTTTCGATCCCTACACGTAGTGTTTATACTTTATATATACTCTTTGCCCACCTGCTGCACTATTTTCGTATAGTCACGCCTAACACGAGCGTTCCGCTTATTTGGAGTTTATTTTGGAGAGGAAATTATTTTAGCTAATATGCTTTTTAAAAAATTCAAAATATTTTGTTCTTGTTTGTTTGTCAAGATCTAGTAACCTTTGAGTAGTCAAACCAAAACATACTTGTACAAAATCTATACTCCCTGTGACCACATAACCTCATATCGTTCCGCGTTTTATAGCTTTCGGATATTTACGACAGGTTTAATATTAATATACCTACTTACATTATATTTGTTACAATTTACGTCAGTCAATCGTGAAAATTATAGAATTTAATGTCGCCTTATAACGCCACGATGACTTCAAGGTCCATGATTAGCGTAATAAGACCTCTATAAGTTCAATATCCATTTTACCATCTACGAGTATGTTAGAAATCTGCATTTTTAACCCCCGACAAAAAAGAGGGGTGTATACTTAAATCTGTGCATCTTTGTGTATGTAAGGCTCTTACAAACTTTCACAGGTGTGATTGATTTGAAGCAGATAATATAGCGTGTTTGGGCTCATTAGAATGGTATCAATGAGGTAGTAGGTAGGTATCTAGGTAGGTGTTAGATACATGATGATCTAGGAGCAGGATCTGATGATGGAGCAGAAAACTGGGTAGCAGAATGTCAGATGTATCGTACATAGTCCGACCATAAATTCACATAAATCGGGGGTGTATTTTTCAATTTACATTTGTAGTTTTTATAACTTGTTTAAATATGAGCTTACTCTACTATTGCCATTGCCATGAAGGGGTCCCGTAGGTATATGGTTTAATTGTAAAACCATGTCGTGCTCGTTATGTTTCTTTGCAGCGGCTGCCAGCTGGTGACTATGATGGTCGTTATTTTGTTCCCGTAGTTTTAACAAATAGAATAGCTCTAACGCTGTCAATACATTTTGTACCGTATGCGATAGAAAATAAAGTGCATTCTGTGTATAGTTTTGTTTTAGTGTCATATTGCACCTCCCCCGAGCTCTATTTGTGACTATTGGTAACAGGATTAAAAATTATATCCGCGCTCTGTTCGCTGCACTTGTCAAAAACGTCGCGACAAATGCGTTTATGGAAATATGTAAATAAAATAGAGTGGATTACACAATAGTCGCAGATTTCTGCTCACTAAGGGCCTGTTTCACCACCTTCAAGTTTTTATCCTGCAAATAAAGTTGACGTTTTGATAGGTTTCGTTATGGGCTATCTGTCAAAATGTCGAATTTATATTTTGATGGACAAATACTTGATGGTGCTGAAACAGGCCCTAATACTTATAAAATAGGCTCAGGGTCATCGGGCGATGGAGAGAGCTATGCTCGGAGTATCCCTGCGAGATCAAATGAAGAGATATCTGTGGCAAAACCAAAGTTACCGACCGACCTAGCTGTGCGAGTATAGATTATTATGATGTGAAAATGTGTGGGCCCGAGCTCTACATAATATTATAGTGATGGGCATTTAAGGCATTTTCCCTCGCAGTTTTGACGAGGAGGCGGCTCGGGTGCAAGCGACACCCGCGCGCTGTCACACGTCATCTAAGATTAATGAACGCACTTCCAAAGCACGCGCTCTCGGCTCATACATACTCAGTGAGAAGTGAAGCATACGATTTTGAATCTAGTATTCTCATAGATAAGTATTAGAATAGCCTGCGGCGTCAACTTCGCCGTTCTGCCTATTTCATACACATGGCTCGCGGTAACTGAAATTAATCTTGTACTTTGCCACATTGTATAATGCAATGATGGCGCTGAATGAACTTATTACGCCGAGCATTTAGCGCGGGAGCGCGGCAAACGAGCTTGGAAAATTCAAGGCGATGTTGAAGGAGGGTGGCGAATTTTGACCCAGCATTTTTAAAAATCGTTCAGATTCAGAAACCTTTTAATTTTAATAAATATTTTTCTGAGTATTTTTCTGTGTAAACCCCATATTTTTAGAAGGTAGGGATCAAAAATATAATTATTCATAAGTACACATTATAAATAACCGTCACATGGCAATACAAGTGAATATCTTTTTTCTCCCAACTTTATTTGATAGACTTTGATTAGCAAGAAAAGGTTAGGACTATTTTGCTATAATCCGCCAACAGAAAAAATCTGTATGGTCAAACATGCAATTAAAAGCTAAGCACCACTCACCTACCCAGCCAAGCAAGAAAGCCAAGTTCCCAAGCAAGCAATGCCACCACCACTCACATGCACCACCACACAACTTTCGACTTTACACTACTCTCGACTTTGATTAATTTTTTTGTTAGTCTGGTTTACTAGAACAATTAGTGTGAGAAGTATGATTCGTGAACGTGAGCGTTCAGTCACGGTAATATTATCTTACCGTGGTTCAGTGTTCAGTTTAGTTCGTCTGGGTCAGAAACTCTATGGAATTCGCCAATCTCCTTCAATACGACCTCCCTGACGCAGTGGTGAGCGCAGTGGTCTTATAACTGGGAGGTCTCGGGTTCGATTCCCGGCGGGGCCAATTTGGGAATTTATAATTTCTGAATTGTCTGAATTGTTGAAATTTATAAATTCTGGTCTGGTGGGAGGCTTTGGCCATAGCTAGTTAACACCCTGCCGTTAAGACGTGCTGCCAAGCGATTTAGCGTTCCGGCACGATGCAATGCCGCGCTGGTGCATGTAGAAACAGATTAGGGGTACCTGTTGAATATACACTGTTCTAAGTTAGCCCGCTACCATCTTAGACTGCATCGTGACTTACCATCAGGTGAGATCTCAATCAAGGATTATCTTGTCATCGAATAAAAAAAATATTAATCGTGACGCGAAACGTTCACAAGGTCTGTACGATTGATTTGAAACGTGTAGTACTATTACTTCGGATTATTTCCAAGGCATGGTAACCTTGTCCTGATGTTGCAGCATTAAGTAGTCTGCGGGATACCCAACTCCTCAGCAACTTACAGCAGATAGAGTGTGTTTGGGCTCATTAGAGTGGTCTCAATGAGTAGGTGTTAGATGATGAAGCAGTTTGGGAGCAGCAAACTGGGTAACAGGATGTTGGGTAGACGGTAGGCCGGTCATAGATCCACAATAATATGTCGAGGGTGTTTGTAGTTGTAGCTAGAGCATCAAGGATTTCTTACGTTAATGCTTGGGTTTATGGCGTATGCTATAGATACATTTCGTAACTCGTAGCACGTGTTGTTTTCGCGCGGATGTGTTGTTGCGCGGTGTTGCGTGGTGTCGCTCGGTGTTGAGACACATGCGCCCCAGATGGCGCGGGCACCGTGGGAGACGAACAATTAATATAATTCAATGGTTGTATTGCGAATTGTAATATAAACTGTTAGCTGCTATAATATTATTATAACTATGTGCTATTATACTTATTAACTTACAAACGTTCTTCGAATATAGTTAGTAGAATCTATCTAGGTTTTAAGGGTTCCGTGGTAGACTCCAAGGTGCCCTGATAATTTCGCCAAGTCTGTCCGTCTGTCTGAAGCTTTTGAAATGGTGTGACAAGTGACAACGACTCCGTAATCAATAAAATCGACCAAGTGCGAGTCGGATCCGCACACGTATGGTTCCGTACCTACCATCGTACAAGATTTAACATCAACTGTTACTCAGATCGCATCGAGCAAAAACAAAAGTTTATTGTACATTGTTAATTACTTATTATGTATTTGTTGTTATAGCGAGCGGCAATAGAAATACACATCCTGTGATATATTCAAGTATCTAGTTAATACGGTTCATGAGATACAGCCCGCTGACAGACGGACGACGGAGGCTCGGTATGGTGACAGTGTCCCGTTGACACCATTTGGTTACGGAACCCTAAAAATAAAAGGGTGCGCAAGGACTTTTTAACATAGCGCATTGAATGTTGCGGGTTGCGGGCACATATCGTATATCAATGGAAGACGTACAGTACACAATCTTTTCACAAATAAAGCCATGAGCGAGGACGTTATCGGAACAACACATGCATTCGCGCATTCTAGCCCCGAGTACTACATGCGCCGTAAACATCTCCCCACCAGCCACCAGCCGACACGAGAGCTGCATTACCAACCCTAACGCGTAGAACTTAGAGACGAGGTTCCATCGTTGCGAGTAGAGCCAGTTGGACGATGGATGTATGTTAGTCGTGATCCAAGAAAATTCGCTTCGCTTCACGTAGAGATATTATATGATGATATTAAAGTAAGGAGGGACGAGCGACTGAACTTACTTCATAAAATTGATTGATTAATTGGTCGGTGGCTGGTTGTACATTTCGAGGAGCATAATAAAAAACAGCACATTCCTTTATTATAATATTATAGGTAGTATGTTTCGGCACAGAATATAACAATAATTAAATAGTGGTTTCGGCGCAAATGCCTTTTCACGTTGTCATGCAAGAGTAGGAGCTACAATAATTGCTATTCATACAGAACAGGCGTTTCACAACGCCTTACTATTTTTATTAACCCCCGACGCAAAAAGAGAGGGGTGTTATAAGTTTAACGTGTCTGTGTATCTGTGTATCTGTCTGTGGTAGCGTAGCCGCCAAACGGATGAACCGATTTTCGTTTAGTTTTTTTTTGTGTCATAGATAATTTTATCCCGAGTGTTCTTAGCCATGTTTCATGAAAATCTGTTCAGCCGTTTGAAGATTATCAGCTCTTTTCTAGTTGATTAGGGGATCTGACTAACTTCCTTATGTCCGATCGATTCGAAATTTGGTACCGTGTTACTTCAATGATATTGAAAGTATATGGTAAGGTAATCATGACCTGATCAGCCGTTTGAAGATCATCAGCTCTTTAATAGTTGATGAGGTGATCTGACTACCTTCCATATGTATATGCGCAGACACAGAACTTAATTTACGCGCAATCACACAGCATTATTAAATTAATTTTTACTGTAAAAATATTATGTAGTATTTTATAGTAATTTTTATTGCTAAACAGATGTAGCTATTGTTTCATAATACATCGACGGATATTGTTATGGAAGAGCAGTGTCTTCTGGTACAAGTGTACTATTACACTTAAAAGAGGGCTCCAGCCTTACTTGTGTTATAAATTGTATATGATGTTTAATAAACGAATTTTGAATTTGAATTTGAATAAGTCCTATCGATTCGAAAGGTACCGTATTACTTCAATGATATTGAAAGAACATGGTAAGGTAACCATGACTTTAAAATAGACATGTTAGAGTAAGGTTTAGATTTCGAAGGTGGGTAATTAAATGGGATCAAATATGCTCAATTACCACTGCGCTAACAAATCATTATAAATACCTTCCTAATATTTATACCTACTTTAAAAAGGACTAAATAAAAGTAAAATCAAAAATTTAAAAAACCCCCCGACACAAAAAATAATCTCTAAAAACTAACAAATAATATTTTATACCTATATATAATTATTATCGTCACATATATTATGTAAGTTCAAATATTTTTATTTTCCAAGTGTCGTCGTCGCGTCGGGGGACCGCTAAGTGAGAAAAACAGGTGTAGTCGCAGATTGCAACAAAAGAATTTACTCAAAATCGACACAACCGTCAACGTCGTCTGCCCTCACGTGTCGCGCGCGGCATTACCACAGAATATAAGTATAATAGTACTACGTACCATTACGTAGAGCGTAGACTATATACATGCATGAAACTTAAGATCGCTCGTATCTAAATGTAATTCGTAATAATTAATTAGCTGTTGGAAAAATACTTTATAAACTTTAGCGGAAATAAAAAAATTAAAAAATAAAAGGGTTAAAATTTTTAAATTTTTTTTTTAAATTTAAAAAAAAAAATTTAAAATTAAAAAAAAAATTAAATTTTTTTTAAAATTTTTGTTTTTAAAATTTTTAATTTTACTTTTATTTTGTCAAATGTCATTCGTTTTCTCACCGTCAAAGGATCAAGAGTTTACGAACTAATTTCTCTAATCTATTGTGTGCTTAGCATACGTTTAAAATACTGTGCCACATTCGTCACATGGGCGCTCTCAGAGTGGGCGCTACTTACAATGCGCTGTATCGACTCGTCCTTAGTTTGTGTTCGTGATGGCTTTCCAATTTACATGCAATTTTTAAAACACAATATGTTGTTGTATGTATGTTTAGGCCCTAAAGTGTAGAACTGATTCAACTGAAGAGTAAGCTTGGCGAAACTTGCTGTAGACTTCAAAAGAACATTTTTGTAACTTGAAGTTTGTAGAACTGTCTACTCGCGTGACGTGAAGAGGCTTTGTGCTGAGGTTTTGTGAAACTTAAGACACATATGGAAGAATTCTTTACTACATAAACCAAATCTCAAAATTATAATTTTGAAGTAATTTTTCAATAAATTGAAGTATTGTGAATCAAGTATACTTGCATTTTGGTGAATAAATCTATGTATCTATGTACGTAGATATCTACATTTTTTTAGGGATTTGTGTTTTAACTTGTATTCCTAGGCTTACAAAGATTCCCTTTGTGGCGCGGCAGATAAGTAGTTTATCGTGCTGCGGTTGGTACTACAAGCCTGAAGTATCGATCATGCAAGCGTGTGCTCAGAGCCTCCAAGGAGAGGCCGATGTGTCCATATACGCGGTGCATCATAACTCTGCGCGGCGGTCGGCGGCGGCCACTGAAATATTCCTTTGACATCGTCGCCGCACCGACGCGATTACGTCACGGAAATTTTGGAAATCTCCCTCCCTTTATTGCCTGGAAATTCATTTAGACGTGGTTCCGACAGAAGTTAATAACTGGCTCTATGTCTATTATAGTATATTTTATGTACGTCATGGAGTCATACTTATATATTAATCGATGTACTTATATTTTATGTACGTCATAGAAAATGTCACTAGGAAAACTTTTGGAAATTTTTAAAATACTTATTTATCGGCACCGGTTGATTAGGTATAGCAATCGTCAACAGCAACGCGAAAATGGTTCACTACTAAGCGCAGGTCTCCTCTCAGAGAAGGGTAGGCCATAGTCCACCATGGTGGCCCAATAAGAATTGACAGACTTCAATTTGCAATCAATTATCATGAATTTTATTCTTACATTCACCTCAAATCATCGCCGGCCCTCTACAGGGCACGTCACACGATGCTCATCTTAAATGGAAAGAGTTGAGGCCACAGTCCACCCAGCTAGGATGACTGAGTGCGGATTGGCGGACCTCACACACCTTTGAGAACATGACGGAGAACCCTTAGGCGTGTAGGTTTCCTCACGATGTTTTCCTTCACCGTTGAAACATGTGATATTGACGGCAAGTACACTACTTTTATAAACAACGTTATACCCACACCAAACATACAGCTTGGGCTGATGCATCAGCCCAAGGTTACCATGGCTTGGAAATAATCCAAAATAACATTCACCAATCGTACCAGTAAGCTAGTAAGACTTTTAATCAAGTAGGAAATGAGCTGATGATCTTCAAACGCCTGAGCAGAGCCTCATAAATTATAGCTAACATCCACCTTGATTATGTTAGCTTTTCAATAGAAAAAACCTCATCAAAATTGGTGCAGATACACAGATAGACATAATATACACAGATACACACGTCAAACTTATAACAGCCGCTCTTTTTTGTCGGGGGTTAAAAAGCAGCACCAATGTGCACGAATGTTATGAAATTGCGAATTTCATTTCATATTTTGGACCCCTCACCGTATTCGTGACCCCGGGGTCCACAAACCGCAATAGTTAATGTCGAAGCGAGTACAACATAGCCCTTCCCAGCCTACCTGCGGTACAGCTGACCCGCGTCAGATTGTGTTCACAGATAACGTAATATATTCCGCCAGCTCAACCGAGCCTCAGTACCAATTACAGTCACTATTATACGAATAAAGTAAGAAGAAGGGGCGAGCCTTTATTTAAAACTAGCTGATGCCCGCGACTTCGTACGCGTGGGCAGAACCTTTGTAGCATCAGGGTTGAGGAATTTGGTTCCCGGAATTTAACTCTATAGGTAGTCTTTGCTTGGTCCAACACAACAGTTTAAGTGGGCAGTACCCCTGCAGGATCAAGATTGAGGAGTTAGAACCCGAAGTTTTTATGGGACCATCTCGCAAAGTTGCTGTATCGATTAAAAAAAAGACTAACGCAAATCGGTTAAGACATCACGGAGATATTGATGTATATAGGTAGAAATGTCGGCTAAATAAGAAGCCTAGCTGATGTTATGATGAGTAAAGTAACAACTTTACTCCTCACAACATCAGCTATCTGTCAGTGAAAGTCCCGTCGAAATCAGTCCAGCCGTTCCCGAGATTAGGCAAAACAAACAGACAGACAGTCAGACGGACGGACAAACAGAGAGAATTTTGCTACGGGGTCTATCTCAAAAACTAAACTAGTTAGGAATTTGAAATTTTGGTATATTATGGTATTTGGTATTATAGTGTATTTAAACAACAAATACTGAAAACACCGATTTATAATGCGGTTTGTAAGTTGTGACCAATACAAACGAGGAATTTTTCCCCATATGCTAATTACTTTCTAAGAACTAAGATATCTAAATATGTATCTAGTTTTAAAAAAATGATTTGGTCATTTGTACGGAACCCTAAAAGAGCGAGGACCGACTCGCACTTGGCCGATTTTTTTTGGAACTTCCCCTCATTGTGGAAATATTACATTCAGAATAGAATAGAATACTATTCTAACAAAGTTGCATGGGTGAAATTGGCTTGGCATCCAGCTGCCCACAAGATAGCCTATAAAAAACTTATTGCAATGTAATAAAGCTACTCATATCAATCGCACCAGTGAACATTTTTAAGACCCTTTAATCAAGTACGAAATGAGCTGATGATCTTCAAACGTCTGAGCAGATCTTTATAAATTATAAGTTAAATTCTTCGCTTTAGTTAGATTTCAAACAGAAAAAACCGCATCAAAAACGGTCCATTGGGTAGGCTGCTACGAGGACACAGATAGACACACAGAATATACACAGATGTACACATACAGAGATACACAGACACTTTTTTTGTCGGGGGTTAAAAAATAGTGACTAAATCACTTTCTATAGAAAGAAAAGTCCTTACAGCGTCTCGGCCGCAGAGTCTCACCCTGTCAGCCACATCACAGCACTCTGCAGGGTGCGGTAATTATAGCAGGCACTCGACATTAAACCCGAAATCGATTTCAACTGGAGCAAGTAAACAATTATTCGGATACGGCAGTTGTCACAATCGCTCGCTGCTCGGAGGCGGGAGGGCTGAGCGGTGCGCGCGGCGCGGCGAGCGGCGCGGTCGAAGGCGAGGGTGCTGAGGGTGCATTGTTCAATACTTTACACACATTTGATTGTGCTAACTAATTGTTATTCTGTACAGTGATTTTTTAACCCCCGACAAAAAAGCGGGGTGTTATAAGTTTGACGTGTTTATCTGTATGTTTGTGTATCTGTGTGGCTCTCTGTTCCCTTGTAGCTCTCTATCGAATGGACCGAATTTGATTTGGTTTTTCTGTTTGAAAGCTAACATGATCGAGATGGTTCTTAGCTATAATTTACGAGGATCTGTTCAGGCGTTTGAAGATCATCAGCTCATTTCTTACTTGATTAAAAGGTCTTACAAATTTTCACAGTGTGATTGATTTGAAAGGTGTACCGTACCTACTGTACTGATACTGGTACTTGGGGTTATTTCCAAAACATGGTAACCTTGAGCTGACGCTGCAGCATCAAGTAGTTTGCGGGGTGATACCCAACTCGTCAGCAACTTACAGTAGATTATACTTTAGTGTGCTTGAGTTCAAAGATTTCCAGTCTGTATGAGTCAATCTACTTTGAAAATTTTTTTTCGAATTTGACGAGCTCCGTCCAATCTAAGATAGATCTCATACATTGGAATGTTAGAAACGTTGATTATCCAAAAAACAATAAGTATCGTTTTTTTGTGTATTAACGTTTCATACATTCGAATATATTATGAGCCAAAACGTTAAATATCCAATTACGAAGAGATAATTCTTTCACCAATAGACAAAATGTATTTCGATACCGAGAATTTCACAGAGGAGCGAGGTTTGTTGTTGACGTCAACAAAACGTGATAATCACCCGTCTCCATCAATGATCGACGTAGCCGCAGTGCATTAGGCGCGCTCTACTGGGGCCCTCTCGATCGGCAATCACCAACCTCTCGCCACCCGCCCGTATAGAAGCGTAGAGTACTCTGAAGCGCTCGCAAATGGCAATAAAAAGCGACTTTCGACGCCATTACCGCAACCACTCCACTCGCTGCGAGTGCTCGCTGTATTCGCTGTAGGCACGGAAAGCGGCGATAGCCCAGTGGTTAAGACATCGCCCGCCCTGATGCGTGGCTCGGGGTTCGATCCGAGCCACGCATCCCAGACTTTTCGTGAGTTATGAGTATGAGCGATGTGCGCAGGGAAATATTACTTGCTTTAACGGTGCAGGAAAACATTGTGAGGAAATCTGCATGCATGGAGTTGTCCATAATGTTTTGAAAGATGTGTGAAGTCTGCCGAATTCGCGCTTGGCCAGCGTGATGGATTTCTCATCTGTGAGAAGAGACCTGTGCCCAGGAGTAGACCGGTGATGGGTTGAGACTTGAGAGGAATAAATAGGAATGGGCTAACTAGCTCCAGTAAAAGTTTGGATACGTATTATACTATTATTATTCTATGCAAACATTACTTAACCGATTAACATAATACAACTTGGAGCTTTGCTACGCGCTTCCGGTTTCCGCTTTTCCAATTGACTATCGACTTGGGTACCTACCTTCAAATCCATTAGACTCTATCTTAGGGTGTATTTTCAATTACCATCAGGTGTAATCGTAAACATGGGCAGTCATACTTATAGCTACAGATAATAATATACAGCATGTCCTCAGTGACCCGAATCCATAAATATCGTGCCCTAGCAATAATCTAATAAGTTTTCACATCAAAAAATGTTTTTTAGAAGTAAAGCTTTGACAAAGCAGACATTCAGTGAGTGCTTTCTTGTTATTTATCTGTCGGATGCGGTTCGTTTCGGAGATCGTATCGTTGCAATCGCGCACGAGACACGCACGACTGTGCGCGCACGAGTGACTCCAAGTAACTCACAGGCTTGTCAGGGTAGAACCAGTTGATTGCAGAAGAGGTTCTGTACCTATTTTTGATCTATAATAGAGTAGAGGAGAAGTAGTGATAGCCTGGTGGTTAGGACTGCGGTCTCCTATTTGGGGGGTCGCAGGTTCGATCCCGGGCACGCATTCCTGACTTCGAATGACATGTGAATCTATGGCCGGACTATCATGTACGATATACCTGACATCCTGTTACCCAGTTTTCTGCTGCATCATCAGATCCTCCTCCTCAGATCATCATCTCTCTGGCATTTTCTCATTGAGACCATACCATACATACCGTATTCTTGACAGTATAAAGCCCTATCATATAATTACTACAGTCTACTAATGTTTTCCTATGAATTAGATTAGTTAGCTAACAAGTACGTAAATTAAAAAAACTTCCGACATGTAAATCTACGATGATAATATGAATTTTTTATTGAAGAATGACAAAATATTAACTAGTAGGTATGTACAAACGCGCTTGGAGCGAATATTAACAATGTTGTGTGTTCATTAAATCGCCCCTTTCCAGTTCGCGTTATGAATAGAATAGAATAGAATAGAAATGTTTTTTATTCAAATAAACTTTTACAAGTACTTTCGAATCGTCAATGAGTCTACCACTGGTTCGGAATGCCGTTCCTGCCGAGAAGAACCAGCAAGAAACTCGGCAGTTGCTCTTTTCAAAATACTTTTACAATATACTTAACAGATATTCTATGTATGCAGAGTTTCCACAATGAGGGAAAGGTCCACAAAAGCATACGTAATTATTTCTAATTATAATTCAACACATGTCAAGACGGGCAGACAGAAAGTAGCCCCATTGCCGCTGGTGGCACCCGTTCACGAGCATGACGCATGACCCAGCCATTGCTTCGCTCAACCATATTTTAGGGAACGCAACAACCCGCATCACACGACACCACCGCAGAAATGATAAAGAGAGTGTGACATACTTAGGCTACCCATCTTAAGGCATCGAATTGAAACTAATATTCAAATCAAATACTCATTTTAAAATATGACTTGTACACAAATAAAGTGGAAACTCTGAATAGAATAGAATTATTTTGATATACAATTATACAGGTTAATCATTACCTACTGTCTCATGAATCGCTGAAACGAATTACATCCACGCTTTTTTGTCATTTATATAGTCTTCAATCGTATAATATGCTTTTTTCATGAGCGTAGTTTTAATCGATTTCTTAAACTTGTGTAAAGGCAAGTCCAAGATCGACTGTGGAATTTTATTATAGAACGTCACGCCCATTCCCACAAATGTCTTTCGGACCCTCTTGAGGCGCAGTCGAGGAATCACGAGCCTATTTGGATCTCTAACCTGCCTATCTCGTAATTCACCCTTTTTTTTGTAATTCACAATGTTTTGTCTGACAAATATTATATTGTTATAAATATATTGTGAAGCTACTGTAAGAATGCCTATTTCTTTAAATTTTTCTCGAAGCGAATCCCGCGGCTTTAAATTATAGATTGCGCGAATCGCCCTCTTCTGCAATACAAAAATTTTTCCAATATCGGCCGCTTTACCCCATACTAAGATTCCGTATGACATAATACTATGGAAATATGCAAAATAAACAATTTTTGCAGTTTCTATGTCAGTTATCTGTCGAATCTTCCTAACAGCGTAAGCAGCAGAGCTGAGCTTGCCAGCAAGTACTGCTATATGGGTGCCCCATTGCAGCTTTGAGTCCAGGGTTAATCCCAAGAACACTGTGGAGTCCTCTGTTTTCAAGGATTCATTACTTATCTTTAAATTTTTACTGACAGTTCTGGTGTTAGGCAATAAAAACTCAACACACTTTGTTTTTTTAGCATTTAAAAGTAGATTATTTGCCGTAAACCATTCAGAAACTTGAGATAATGCATTATTTACATCGTCAAAATTGTCTTTTTTCCTATCGACTTTGAAAATCAAAGACGTATCATCAGCAAATAGTACAATATCGCAAGTATTTTGGACAAAATATGGTAAATCGTTTATGTAAATCAAAAACATGAATGGACCTAGAATAGAACCCTGGGGTACACCCATTACTGAGGCTGATCCGGATGATTTTACATCATTGACACACACTCTTTGAACACGATCCCTTAGATAAGACGCAATGAGGCTAAGTGCAACATTTTTAATACCATAGTGGCTCAGTTTAAGTAAGAGGGTCTTGTGATCAACGCAGTCGAAGGCTTTTGATAAATCACAAAAAATACCAATGGCATTCTGTGAGTTATTCCATGCATCGAAAATGTGTTGTAACAGCGTTGCGGCTGCATCGGTTGTTGATCGACCCTTAGTAAAACCGTACTGCTCAGGGTGAAGAAGTTTATTTAAGTTAAAGTGTAGAAGCAGTTGGTTGAACATTATTTTTTCGAAAATCTTGCTGAGAGTTGGCAAAATTGAAATTGGTCTGTAGTTATTCGGGTCAAATTTGCTTCCCGATTTATAAAGAGGCATTAATTTGCTACATTTCATTAGGTCTGGAAAAGATCCAGTATCTACAGATTTATTAAAAATTAAAGCAAGATAAGGCGCAATAATATCAATGATATTGTGAATTAATTTAACTGATATTCCCCATAGATCTCCTGTTTTTTTATTTTGCAATGATTTAAATGTTTTGATAATATCATATGGGGTAACGTGTTCAAACCTAAATAGTTTATTGCACTCAGAGACATTGCTTCTTAGAAGATTACAGGCTTCTGTTGGCGAGGAATTTAGAGAACTGGTCGTGGTTACTGGTATATTTTTGAAAAAGTTCTCAAATGTATTTGCAATTTCTATATCGGAGTCAATTACAAGGTTATTAAGTTTAAGCTCCAGTTTATCGACCGAGCGAAGCGAAGGTCTTTGAGTTAACTAGAGCGATTTGCACTTGTCCGTCCGTCCGTCCGTCCGTCTGTCAGAGCCTTATAACTTTTGAATTACTGAACGTAATTACTTCAAATTTAGATATAATATGTAAACCGATGGCCTCCAGCCGAAAATGCCTTAAAAAGTTATAAAAATCTTTATTTCAGGGGGGCTCTCATAGAAGCGAATGCGAAGTAAAAAAAAAATATCGCGTTACATAAAATTGTTACGTATCATTTTAAAGATAATTTTGAACTGAGTACAAAAATATTTTTTTTTTAATTTTTCCCTTAAAATTGACGAAATGGGGGGCTTTCAAAGTGGCGATTTTATACGCTCGCTTGAAGACGCTCTCTAGGAAAATCCGCTATGGATTTTCAAACTGATTTTATGTTTTTAGGTCACTTATATCCTGTACTTGAACAACAAATACTAAAATTATATGAATATTATAAAGAAACGAGATTATTTAATTTTTAATGTACATCAGTAATTCATATAGCATCAACATAGCTTCACAATAATGCTAATAGATGGCGCAGTCAGTAACTATTCCCATGGAACTACGAGTTACGACTAACGACCTATCCCAAAAACAGTTTTGCGTCGACCATTATTATTTAGTTACTTATTATAATACAATAATTGTATTGTAATTTTTTTTGTACCATATTATTCAATTAAAATTATTTTTTAGTTAAATTTTAGTTAAATATTGTATATTTTCTATTCGCGTCGATAGATGACGATTTGTACAGATGCCCGTAACCCGGTTTCACTCGTTAGTACCTACATAATAATTCAATGTTTTCACTAACGTTCCCTAACCTTTACGGGCTACCTATAAGTTAGGTGATTGATGTTTTCTGTCAACTTATTTATCACGATCCTGTACGGGACACCTAAAAGGATATTGGGACGGATGTTAGGACTTAGGATTGTATTTAGGAGCTACCTACGTTAAGAGACTCCTACTTAGGGGATGATTTAGGTATGTTTGGTGAAAACGGGCATAATAATAATGTCAGTTTTGGTTATCATGTATCGATTGAATGAATAATCATGGGATACCGTTACCGCGAGGTCTCAGTTCGGGGCGAACCACTAGTTATAATGCATCTTGTTCTTACCCATTTCATCACCAATAATGTCCCATACTGCTTTTATGAATGTTATGATGACAGTCGGAGTCGAGGCCCGGGCACCGTCACCGCTGTCCGCTCATTTATCTGTGCAGATATAAGGTAGGTACAGCGGCTGGGGGATGGGGGAGGCCATGCTACCCATTTGTGACACCAAGCATGCCGACGAGTATCAAATCTGAACAGGTATTACAATATACCGGTCCCGGTGTGCGATGCAAAGCCAAAAGGGAGGTTATGATTTGAACACTATTTAATACTTTACTTTACATACATACATGTATGGTTTCGTATAGGTATGTTCCCTGTACAATCCACTGTAGCGCCTAAACTAATGAGCTGATTTTGATGGCTGAGGTGCCAATCGATTTGTTATTATGGTTCGGGTGACAAAGGCTACATTTTACACGAACTAAATCAGTATAAGGCATGCTACGTACTCGTACATCCAACTTCCGTAGACGGGGTTTTTAGTTTTTTTCTTGTTTAATAATTAATCTAGAGCTGGATATTGGATAGAAGCAGGCGTTACTTTGCGGAAGTCCATGATTAGCAAGAAAAGGTTAGAATTATTTTGCTATATCTAGAGCTATATCTAGGGCTGATACTATTTGCCTTCACGTCGCTACTTCAGAGAGGTTTTTGAACGTTACTGTGCCTTTATTACATTTTTATTCCCCTGCGGATAGTATGTGAGCAAAAATATTAGGATTATCTTGTGGCTCACACTCACACCCGACTCTCGTGCGAGGGAGGTGGCAGTTTCGATATCTTTGTGTTATCATGGCGCGTTCCGCCCGAGGCCCGAGGCCCGACACAGAACTAATCTCCGTCTCCATCGGCCCGATAGCCTAGGCAATGGGGCGGTCTGTTGTATGGAGACCCCCACATCAAATCCTCAGTCGATGAAATTTGGCAGGGTTGTAGTATGGGATGACCCAAAATTTACACAAAAATATCCAAAAAAAAATCCATGCGGAAGTTAGGTATTTATACCTAAAAGTACAAATAGCTCAATATTTTGAAATAAATAATTTCTCCGTCCAATTTTTTTTACCAAACTAATTATTAGCCTTAATAAGAGATACTTGATAAAAATCCAAAACTTTTTTCAAACGGAACAGTCACTTTTTAAAGAGGTTTCCTTTTTTGTCCGTAATTTCGACCACAAAATTGCTCAGTCAATTTTTCATTTTTAAATGTCCTTAAAATGTAATTTAGCATAACGTGTAAGAAAATCCAAAAAAAAATCCATACCAAAATCTATATATCTTACTTCAACTGAAAATTGTTTATAACTCGGTATGAAAAATTTCTCAATCCAATTTCTTTTTTTTATCATAGTAGATAGTCACATTTACACTCTTATCCTAAATATCCAAAAAAAATATCACGAAGAACATTGATATTGAAACAGATATCTTGAAATCTAAACTGCGTTTTCGCGATAATGCACCTTAATTCTTGAAACATTGGGTATAGTTTAGCGTGCGCGAGCGAAGCGACTTCACAAAATAATAAATACATGTTACTACATGCCTTCTACAATGCTAAATATTGAACATAAACGTGTAACTGAACATTAATTTATTTGTACAAGATAAATGAGCTTAAATAAGGGCTCATAATTTTTTTTTTTTGTAAGCTTATGTCTAGGTAAGTAAATTAAAATAAAAAATTAAGTGGCACTCGGGGACTGCCGCAGTAATTGCATAGCATTTCTATCAACTTATGCAATTATAATATTTATGCAATATTTTTTTTTGCATAATAAAAATTATGCAAAAAAATAATTAAAATACAAACAAACAAGAAAAGCGCACTGTCAATTCTTCGCGAGTGAGATTCGAACCTGCGACATCTATATATATAGTATATAGTAGTGGTACATACAGTACCCGGCGATATATATTGCACATCGGCCTTATGGCCGGGTACTGTAGCTTTTTGTAATGTCGTAATTCATTTCAAACTGTCTGGTTTCTATGCTGTAACGCGTCTACAAAAATTAAAAATTCTTTACGATCTAAAATCTATTTTGGTATTTAAAAATTTTGAATTAACATTGACGTAAGTAGCGACGAATTGATATCGACGCTGGAAATTTCAAATGTCGTAAGGGACATTTTGTCCTAAGTACACTTGATACACCATTGAACTTGAAATTTTATCTCTATCGATCTGTATATTTCAAATTTTGATATCTCTTATAAATAAGGACTGGAGATACGAGATGTAATATTTGTAGTAAGTAATAAAAAAAGTAAAATTTTAGATCGTATAGATCAAATTTTAGATTCTGACTTAGTAAATATTTTCACGATCGCTTCGCTCGCGAAAATTTCCATTACAGATTGATATTTTAGGTATCAAGTATGGAATAAATAGCTGCGTAGTACGGCCGTTAATCACTGGCCTATATCATTGAGCTCAAGGTACCAACTCCTCAATCCTGATGCTGCTGGGCTTCGGCCCACCAGACTCAGCTAGCCTTAATTAAATCATTGGGTCGTTAAAATAATCTAGGAACTGACACAATATTGTAGAGATTTGTAGGGGCGGCAAAATTTGAATAGCCTACTGGCGGCAAATGTGTGAACCTGGTGTGCGTTGCGCTTCCGTTTGTTTCGACGTTTCTTATATGCCCATCCAACTTCAACATACGTGTAGAAACAAAGATTATATATGTAATTTATAGAGGCGTTTGAAGTTAGTTTTTTGAAAATCGTTATTATTTTTAGTGGCCTAGGAGTGCAATATTCTGCAGCATCAGGTCTGATTTTCAGGTCAGGTGATAGAATCTGGAGTTCGTGGTGTAGTCTAACTAAAGGTAATTGGTCTTTACAATATGAATTCACAATCAAAAATTCCTAAATACTCACAGCTTAAGAGTGCAGCACCCTGCAGCATCAGAATTGAGGAGTTGGGGCCTCGAGCTTAACGATGTAGTCTATGCTTGATACCTATTACTTACATTATTAATACACAATCGATATTTTCTAAATCTTCATAGTTAATAGCAAACATTCTCTTTCAAATAAAAAAAATGCGATACGGTCTGAAATCTCGAAGAAATTGGTGTACATACCTGCATGGAAAAAAATATGAGCCGATTGCGCGCCGATATAAACTTCCATTTTTTGAAGTCAATTATAAAGTATGTAACTTTATTTTAGAGTAAATGAAATACAAAAATGGAAAATTAATTTTTTTTTTTTTGTTGGCAAGGGGGGCGCAGGCGGATTTTCGCACCCCGGCGTCCAGTGTGGTTAAGACGACCCTGTCTATGCAATGGTCTGATTCCAATCGAATGTGCTAGATAACATCCAAAGACATTACAAAGTATATTGTTTTTAACATACTTGGTAATGTCTTGATATAATAAGTTTTAAATATTTAAGAATCGACCTTAGCCTAAACGACACAAACAGCAAAAGGCATTAGCTTAGTTTATTTACAAATAGCAAAAGCTCTTTGTTAATAAACTAAGTCAATTTACAAAAAATGCATAAAAGAAGTGTCTCAATGAAAATTAATGATTGTTAAAAATCAATGGAAGAAGAGTCCAACATTTCAAATGCACCAAAAATCTTCTAAAGATGTAAGAATTGAATTGGAACCTGAAATATCTGTGGCAAACTGCAATGATCTGAAAAGTTTAATGCAAATATAGAACAATATCAATACGGTTTTATACTATTTTCTATTTATTGTCATCGAACCAATTTTGACAAGCGACTCATGTCATTAATCTGATAATTTTATAAGCTTTATATCATGAATTCATAGCTGAGTGAGCAAGACTTTTCAGGCAGTTACGACAAAATTACTTCTATTATACTATTAGGCTTAAGGTGTAAGATTCTTTTGACGTGATAACGTCTTATAAATCAATGAACACCAGCTGCACGCACGACAAAGTGTCACGTTCCACCTGAGCCTGAGGGTGAAAGCGAGAGCGCGGAACAAGCGATAGAGAGGCATGATCGGCCCAAGCGTTGGCTTGTGACACATTTATTCATCGATGTTTCTTTATGACGTTATCACGTAAAACTATGGTCCGTAAACCGACTTTACAGACAACCAATTTTTTTTATTTTATTCCAAAATTTTTCGATATTATTATATTAAATTGATTATTCATATTTTTTTGTTATACTATACAAGATGATGCCCGCGACTTCGTCCGCGTGATTTAAGGTTTTTTGATTCCCACGGGAACTCTGTAATTTTCCGGGATAATAAGTAGCCTATGTGTTAATCCTGTTTATAAGCTATCTCTATTCCAAATTTCCGCCAAATCGATTCATTCGTTGTAGCGTGAAAAAGTAATAAACATCCATCCAAACATCCATCCATAGATCCTCACAAACTTTTGCATAGTCATCGCATCGCATAGTAGGAACTAGGATAGTAGGATATACTGCATCACAAAAAAATAAATTGTGATGCAACTACAAATTTACGATTTTCGGATTTTTTCCTTTACTTGTGCTACATGACATTGCTTCATGCCAAATTTCATGATTCTAGGTCAACAGGAAGTACCCTCTAGGTCTTGCGAGTGTTAAAATATGCGGCATAGATGGACCATAAAAGGCCGTATCTTTTGATTGCGTCGGCTTAGACTTTGTCACAGCTACAAGGGATTGCAGACCTGAGTATTTGATACTATTTTCAACTTGATACCCTCCATGTGTTCCTGAGAAAAAGGGTATTGACAGACGGACAGACAGACGGACAACGAAGTGATTCTAGAAGGGTTCCGTTTTTAGTACGGAGTACGGAACCCTAAAAATGAGAGTTATGACAGTTTAAAAGGTAAAATTTTGTTTGGTCCTCCTGAAAATTAGGGGATTGTCGCTTACAAAATTTGAAATATCCAGCATCGATGTATGGGATTACACACGGACCTCGGATTACAAAGGGCGTAAAGGACATTTTGGCCAAAACTTGAACTTTTTAATGGTATCATACTCAGTTTTTAACGCTCTTTCGATCTGTCTTATTTACGTCTCAATATTCGCTAAAAATGTCGTTAACGACCCAGATTTTTGGTGTTCTTAAACATGATTTTTCGAATAAATAGGTCACTACTAATGGTACTACACTATGTAATGCATACATAGCATAATATCTATTAAGTATATTGTAAAAGTATTTTGAAAAGAGCAACTGCCGAGTTTCTTGCTGGTTCTTCTCGGCAGGAACGGCATTCCGAACCAGTGGTAGACTCATTGACGATTGTAAAAAATCGGCCAAGTGCGAGTCGGGCCTCGCTCTTTTAGGGTTCCGTTAAAAAAAATTAAATAAAAATATTTCCATGTACCCATGATAATATTTTAATTTAATTTTTTTAATTTAATTAAATTTTTATTATTTGTTGTTATAGCGGCAATAGAAATACATAATATGTGAAAATTTCATCTGTCTATGTATTACGGTTTACGAGATACAGCCCGCTGACAGACGGACGGACGGACAGCGTAGGCTTAGTAATAGGGTCCCGTTGGTACCCTTTGGGTACGGAACCCTAAAAATTGAATAAAAAAACATTTCTATTCTATTCTATTCTAATGGTCGTAAAGCTTGAGCTAAAACATAATATCATCAAAATTATTTTTTATTTAATTTTAAAAAGTAAAAAATATTCATATCTATTTCTTCTTTATCAACCTATAAACGTCCACCCGCTTTCAGGAGTTCCGCAATGGTTCCGTCATCACCAGGCGTTTTGTTGTTCTTGAGCTGTTTGAGAGCCATACTAATCTCGTATAGGCTGACTGACATCTGGGACATCTTCGGTATAGTTCATAAATCATAACGAATAATTGATCGTCATAGTCACCGTCGTTGGCAACAGTTTTTGATTTACAATTGCACTGTCGATTCAACGAAATACAGTCGATTATCGAGTGCAGGCTCGCGTCACCGTAGAAAAAATATGTCGATATAATAGGCAGATAATATGTCGGGTCTCGTGACGTCACCACGCTCCTGCTTCCCTTGATGGATTAAATATAAAATATTTCTTTCTAAAATTTTTATAGTTTTTAATGCGCTTGATTATTTTTTTGGATATTTTGATACTTGATACAAAAAAAATAATTGTAATCATATCAATAAAAAAAATGGATGGAGAAATTTTGCACTGTGAGTAAAAGGGTAGTTTTTGAAAAAAATATAGTCTCTTGGTATATTGTTTGGATTTTCAAGTTGTAGGTACAAAACGGCTATAAAAGGACATTCCAGTGAAAAAAATTCACAGAGCAATTTTTCGCTGCAAGTTACATTGAAAAAACGTATTTTTCAAAATTTGGTGGTTTCGACTAGGAGTATATTTTGGATATTTTATATTTTGTTTCTAGACTTTACATGAATGTTTCAGGTGAAGAAAGTTTTGACCGAGCATTTTGCCGAACTGAGATATTAAGCATAAAAGAGTTTAGATAAAAATACCTAACTTCCGTTCTAATTTTTTTTTGGATATTTATAAAATACGTTTAACTACTGATACTTTATCATTCTGTAAAGTTTCGTCGCCTGAGGAATTGATGTTGGGGTCCACTAGCTTCATTGCCTAGACTACGAGGCCGCGCGGGCCGATCGACGAATCCCCTGATATTAATGGAATGAAATCCTACACGTCGGTATATACCATTTTATTCGTATATAATGTAGCCTATGTAACCCGCACATCATACCAATGTTGAAGATCATAATAAAGAAGCCTCAATAGCCCAACGGTTAATGGTGCGGACTGAAAACTGAAAGGTCGCAGGTTCGAATCCCACCCGTTGCACTGTTGTCGTACCCACTCCTGGCACAAGCTTTCCGCTTATTCCCGGGGATAGGAGGATATGAGTCAACTTCAACTTGGCTGATATTCTTTTTAAAAAAAGCCGGCCAAGTGCGAGTCGGACTCGCGCACCGAGGGTTCCATACTCCAAAAGTAAAAGTAAAACGATAATCTTATTATATTAATTTGCTTATTTATCGTTAACTTTGTTTGTAGAGGTTTATTGTTAATATAAAAAAAACTATGCTAGTTAGAGCGTTGGTTTTATTTTTCCTGTAAAATATACATAAACCTCTATTGACCATAATCATTTCAGATTTTTCGATTGGTAAACTTCGGAGATAAGGGGGGGGGGGGGGGGGGGAACGGTATTTTTTTCGACATTTTGGCCGATTAATCAGAAACTATTATATCTAGAAACAATTAAAAAACTGTTTTAGAATGCACAAGTAAAGGCCTTTCATATGATACCCCATTCGGTATAATTATCTTACTTTGAAATTTCAAACCCCTGATTTTCCCCCTTTTTTAATTAAACTAAAATAATTTTCGCGTTCATTTTATTTTTCCTGTAAAATATACATAAACCTCTATTGACAATAATTATTTCAGATTTTTCGATTGGGAAACTTCGGAGATAAGGGGGGGAACGGTATTTTTTTCGACATTTTGGCCGATTACTCAAAAACTATTATATATAGAAATAAATAAAAAACTATTTTAGAATGCACAAGTTAGAGGCCTTTCATATGATACCCCACTCGGTATAGTAATCGTACTTTGAAATTTCAAACCCCCGATTTTCCCCCTTTTTTAATCAAACTAAAATAATTTTCGCGTTGCTTTTATTTTTCCTGTAAAATGTACATAAACTTCTATTGACCATAATTATTTCAGATTTTTCGATTGGTAAACTTCGGAGATAAGGGGGGGGGGAACGGTATTTTTTTCGACATTTTGGCCGATTAATCAAAAACTATTATATTGTTACGTGTAAGGGGTTCAATTAAGACGCCAGTTCCGAAACAAGAAGGTTTATTCACGTACTGTACAACAGTCCACTAACTCTTACACTATATCGCACAATGATCACAAATAAAGCACTCTTAAAAACACTTTCGACTTCGCACCGGTTACTTCGCACTTGATCTCTCTTCATGCCTGTTCAAAACAAACTGACTCCCGGCGAGCAACGACGCGGTTTTTATACTCGAATCAAAACAATAGAAAATTCGAGAATCCGATTAGATGTAAACACGTTGTTGACAATAACAAGCCATTCCCGAAAGTTCGCGATACAAAAGAATAGGTAAACAAAAGAGTAGGTACCTACAGTTTTTTTTGTAAACAACCCAAGGACATGGTAGGCACTTATTACGGACCTACCTATGCAGCATATTTACCTACTCTAGTGTAGCGATACATCGGTAGGTATTCGTAACACCACCCCCTCCTTAGTTGTGCTCGTCCCGAGCATCATTGGTCCCTCGATATGGTGCCAGGCGGTCCACATGGACAATTTTCGGCCGTTTCCTGTCTCCTTGTTTGATGCGATAGGTAACGTCATTAATCCTTGTGACCACTGTGTACGGTCCTTCCCACCGCGCTTGTAACTTCGGAGATTTTCCCTTCCTTCTTAATGGGTTATGCAACCACACAGAGTCGCCTTCTTGGAAACCACAGGTATTGGCATTCCGATCATAGCGTGTTTTCATTCTCTCGCTAGTCTTTAGGCTCTGTTCTCGAACATGTTCATGTACCTCGTCTAGCTGTTTTTGTAGGTCAGCGACATAGTCGACGGTCGGTTTTGGAGAATCGGGGGGTGTTCCAGTAAGTGAATCGACTGGCAGACGTATTTCCTTGCCGAAGTTAACCTTCGCGGGAGTGAATCCTGTAGTTTCATGTACAGCCGAGCGATACGACATCAGAAATAGAGGGATGTATTGATCCCAATCTCGTTGGTGTTCGTCCACGACTTTGGCCAGGTGATTTTCCAATGTTTGATTGAATCTCTCGACCATGCCGTCCGACTGTGGATGTGCTGGAGTGGTTCGAGTCTTGTGTATCCCAAGAAGGTGGCACATTTCCTGGAATAAAGCTGACTCGAAGTTTCTCCCTTGGTCGCTGTGTAATTCCAGTGACACTCCGAACCGGCACACAACCTCTTGAATTAGCTTTTTGGCCACGGTCTTAGCCTCCTGGTTCGGGGTAGCGAATACTTCTGGCCATTTGCTGAAATAATCCTGTACCACCACAATGTATCGATTTCCGTCCTCAGTTTGTGGGAACGGTCCTGCAACATCGATAGCTATTCGCTCCCAAGGAGCTCCCACATTGTACAGCTGGAGTTTCCCTCTTAATCGAGTCCGAGGTCCCTTCACCGAGGCACAGGTAGAACATTTTCTGCACCAATCCTCAACGTCTTCACGGCAGCGCACCCAGTAGAAGCGTTCCCGTACCTTCACTAAGGTCTTCTTTACACCGAGGTGTCCTCCAGAGGTACCGTCGAGTAACTGCCTTAACAGTGAAGCTACCTTGCTTCTAGGAACCAACATCTGCAGAGTCTGTTCTTTGCCATTTGGTGATTCCCATTTCCTGTACAGGACTTCGTCCTTCAAGACGAGGCTGTCCCACTGAGCCCAATATGCCTTGGTAGTTGGGCTTGTGGCAGACACATGAGTCCATCGTGGTCTTTGTCCTCGGGTTTTCCATTCCATGATAAGCTTCAAGTCCATGTCCTCTTTTTGTGCTTTGCTTACTTCTTCCTTGCTCCAAGATTCGTCTAATCCTTGAGTTCTCAGTAATTTTACTTCTTCCTTTGACTCCTGCTTCGCGCAGTGACGGCAATCTGGAACACATGGTCTCCTTGACAGGGCGTCTGCATTAGAGTGAGACTTTCCGCTCCGGTGTTCTATTACAAAGTTACACTCTTGAAGTTGTTCAATCCACCTTGCCACTTGACCTTCGGGGTTTTTAAACTGCAGAAGCCATGTAAGAGCCGCGTGATCGGTCCGTAAAGTGAATTCTCTTCCCAAAAGATACTTCTTAAAGTGCTGCAAGGTCTTAACTACAGCCAGCAGTTCGCGTCGTGTTACACAATAGTTTCTTTCCGGTTTCGATAGTGACTTGCTGAAATAAGCAATAACTACTTGCTGACCATTTTGTTCCTGTGATAAGACTCCTCCTATTCCTGTATTACTAGCGTCCGTGTCGATCAGGAATCTTCCTTCTCTGTTAGGGTAACCCAGTATTGGAGTAGAGCAAAGGAGTTGCTTTAGTTGTTTAAATGATCGTTCGCAATCCAGGTCCCAACTAAAGTTTCTCTTATCTTCTGTGAGTCGATGTAATGGTTTTGCTACTTCAGAGAAGTTCTTAACAAAACGCCGGTAGTATGCGCACAGTCCGAGGAAAGCTCTTACATCGGTCTTATTCTTCGGTACGGGCCAATCTTGCACTGCCTTTATTTTATCCGGATCGGTTCGAATACCTTCGTCCGAGATGATGTGGCCCAAAAACGAAACTTCTTTCTTGAAAAAGTCACACTTCTTCGGATTAAGTTTCAGATTAGACTCTCGGAACCTTTTGAAAACCTTCTCTAAGTTCTGTAGATGCTCCTTGAAGTTGCGTCCCATGACGATAACGTCATCCAGGTATACTAGGCAAGCATCCCCTAGAAGCCCCACTAGCACCCTTTCCATAAGACGCTCGAAGGTAGCTGGTGCATTACACAGCCCAAAAGGCATCACTCGAAACTGCCAAAGGCCATTCCCGGTACCAGTAGTGAACGCAGTCTTCTCCTTATCTTCCGGTTGAAGCTCCACTTGCCAGTAACCACTCTTTAAGTCTACAGTAGAGAACCATTTCATACCTCCAAGCATGTCCAGTGTGTCATCGATTCGGGGCAAAGGGTAGCTGTCTTTCTTCGTCACATTATTTAACATCCTGTAGTCCACGCAAAACCTGGTACTACCGTCCTTCTTCTTCACGAGCACGACAGGTGAAGACCATGGACTACTTGACGGCTCAATAACCTCATTTCGTACCATGTCCTGGATCATTTCTGCTACTTCTTTTTCTTTCGCCAAAGGTACCCGTCTTGGTCTCTGCTTGATGGGTTGGTTGAGACCAGTGTCTATCCGATGTTTCACAAGTCCGGTTCTTCCCAGGTCGTTATCATTCTTTGTAAAAAGGTCACTGTAACTTTTCAGCAGTCCTTCAGCTTCTTTAAACTCTTCGCCTTTTAGATTTTCCTTCAACGCCTCCAGTAGAAAATCCAGATGATCTGTTGACCGGGTTCCATTATCATGTGCTGGCGTCTTCCTGAGGTAGTCGACAGAATCACATTGCCCGATAACGTCGTTCTTCTTCAGGTGTATCTCCGAGTCACTCAGATTTAAGATTCTTACTGAAGCGTCACGCTGCGTCATAACCAGTGTCCTTGCCGTGATCCAGTCCGGGTGGGTGCCGCAATCTTCTATTATGACGCATCTGTCCTTGATCACATTTGCTGGAAATCTTACTTTAATCAGGGTTTCGGATTTTGGGGCCAAAGTCACGTGTCTCAGGTTGTATACTGCTGCTGAAGAAGCACCCTCTAAAAATACCTCTTGGTCCGGAAAACTGAAAACTCCTTTAGGCACGTCTACCACACACTTTTGTGATTTCAGAAAGTCCAATCCGATGATGCAGTCATCTGTTATGTTAGCCACCAAAACAGGGTGTCGGTAAATCTTATCGCCCATTGTGATCATCACTTCCGTGTCTCCGAGGACGGTCACGGGCTGACCCGTAGCTGTCTGTAAGTTGCAAGGTGGTCGCGAACTTCCCCACACGATGGTTCGTTTCAAAAGCTCCGGTCGCACAATCGATCTCGATGCACCTGTGTCAATTGTGAAGCGGCATGATTTCCCATTTATCCCTCCGGTAGTAACGAGACTGTTCCCATCGCTTGCCTGTTGTACATGGATGGTGGGGGCTCTACGAGATTCAGCCAGCGCCCGCCCCACGGCTCTGGCTCCGTTTAGTTTAACTGCTCTTCTGCAACGTCAACTTGGGTACCCGTTGTTACTGTACCCTGTTTCCCTCGGGTTCTCTTCTGAGTAGGGCAGTTTAATCTGATATGCCCCTGCTCCCCGCATCCGTAGCACGTTGGTCCCATTTTAGGTGTGACTCCAGCTACCACCTCTCGGACCTTGTAGTTTTGGTAGTCCTGACCTGCAGCTTCTACTTCTAGTGCATGGACTAGGGCAGCGTCTAAGGTAGTATGATGAGCCAATCTGACGGTTTTCCTCACTTCCTTTATGCCATCCACAAAAGCCTGCACAATCGTTTTCTCAACCAGCAAGGGGTCAGAGGCATATGCGCGCCGTACCAGGCGTTCTATCTCTGAGGCCCATTGCTGTAGACCTTCGCTAGATCTCTGTCTGCGCTCTTTGAGCTGCGCTCTGTAGACATGCTCTAGGTGTTTATCACCATAGCGAGCTTCCAAGGCCTTGAGAAAAGCGTCGAGAGACCGTCCATCAGCTGGGATGTTCTCCAGGATCAATAGTGCATCCCCGCGTAATGCGAGTGTCAGGGCCGTGAGAGACTGGTCATCTTCCCATCCATTACCCTTCGCAACCGTCTCAAACTGATGTTTAAAGGCTGACCATGACGTAGATAGATCGAAATTCGGAACCTTCAGCTTCGGGACTCCGGCAGGTGCAGCTGCTAAGCCTTGCACTCGAACCTTCTGCAGCTTATTGTCCAGCTCCTCCAATCGCCTTCGGCATTCACTTAGCTCCATGTCGTATTTATCCACACGATCCTTCACTCGATCCATGTCGCCACTCATAACTTTTAACGCCCCGCCAAAGTCTTCAAGCTTGGCGTTTATAGCGTCCATAATGACGTCCCGCTGGGTATCCATCTTGCTCTCCAAGGCGTCCCGTTATATACTATAGGCGTTATATACTATATATATATAAAAGAAAGTGGTGTTAGTTACACTATTTATAACTCAAGAACGGATGAACCGATTTGGCTCAAAATTGGTGGAGAGGTAGCTTAGAACCAGGAGACGGACATAGGATACTTTTTATCCCGTTCGACCGCGTTTCCGTCAAGTCAATATAAAACCTGGTATAACAAAAATGCATCTGACATGGAATAAAAAAACGAAAATGACAGTGGAAGAACAAAACGTAAATGACAGCTAAATGTATTTGGTTAGTTATGGTAAAAACAATTATAAAAATTATAGTTTAACGTAATTGATAGATTATATCATCAGTAATATGTTTTCTCTTTGAATCATCATTAACAATGCCGCGAGCAAGACGATCAAATGTTTCCTGCTACAAAGCTACGGATTGACGTGATTTATTGGATAGATACAGTTGAGAACCTGGAGGGTGACAAAGATTTCCCGCGGGATGTTATGAACTAAATCCACGCAGACGAAGTCGCGGGCATCAGCTAGTATATAGATAAAAATAATTTTCGATTTTTCTTTATTCCAATGATTTTGGGCCACTATAAAACACAACTATGCCAAATTTCATGTCGATAGCTTTAATAGTTACTGAAATAATCGACTGTGACAGACGGACGGACAGACGGACGGACAGACGGACGGAGAAAGTCTCACCATAAGGGTTCCATTTTTACCATTTTGGTAAGGAACCCTAAAAATGATTTTACGCGAAAGTGTGTTTGTTTGTTGGCTTGTTCTTCAACCACGCCGCAACAGAGTTTCGGCTCGAAGTGATTTTTTACATGTGTATGATTAAGGACCTGAAGAGTGACATAGGTTTTTCTTTCTTTCTTCTTTTATTCTCTTCTATCCTTATTCTACTTTTTATCCCGGAAAATCAAAGTCCCCGAGGGATTTGAAAAAACTAATTCCACGCGGACGAAGTTGCGGGCATCAGCTTGTTTTTAAATAATTCAAATTTTTACGTAGGCCAACCTGTGGCTCTTATGACATGTCATGATTCTACCACCGCACCGGTTCGGAAAGCAGATTCTGATTAGAAGTCCATTATCACTTTCTTCTACTTTCTTCTTCGTAATCTACCGACAGACATCCACTGCTGGACAAAGGTCTCTTGCATGGACTTCCACAAGCCTCGGTCTTCTGCCGCCTGAATCCAACGGCTCCCTGCGTGCTAGTTTATTTTTTTGCCTATATCACATTCAACTAAATGAATAATGAATGAATAAGGTACCTATAGCGTACCTATAACTTTTCATATTTCATCGCCAATATTGCCGGCATCTTATTGGAATTGCAAAAAACGTTACTGTTGAAAAGATCTCATTTCCGTGGGAGCGTCAAATCCCGACAGGCGGCGGCGGCCGGTCGACGGACGGAAAGAAACTTGTTGAGATATTACGAAATACCTACCTACTTACCGCGGGAATTCATTTACTTTGAGCGCTTTCAGAGCCAGGGGAGAAATAATTATTAAAGTGCCATTTTTAAAATATCTTAAAACGTCGGCGAGTGGGGGGAGGGGGAGGGGGGGGGGGTTGCGCTAATGTTTGCGGAGAATTTTATTTCAGCTAATGCCACGAGAGACGTGGCCGGAATTTTAATACGAGTCAATGGTAATTTTATTATTCCTTTGAAGTCCAATTTCCTTATTTTAACCTCCGACGCAAAAAAGGGGTGTTATAAGTTTGACATCTGTGTCTCTGTGTATCTATGTCTCTCTGTTCCCTCGTAGCTCACTAACGAATGGACCGGACCGAACTTAGTTTTTTCTGTTTGAAAGCTAACGTGATCGAGATGGTTCTTCATAGTTATAATTTACGAGGATCTACTTGATTACAGGGTCTCACTATTTTTACTGGTGCGATTGATTTGTTTGGTGTACTGTTATTTCGGATTATTTCCTAATCTTGAGCTGATGCTGCAGTACCAAGCAGTTGCAAGCAAAGGACTCACCACTTGTAGCAAATTGATAAGCCTGCTCCGCTAATACTTATGCCCTCCGGCAGGCCACGGTGGCTAATCTCCGAGGAGATTCTACTGAATCTGCGCGGGAAATATTTAATGCATTACTAAGACGCCAAGCGGATTGGAGCAAGGTGCATAAAACGTTGTAGCAACGATGTTTCGTAGTATTTTGCGCGTCGCCGAAACTTACTAGATGGCATTCCTAAAACAACAGACCGCTTTACATTGCGGCTTTGTTCACAACGGTTTAATTACACGCGTTAGAGCTAAATTTCATTATTTTAATGCCGCTTTTGGGCTTCAGCGTCGCAGATAAGGAAGGTATTCCGCCAGAATACATACTTTTATTTCGTTTGCTCCCTACAACTTTTATTTCGTTTGCTCCCTACAACTTTTATTTCGTTTGCTCCCTACAACTTTTATTTCGTTTGCTCCCTACAACTTTTATTTCGTTTGCTCCCTACAACTTTTAATGGGCTAATAAAAAGTTTAATACTGCGGGACTACTGCCTGCATGATATTTTACGTGTCTACTTGGATCGAGTGGGTGAAGTTGTGACCTGTGCAAGAGCTGGCACATGTCGATACCAGGTCGACGGTAGTCTTGTTGCCTCGTCCCGAGTCCTGACAGCTACATTGTGTGCTTTTGGGGTGTCACCAGCTTACTTACAACTTTTAAAACAAAACAAGTATATGGATAAGTTTTGTACCTATGGATGCTTGTACCTGTGGACACAATCAATTCCGTCAAAACTAGCAACCCTAAAATTTTAATTTGAATGCGACCGTAAAGCTTTGTCTATGTTTGACATTAAGGGTTCAAATTAGGAATTTAGGGGTTGCTAGTTTCGACGGAATTGATTGTGTCCACAGGTACAAGCGTCCATAGATTCAGCACTGGCCCGTATATTGAAAATTTAAAACACCCTCGACTTGTGAATCTATGGCCGAACTATGTACGATATACCTGACATCCTGTTACCCAGTCTTCTGCTCCATCATCAGATCCTCCTCCTCTACAAACAAACCAAAAATATTTCCTCTTTATAATATAATTATAAGTATAGAAGTATAGATAGAACAGAGGACGAAATAACCTCAATAATCATATATTTTAGGATTGCTAGTCACTAGGCCGCTCCTGTAGCGACTAACCAACCCTCAATCTATGCTCAATAATACCTATTCAAAAATAATCGAATTCCGATCACTGATATGGATTGTTTAACAAGTCAATACCAAAATATTTAAATATCCTCACATTATGAAGATTTATATTCGTAAGCGTGTAATAAATTAAACAAATTAACAACTGCATCAGTTATACTCGTACATGGAGGTACTGGATTACAAAATAAAATAAATAATTCAATAACCTAGATATTAATGACATGTCCGGTTTGGTTACGTATTATACCGACTGACTACATATTAATTAGATATTACATTAATTATTGGTAAGCTATAATTTAGGAAAAATTAAACCGATATAACGTATATACCGAAATAAAAAATAACTGAAAGGAGTCCATAGTCCATAATATCTTGAAAACTACAGAACCGATCTTGATGAAACCTTTACCTAGGTACTGTTTCCTAAGTTGAAGTATAATAATGAAGATGAGTTTATTTTGAATTATATTGAAGTATATTTTGCAGTTCCAGTAATGGAACTGCAAAATATTCATCTTCATTATTAAAATAAGTATATATATATATATATATATATATATATATATATATATATATATATATATATATATATATATGTATATATATATTTATATATATATATATATCAATAAAGTATATAAAAAGTAATAAATATTTACTATACAATTACATACGTACGTGTCGAATTGATTACCTCCTTTTTTTCGAAATCGGTTGAAAATGAATGTACATTTTGTGGAACCTTGTAAGTTTGAGACCGGAACAGTTCTGAGCGACGGCTTGGAGTGATAAGCGGAGTAAATATTATAATTATTATGTATAATGTATTGAACAGAACCCGCTCAAGGACCACTATCTCCGCCGCAAAAGCTCGATCTTCAGACTAGAAGTTCGGGTTTGATTTTTCTGTCGGTTCATTTTGGAAACTTTTAATAGTAATTCATACTAGATGATGGCCGCGACTCGCGACTTCGTCCGCGCAGATTTAGGTTTTTCATCCCGGAAACCCATCTTTTCGGTTTCCCGGGGTAAAAATTAGTTTATGTTTATTGTGGGATTTAGAAGAAAGAGTAAAGTCAATTTTGTTACATTTTATTCTTCTACAAGTTTAACCCTAACAACAAATAATACAGTCTAAGTTGGAAGCGGGCTGACTGGAAAGTTTAAGTACTCATCGTCATTATCATAATTCAAAATCACCCGAGCACGTCAGACACGCTAGCAGCTTGAGTATATTCTTATCTGAAGCAGCAGATGTCACCGCGTCGGCAATACCACGTAACACCTAATCAATAATCACTTAGAAACAACTTACAAGTTCTGAACAGTCGCCTGTCGTCCGCCGTTTTGTGATCAGTTACCGACATCGCAGCGACAACAAGCTGTAATCAATCATCTCTTGGTCGTCTGTAAACTCTATGGTCTATACTCTCTATACAATTGTAGAGTAGACCGGCCGCTGTGGTCTTATAACTGGGACTCGGGTTCGATCCCCGGCGGGGTGTAATTTTCGAATTTATAATTTCTGATTTGTCTGGTCTGGTGGGAGGCTTTGTCCGTGGCTAGTTAACACCCTACCGTCATAGACGTGCCTCAAAACGATTTAGCGTTCCGGCACGATGGCGTGTAGAAACCGATTAAGGGTGCGGGTTTTTTAATTTACACTGCTAGGTATACCTACCGCATCCAAGTTAGCCAGCTACCATCTTAGACTACATCGTCACTTACCATTACGTGAGATCGCAGTCAAGGACTACATAATTATATATCTTGTCATCGAATAAAATAAAATAAATAGATGTTTTTAAAAACTACATACATACATAGACTGCTAAAATCTTTGCCTTTGCCACAGTCGTGGAATAGCTCCACTTTGCCACAGTCGTGGAATAGTTCCACTTTGCCACAATCGTGGAATAGTTCCACTTTTTACCACTCTTCCATCACTAGCATGTTTAAACTGAAAGGCTTCATCCATCCATCGTAAGCTTCATTGTTCAGTAACAGTTATCAAGTTGAACTCGTCTCAAGAGTACATAAAGAGATCGCTCCCAAGTTGCGAGAAAGGTAAATACTGAACGACAAACTGTGTCTCAAACTTCTCTGCTCGCTAGATGTTAAGCAATGTATGCGCGACATTCACAACTTTCAACTGTTGCGAGGGATGGGACCTCAAAACATTATGCGGTTAATTGTGGCCCGGTAGTTGCCTGGTAACGTTGGTAACGTTGCTCAAATAGAATAGAATAGAATAGAAATATTTTTTATTCAAATAAACTTTTACAAGTGCTTTTGAATAGTCAATGAATCTACCACTGGTTCAGAATGCCTTGAATATTACAGTGTCTTCAAACAAAAGTGTAAATTGATTTAAAACACCCCGACATGTGAACCTATGGTATGGTCGGACTATGTACGATTTACTCCTCCTCGATCCTTCATCATCATCTATCTAACACCTACTCGTTGAGACCATTCTAATGAATCCAAACACACTTTAACTGCTTTAGGATGCTGAGGAGTTGGGTATTCCGCAGACTACTTGATGCTGCGGCATCAGCTCAAGGTTACCATGCCTTGGAAGTAAAAGTTCACCAAATTTCAAATCAATCGCACCAGTGAAAGCTTGTTAGACCTTTTAATCAAATAAGAAATGAGCTGATGATCTTTAAGCGCCTGAGCAGATCTTCATAAATTATAGAAAAAATCCACCTCTATCACGTTAGCTTTCAAAATGAAAACGAATACGTGAACAATATGCGAACGGCGACAAGAACGATCGTTATCACTTCTGATTTGCCGACACTCGCTCACTATTGGCTCAAAATTCACTATCAAATCATCAAATTCACCATTATTGGCATTTGGCTGCAACAAAAATGCCATAACTTCAGCCAACCACCTCAACTGAGTGCAACAATGACTGACGCAGTTTTCCAGCAATTACCCAACGGGCTCCGACAAGACGTGTCGACTGTTGACAGCTTTTGACTGGAACAAATTTTCTGGTCCACGCAGTCCTTATTTACCTCTCGCTAGGTATAGACAGTTTCCCGTTTCGACTGAAATACTAATATTAAATCCTTCTTCCTATGTTTCATCCCTAGTGACCCGCGCGGGGTGGGGGTGGTGCGGAGACGCGAAGTATTAAAACGTTGCAGAAGCTCGCTCCACATTCAAATAGTTTCCTCTAAACTAGGTACACTAAGAACGGAGTGAAATGGAAATTAAACCGCGTTCCGGCGATCCTTTCTCGCTGGTACTTACTGGCGTAAGAAATAAATAGTTTCTCCAACTAAACAATAGCTAAGCCTTCATCTTCTTCTTTGTCAACGGAAAGGCGTCCACGGCTGGTCAAAGGTTTTTTGTGTAGACTTCCACATGTCTCGCTCTTATGTCGCCTGTATCCAGTAGCTCCCTGCGAATCTTTTGATGTTTTCCATTTAGTAGGGAGGTCTGCCAACATTGCGCTCTCGAATGCGAGCTCACCACTCCAGCATCTTGGGATCCCAACGACCATCAGCTCTTCGAACTACGAGCCCCGCCCATTTCCACTTAAGCTTCGCGCCTCGCTGAACCTTGTGAATAACTCTCTGGTTCTCCGATACTCCGAGCATGGCGCTATGCATCGCCTGCTGAGTGGCCCTGAGGGTTTGAGCCGTTTGAGTTTTGTTTTAATAAAATTAAAATCCTTGGTTATTCTTTTTATAATGAAAAAAATTTTTGGTAAGAACTTTGCCCTATTTATTAAAGCTAGTGCATTATATTTATATATTATGCTGAGTATTATGCAGCATTTTATTACTGTTTCATACTTGTAATGTAACTAACTGCCTTAGAATAATTAATAGTAATGTTACTTGGTAACTAAAAACAATTTTGAATTCATCTAGAACCAACGGTTTTTATACATGAAGCTGAACGAATAAGGAATATAATTGCTAAATTATAAATGCGAAAGTGTATTTGTCTCTTGGTTCTTCAATCAGACGTGACGGATCGATCGAGCGCAACGGGGCATGTAAGCGATCATTTGACCCAAAACTGGGTAGTAGCTTACATCGTGGAAACGTTGATCCCCTAACTTCCGTGCGAATTATTTAAATGAAATGAGTCGTCGCCGTGCCGCAGTTGGAAATCGAACCCGCGATATCGGCTATTCAGTTCGGCGACGTGTTGCCGCACGCGCGACGTGACGTGGGCGGCACAAGGCCTGAGTGCGAATGCGAGCACCTCTAATGAGCAGTGACATTCCACGAACGCGCTCAACACTTGTATAGCCGCTAAAAAAAACGGTGCGTCACCCCACGCCTCAGAGAGTGCGTAAGCGGTCGGTCCTGCGCCTGATTCCCCCCGGTCGTGTCGGATTTCCATCTCAACAAATCATAAGAGTAAGGAAATAGAGAGTGTAGGCGCGCACGCTTGTGCACTATTGCATCTCCCGCGCAAATGGGAGACTCATCGACGATTCAAAAGCACTTGTAAAAAAGTATATTTGAATAAAAAACATTTCTATTGTATTCTATTCTAATGGTTCATCTGCGTGGGGAATGGCCGTCGTGGGCCGTGGCCGGATTCGGTCGGGACTCGGGAGGCCGTTATTCAGTCAACTTGTAAGCGTTCGCGTTGTACGTGCATATGGGATCTACAATTAAAATCCTCCATAAAAATCGTTCCAAAGATTGGTGATGTGAAAGGTGACTCACGGATTAATTTAGAGAGCTTTTATTAAATTAGTTTTTTTGGGGAAAACTCATGACTGGGTCTCGTTAACGTTTCTATGTCTCATCCGATTCCAAACAGCTTAGTTCTGCAGTGAATATAACTTCTCGGAACTTTCATGTTTCTTATTTCAGCAGTTTCCACTCGTCGATGAGTCAGTCAGGACATTATTCTTTTTAAACGACTTAAAAGTCTGTCAGTTTCCTCGTAGCTCCCTAACGAATAGACCGATTTTCATGCGGTTTTTCTGTTTGATATCAAACGTAACCGAGGATGATCTGAGCTATAATGTATGAAGATTTTCTCAGGCGTTTGAAGACTCATTTCATCAGCTCATTTCATACTTGATTAAAGGGTCTTAAAATTTTCACTGGTGCGATTGATTGGAAAAGTGTACTGTTACTTCGGATTATTTCCAAGGCGTGGTACCTTGAGCTGATGCTGCAACATCAAGTAGTCTGCGGGATCCCAACTCCTCAGCAACTCACAGCAGATATAGTGTGTTTCGTTGGCGTGTAGAAACCAACAAGGGGTAAGGGTTGAATGTTCACTGCCGTACCCCTTTAAGCCCGCTACCATCTTAGACTGCACCGTCACTTACCATCAGGTGAGATCGCAGTCAAGGACTAGCTTGTCATCGAATAAAAAAACATACAATGAACGATATGTACTATGAATAATGAATTTCTAACTGTAAAAAACCTTATAACTAGTGGTTCGCCCCGAACTGAGACCTCGCGGTAACGGTATCCCATGATTATTCATTCAATCGATACATGACGACCAAAACTGACATTATTATTATGCCCGGTTTCACCAAACATACCTAAATCATCCCCTATGTAGGAGTCTCTTTACGTAGGTAGCTCCGAAACACAATCCTAAGTCCTAACATCCGTCCCAATGTCCTTTTAGGTGTCCCGTACAGGATCGTGATAAAGAAGTTGACAGTAATCATCACATAACTTATCATAGGTAGCCCGTAAAGGTTAGGGAACGTCAGTGAAAACATTGAATTATTATGTAGGTACTAACGAGTGAAAACGGGTTAGGGACATCTGTACAAATCGTCATCTATCGACGCGAATAGAAAATATACAAAATGATATTTAACTAAAGAATAATTTTAATTGAATAATATGCTATTATATTATGTACCTAAATAATAATGCTCGACGCAAAACTGTTTTTGGGATAGATCGTAGTCGTAACTCCTACTGACTGCGCCATCTATTAGCATTATTGTGAAGCTATGTGAAATTTACTGATGCTCATTAAAAATTAAATAATCTCGTTTCTTTATAATATTCATACAATTTTAGTATTTGTTGTTCAAGTACAGGATACAAGTGAAGTAAGAAAATAAGTACAAGTTGAAAATATATAGCCAATTTTCCCAGAGAAGGTCTTCAAGCGAGCGTATTAAATCGCCACTTTGAAAGCCCCCCATTTCGTCAATTTTAGGAAAAAAAAATAAAAAAAAAATACGTTTGTACTCTGTTCCAAATTGTCTTTAAAATGATACACAGCAAAACCTATGAATCGCAAAAAAAAAATTTTACTTCGCATTCGCTTCTATGAGAGCCCCCCTGAAATAAAGATTTTTATAACTTTTTAAGCCATTTTCGGCTGGAGGCCATCGGTTTACATATTATATCTAAATTTGAAGTAATTACGTTCAGTAATTCAAAAGTTATAAGGCTCTGACAGACGGACGGACGGACGGACGGACGGACGGACGGACGGACGGACGGACAAGTGCAAATCGCTCTAGTAAACTCAGAGACCTCGCTTCGCTCGGTCAATAATAAAGAATAAAATTAAATCTAAACTAGTGGTTCGCCCCGAACTGAGACCTCGCGGTAACGGTATCCCATGATTATTCATTCAATCGATACATGATAACCAAAACTGACATTATTATTATGCCCGTTTTCACCAAACATACCTAAATCATCCCCTAAGTAGGAGTCTCTTAACGTAGGTAGCTCCTAAATACAATCCTAAGTCCTAACATCCGTCCCAATATCCTTTTAGGTGTCCCGTACAGGATCGTGATAAATAAGTTGACAGAAAACATCAATCACCTAACTTATAGGTAGCCCGTAAAGGTTAGGGAACGTTAGTGAAAACATTGAATTATTTATCAAACATTGAATTTAACTCGTAGTTCCATGGGAATAGTTACTGACTGCGCCATCTATTAGCATTATTGTGAAGCTATGTTGATGCTATATGAATTACTGACGCCCATTAAAAATTAAATAATCTCGTTTCTTTATAATATTCATATAATTTTAGTATTTGTTGTTCAAGTACAGGATATAAGTGACCTAAAAACATAAAATCAGTTTGAAAATCCATAGCGGATTTTTCTAGAGAGCGTCTTCAAGCGAGCGTATAAAATCGCCACTTTGAAAGCCCCCCATTTCGTCAATTTTAAGGGAAAAATTAAAAAAAAAATATTTTTGTACTCAGTTCAAAATTATCTTTAAAATGATACGTAACAATTTTATGTAACGCGATTTTTTTTTTTTTACTTCGCATTCGCTTCTATGAGAGCCCCCCTGAAATAAAGATTTTTATAACTTTTTAAGCCATTTTCGGCTGGAGGCCATCGGTTTACATATTATATCTAAATTTGAAGTAATTACGTTCAGTAATTCAAAAGTTATAAGGCTCTGACAGACGGACGGACGGACGGACGGACGGACGGACAAGTGCAAATCGCCCTAGTTAACTCAAAGACCTTCGCTTCGCTCGGTCGATAACAACTAAATAATTAGATTAAACTACATAACTAAAAATTATTATAATATTTAATACATTTTTTAAAGAATTCTTTAAAAATTTGATTTTCTATAATTAAGTAAAAACTTGATTAAAAGAACGTTTGAATATTAAATTAATCTCATTATTCCCTCGTTTCACAAGTTATGAAGTCATAGCTATAGTATTTCTGCATCATATTATATTTTAATAGCCGTGGATCAAAGTTTTACGGTCAAAATATTGATGTAACAAAACTCTTTATAATAAAAATCTTCATCTATTATGTAAATTAATGGCAATTAATGCGCTATAAACGATGTTTATCTACATTTACAATAAACGAGAGGGTCAATAAAACGTAAAATATTGTTGTTTTTGTTAAATCTGCTGCCAACATTTATAAATAGTAGGTAGGTCTATTTGCGCGTAGGTAATTCTGCATTGTAAACTTTATAGCTTGATTTATGTTAAAATTAAGCCTTTAGATATTTTTGAATTATATAGTATTATTTACATACGAAGTTCAATATACAGGAGAATCTAACGTTAGCACCAGTTGGTATAACTTATTTAACATTTACATTCATCATCATCATCATCATCATCTCAGCCTGCGGACGTCCACTGCTGAACATAGGCCTTTCCCAGAGAACGCCACCACACCCGGTCCTCAGCCTTCCTCATCCAGCCACTTCCAGACATCTTGTTACCCAGTTTTCCGCTCCATCATCAGATCCTGCCTGCACGATCCTCGATCATCATCTGTCTAAGATCACCTACCCATTGAGACCATTCTTATGATCCCAAATACGCTATATCTGCTGTAAGTTGCTGAGGAGATGGAATCCCGCAGACTACTTGATGCTGCAGCATCAGTACAAGGTAACAATGCCTTGGAATTAATCCGAAGTAACAGTAAGTACACCAAATAAATCAATAGCACCGGTTTTAGTGGCTGCTGACGCAAGGGTTTTGCCGATTGCTTTGTTAAAACGTTCATACGGGCGTCAAGCATGAAGCAGTTGCTCCTTAACCGCTGCCCACACCACACTTGTCCACTGTTAGTAATTTAATATTAATGTGAAATTGATTAAATATTTAAAGTCACGGAGTAACTTGTTTAACAATTCCTATAACCTTGATAGAGAACACAGCGCTACATACAGATTAGTAAAGAGGTCCTATCATAGATGACCCGACATCCCTTACATAGGTAAAGCCACCTCGTACATTGGTGACGTGAGATACATCGGTAAAAAAGGAAAGCTTGTAAGACCCTTTTTTAATCAAGTAGGAAGTGAGTTGATGATGTTCAAACACCTGAGCAGATCTTCATAAATTATGGCCAAGATCCACCTCGATTACGTTAGATTTCAAACAGAAAACCTGCATCAAAATCGGTCCATTGGGTAGGCTGTTACGAGGGAATAGACGGACACACAGATAGACTCATACACTCAAACACAGACAGATATACAGATACTACACAGATATAATTATAGATACACAAGTACCGCGTCAAACTACATAATATGAACCTATCCTTGCTCTGTTCTTATAACACCCCTCTTTTTGTCGGGTTAATGAGATGCTCTAATCAGGATTTACTTTGTAGGTAACTTGTTTTTGCCCACGAATTTTTCCGCGTGGCGTAAAAATCCTGCTGAAACCCCCTGCTTTTTCAGGATAAAATATAGAATTAATACGTCACTCTCAAAGTCTCCAACTATACACATCATGCAAGCACATCGATCCATTGTTCCGTTCTATAATAAAGCTTACATTGCACAACGCAAGTTTACTTTAGGTTTTTTAACGAGGTGATTGATGTGGATTCAAACCCGCGTTCTTTTGTTCAGGGTCTACGCGTTTCAACCAACGTGCTACCACAGTGTTACAATCGTATTCAGTCAACTTAAAAGAAACGTACGCGAGATCTACTCCACGGAAGTCAAACGGCGGAAAGTATAGGTAGCTAATGGTAATGACGTGGTGATTTTTAGGGTTCCGTACCCAAAAGGTGCCAACGGGACCCTATTACTAAGCCTCCGCTGTCCGTCCGTCCGTCTGTCAGCGGCCTGTATCTCGTAAACCGTAATAGATAGACAGTTGAAATTTTCACATATTTTGTATTTGTATTGCCTAACAACAAATAATAAAAATTAAATTAAATTAAAAAAAAGTAAATTAAAATATTTCCATGGGTACATGGAAATATTTTTATTTAATTTTTTTTAACGGAACCTTAAAAGAGCGAGGCCCGACTCGCACTTGGCCGATTTTTTATTGAGCATTATATGAAAAGTTAAGTTATGACGACATTCTAATTTAGGCGATAAACTACTTTCCTGCGCCGCTGTGCTCCACTCGCCCACTCGCTGTCAACTAAACAGGCAAGTGGTTTGGTGGAAGCGGTTCTAATCTACACTTCAGGTTGGGGGGCCATAAATGCTAAAGAATGAATTGACAGTTCAGGGCTCGATCCAATACGCTATTTTGGGTATAATGACGTCGATAAAATACTTTTCCGTTTGTGAAAAGGCTATAATAATTATTAATTGCATATTAGGTGGAAAATAATTTTATAAGGTATAGAAAGCACTTCGTAAAAGTTTATTTAAATAAAAAAATATTCTATTCTGTTCTATTATAATTTAATGTAATAATAAGTAGTAGAGACAGGTACCTAGCTTGAAAATTTTTAGTTTTTGCGGTTCAGAAGACGACAATCTCGACAGTGACAGTGCGGCGGGAGACGGGAGACGGGAGGCGGGAGGCCTGACAAACGATGTGCTAACACCACACACAGCTCCGTGAACGGCCAACTTTCCCGTTACTAACATGCCTCGTCCTATCTACATATTTGTCTGTACCTAAGCGAGACGTGGAGACGAATTATAATATTTTATTATTAGTATAATATAAGTATAGCATCAAGTACAAAATTAAGTACAATAAATAAAAAGTTAAATGCAAGCTGGAAACAGCGGCGTATGCTTGAACAAAATGTTCATATCAATAGACCAGAAGTGCGTTTTTTTTTAAACATATTAATTAATATCACTGGCGTAAGCCAACGTGCGCTTATACTCCCAGAACGCGTATTAGCTGCGTGAGCGCGTTCGCGCTGTGCCGGTTTTTGTGAGACTCTTTGTATAGAATGTTCAATGTATAGAAGTTACTCAATGAAGTGGAAATTATGCCAGTGCGTGCTCGAATTAATAAACCTACGTTTTATATATAGTTTTTTATTTCATTGCTCTTTAATTAAGTATATCTAATACTAGCTGATGCCCACGTCTTCGTCCGCGTTGATTTAGTTTTTAAAATGCCGCGGGAACTCTTTGATTTTCCGGGATGTCTATGATACCCTACACTCTACAGGTTCTCAACTATACCTATTCAAAAAATCACGTCAATCCGTAGCTTTGTTGCAGCGTGATTGACGGACAAACCATCAAACAAACACACTTTCGCATTTATAATATGTATAAGGCTGAATTAATGTTGATAATCGTTTCTATTCGATTTTCCATAGCTGTTATCTGTTAGTAACACGAGTCGCTCTGAAACCGAACACGATGCGATTCGAGGCAAGAGCGACATTCGGTCACTTCACTGCAACAGCTCAGCAGACAGCGCTCAATACGACAGGGATCCATTTCCGAAAATATCCCGTTTCTGTTTTTATGTGTCGTATCGACTTTCACACTAATTCGTTTTTTGTGTTTCTTAAACAAAAACACTTGCTTATAAACACGTTTCTTGCAAAGAGCTAGGCTTAATTTGAATTCTGTGCGTGAATCTGTCATTGAGTATGGAAAATGACTTCTTTTTCATTCCATGGCAAGATAGTCCAGATTTCACCTTACAATTGCATATAGTTTGCCAATGTTTGAATATCCTTATGTGTGACGTATCACGTATCGCTCTGATTGGTGTTCAATCAAATATGGCGAATTGATCTAATTTAATATTTTTAATTCCCGCGGGAACTCTGTAATTTTCCGGGATAAAAGTAGCCTATGTGTTAAGCCTGGTTATGAGCAGATAGCTCATCTATTCCTTTCAGCCAAATCGGTTTATTCGTTGTGGCGTGAAAGAGTACCTAATAGTCTAAGATCCGAACATAACATCGACCTTCACCCATCTGTTTACCGAATGAAACATTTTTTTTATAAAATTCCATACATAGACGAATACGTCTTGTATGTATTGCCTATCAAAATATGTTCATGACTATCATTTATTAAAAAAATATTAATTAAATATTTTTTTAGCGAGTTTCAACGAAGGCGTCGCTTCGCAGCCACTATGCTCTATCCTTCTTTATTACACTAAATAAGCTCGGATTTCTCTCTTGCGCAACTTTACTTGCTTTGATTTTTAAACTTTAAATCCTGGCAATAGTGTTTCATGAACGGTTTATTGCAGGCAATACTATACCATCGCGTTTGTTATTAAATAATCTGTTTTTTGATATATATTTTGATTGGTAAACAAGTGGGTGAAACTCGCTAAAAAAATTTAATTAATATTTTTTTTTAATTAATGATAGTCATGAACATATTTTGATAGGCAATACATACAAGACGTATTTGTCTATGTATGGAATTTTATAAAAAAAATGTTTCATTCGGTAAACAGATGGGTGAAGGTCGATGTTATGTTAGGATCTCGTACTATAACAATCATCCATCCATCCATCCGGAATTCATCAGGATTTTATCAAAATATACATATAATATCAATCTCGCTCAAAATACAAAAATAAATACGTTATTTATAATCCATGAATCTTATTTCATAAGATAAACTCTTAATTTCATCATTTATTCTGGGTTACTGTCATCATGCCCATTATTAAAGTCAGAACTCTTACCTACAGTTTAGAAATAGTGTTCTCAAACTAATACTTTTTAAGAGTATCTTGAATAGGCAAGTAAACGGTTTTCTTTGGTCATGTCTCAGAGACTCCCAACAAGACTGTAAGCAGAGCACAGTTTTCGCTGGCACGGTGCTAGCCGTAGCGCGTAGGCACGATCAGTGTTTCACGTTGTCTGCTCCACAATGCCACGATAATTTCGCAACGACTGCCATTGAAGCCGGAAAAAATAATGAATGGACACATTATACCATTCCTAGAAAAGTAGGTCTCCTAGAATGCACACTTCTTGTGACGGTTGATCCACATTATTCTATTTTCACGCTAAATACTGAAGTTTTAGGGTTTATTATAGCTTAACTTGTAGACCATCGCATTAAGGAAACTTACACACTCCATACTTTTAACATCGGCGATTATGCGTTTTGCTTCGATATATTGCGGTTCAAAAACCAAATGTTGATAAGTATCTCTAGAAGTCTAGACAATTAAGCCGTGAGAGATGACTGTATATTGACACGAAACTTTTCAATCTAAGAAAACAGCTTAATACGCAAATCCTCTTAATAAAGCTCGAAAGTTCCCTAATAGCAGCCTACCAATGGACCGATTTTGATGCAGTTTTTTCTGTTTGAAAGCTAACGTAATCGAGGTGGATCTTAGCTATAATTTATGAAGGTCTGCTCAGGCGTTTGAAGATCATCAGCTCCAGTTCCTACTTGATTAAAGGGTTTCACAAGCTTTCACTGCATTGGTGCGATTGATTTGAAAGATGTACTGTTACTTCGGATTATTTCCATTATGGCATGGTAGCTTTAAGCTGGTTTGGACTAATTAGAATGTTTTCAATGTACTCGTAGGTGTTAAATAGATGGTTATCGAGGATCGAGAAGGAGGATCTGATGATGGAGCAAAAAACTGGGTAACAGGATGTCAGGTATATCGTACATAGTCTGGCCATAAATTGTTTGTTGGAGTGTTTTAAAATTTCAATTTAGGTAAGTACACTTGTTGCAAGGTATTGCCTCGCTACTATATCGCCACGCGCTCGCTGCTGCTCTCAGCAACGAGTGTGCTAGGGCCCTAAACAGTAGATTGATAATACACAATAGGGGCTAATGAATATCCGTCCGTCCGCGTCTCGCGCCATATCGGTGCGGAATCGATAAGGCGACTTATTGATGCTTATTGCTGTATTATCATGCATATATGTAGGGGAAAGCTGCTCATTGCAAGATATTCAGAACCCACCCAAACTACTTGTGCCATAAGTACGTGTGATCTAAACTGACCGGGCAGGAAATAATTTAGACCTCTTCAATCAAGCTTTCTTATGGCTCAGTTACACTAGTGGTTCGCCCCGAACGGAGACCTCGCGGTAACGGTTTCCCATAATTACTTATTCATTCAATAGGTACACATGAACATTCACATTAAATTATACATGTAAACAAAACAAACTGCAACGTGAAGTTTTATTGATATATGACTAAATAATAATTTTAATTGAATAATATGTTACATATAGCTGCATTTGCTATATGAGATGAGAGCGCCATCTATTGACATCGTTGTGAAGTTCTGAAAATACTGCTGCTGATTAAAAGTTAAATAATTTAGTTTCCTTATTACATTTATCTAATTTTAGTATTTGTTGTTCAAGTACATGATATTACGCTAAAATTATAAAACTTTCGAGCCCCAGCTTTCAATGGTTATTCCGTTGTGAGGTCAAATATAATCTCCACTTTGAAAGCCCCCTATTTCGTCAATTTTAGGAAAAAATTTAAAAAAAAAGTACTTTTGTACTCTGTTCCAAATTATCTTTAAAATGAGGTACTGCAATCCTATGAAACGCAAAATTTTTTTTTTCTTCGCATTCACTTCTATGAGAGCCCCCCTAAAATAAAGATTTTTATAACTTTTTAAGCCCTTTTCGGCTGGAGGCCATCGGTTTACATATTATATCTAAAATTGAAGTAATTACGTTCAGTAATTCAGAAGTTATAAGGCTCTGACAGACGGACGGACGGACAGACGGACGGACGGACGGACGGACAAGTGCAAATTCACTCAAGTAGACTCAAAGACCTTCGCTTCGCTCGGTCGACAAGGAGAGTCTCTCGAACGCGAGCGAAATTTTCGTTACCTTGTATACGCGTTTCGGCTACTTTCCATCTGCCCGTCTTAACATGAATTGAATTGTAGTATGCTTTTTTGGAACTTCCCCTCATTGTGGAAATATTATATTCTATTCTATTCTAACAAAGTTGCATGGGTTAAATCGGCTTGGCATCCAGCTGGCCACAAAATAGTATAAAAAACTTATTACAATGTAATAGCTACACATAGTACATATTAATATTGTAAAATAATTATTTAGAAAAGAGCAATTGCTGAGTTTCTTACCTGCTCTTCTCAGTAGAATCCGCTTTCCGAACCGGTGGTTAAGTCATGACGTGTCATAAGAGCCACAGGTTGACCTACGTGAAATAAATAATTTTAAATTTTGAAACCGTCGCGGTCGCGGGCCAGTTTTTAATCTCTGTTCCTATTAGTAGGTACTCACGTTTTATGAACTTGACCTAGACATCCGATATAGATCCGGGTCACACGGCACATCTATGCAATATGAACCGGATCATATTACAGATACCCGGGCAGCGGGCTGTGTCACTTATGTAAGATATTAAATTGATTTAATATCCGCATCGCCGGAAAATATTCCATTTCTTAGGTAATAAATTGTAGTAAAATGTGGAACCGAAAAGAAGCTATTTATTTATATGATTCACATTAGCCGGTGAAATATAGCGCGCCGTCCGCGAGTGGCGAGTAGCGACGCGCGACGCCACGAGGGGCCAATGGTGCCAGGACTTGTCCTACAATAAGATAGAGCATATTTCATTTTGAGACAAAGGACAAAAAATAATAATCAATCTCTCATCGGCCTCGCCTTGTATCCTCACTGATGAGGTACTTAGGGTTTTAAATTTAGGGTGTAATTTGTTAATTTATACTTGTTCAACTCAACTCATCGCCGACTGCACGATCGAATGAGAACGGTGTAGGTCATAGTCCATTACGCTGGCCTGTGGATTGGCAGACTACATTGCACTTTGAGAACATTTAGGAGAATTCACTGGCATTCATATTAAAGCATGAAGTTTATTTAAATTGGCTTACTACTTTAACTTTTAACTTGACTGACTTAACTTAATTTTTCGATTCTTTCGATGGTGTTTTGGAAATCGTGGTCACCCTGTGTGGCAATGGAGAGCCCCTCGCGATGCCTGATAGCCCCGAAATAGTAAGCCGAGTGGGGCAAGGTCGGGGCTATTTATACTGTGTCCACCAGCCCCCGGCCCGCGCCCCGCCCGCGTGTCACCTCACTGCCCGGACGCGGCCAGCCGATAACGGTTTTTTAATTAAAAGAAAAAGTTTAAAAAGTTTTTCCGTATTTGGGTTAGTATGTATATAGATACTAAAAAAACTTTTTAAAAATGAAATCGACGATAAAGAAGCAGTGATAGCCTAGTGGTTACGATTGTAGTCGTCTATTCGGGAGTTCACAAGTTCGATCCCGAGCAAAAGTCAGAGGGCACGTACCGGCACCTCTGACTTTTCGAAATTATGTGCGACTAGCTGATGCCCGCGACCTAGTCCGCGTGGATTTAGTTTGTAAAATCCCTCGGGAACTCTGATTTTCCAGGTTAAAAAGTCTAGCCTATATCACTCTCCAGGTCCTCAACTATACCCATGCATAAAAATAACGTCTAGTCGTAGCTCTGTTGCGGCGTGATTGAAGGACAAACCAACAAACCATCACATTTTCGCATTTATAATATTAATACGATTAGTGTAAGTATGATTAAGCAATTAAAATATCACATGCTTCAACGGTGACGAAAAAACATCGTGAGAAAACCTGAGACACACCTGAGAGTTCTCTAAGGAGTGTAAAGTCTGCCAATTCGCATTGGGCCAGCAGCGTGCCCTCACTCCTCAGTAGGTAAGGAACCGTTGATGGGTTGCTGATGATGATGCTAAAGAAACTGAAAAGCGTAAAAATAAAATAAGCCGTGTTTGTTTTAATAACTAAGCTCCTAAACTAATGTAGGTACTTTACTATAATTTTGAGACCAATAATGACGTCAGGTATTTCGGTATTTTGATGTGCCAAGTGAACTTTACAAAGCGCCTACCTACTCGCCCACTTAGCATAGGTTTTTGTCGCTATTCATAATCCCGTTTATGGTAAATGCTATATAGGTACTAAACAATTATGTACCGGTTTAGGAGTTAGGACACTTCTTTGTGCTCCACAATGTCACGTCTTTGAATATATCAAAGCAGACGACACGGGGACGCGTCCCAAACGTATAAATTACACTAGTTACGTCTATCTGTTCGTTGAACAAGTGAACGTCTCAAGTTCACCACTGCTTCGTTTGTTTGAAAAAAGAGAGGGGGAATCCGGGGGGTAGTGGGGGGATCCGGGGGTAGTGGGGGGTCCGGGGGGTAGTGGGCGGGGCAACAGTAGTGGGGGTAGGAAAAAGGTATATAATACCGCGCATTTGACACAAGCTTCACTAGACAATACAGCATTGTAAAGTCGACATCTCCTGAGGATGCTCCGGTGTCGGGGCGAAACGTGCGTCGAGAGTAGTGTAAAAATCTTGTGTGGTGGTGCATGTGAGTGGTGGTGGCATTGCTTGCTTGGGAACTTGGCTTTTTTGCTTGGCTGGGTAGGTGAGTGGTGCTTAGCTTTTAATTGCATGTTTGACCATACAGATTTTTTCTGTTGGCGGATTATAGCAAAATAATTCTAACCTTTTCTTGCTAATCATGAACTTCCGCAAAGTAACGTCTGCTTCTATCCAAAATTTTCCACCTTTTGTCTACGTAGATAGCTCTTTCGCCTTCAAATGCTCGAATGAGGCTATTTAGTTACCGGCATTGACTCGAGGCAACAATTAAGCACTAAATCTTTCCGAAGATCTTTCCCATGTACTTCGACATTTGAGAAGTTCGTTCCAAATTTCTGTTTATCTTTCATTGCTGGTTTTCGTTTCAACCACGTCTATGAAGGAGGTCGTCCGTCGTATGTTTCTTGTTAACATTTTCCTGAAAAGCAACTAAGTTTTTCCCAAGTTAGTTAGTTAAACTAAGTTGTTTCAATGAATATATTAATTTGCTTAAATGAAAATAAAGAAAACATGAATGCAAGCTTTTTATTTTTAATAAATGTAAAATAAATGAAAATGCGTAGTTTTTCATTTTGAAAATTTTCTAACCGACCCTTTTTCTTTGCGGTCCAGTTTATAATATCATAATATCATAATATATCGAACTACGTACATTTAATGAGTACATTATCACTTCGGGGCAAATTCATAACTATTTAATGACTTAATAAGTAATGACTGCGACTTCCAGTCGGATAATTTATGTTTTTCAAAAATCTTAACTTTAAGCTGAAACATTGGGTATGTAAATATTTGCTTTATATTTAATAAATGTAGCCCAATGTTGCTCTTTGTATAAACCTATACTGCTCTGTGAAAATCCCATCAAAATCGATTCAGCCGTTCTGAAAGTTGCGTTCTACTGCCTTGAAGGTTACATAAGTTGCGGGTAGGAAGCGTAGTGATTGTATTATTCGCGATACATACATTGCGTGCTCAAAAATGACCAACCCGTAGGCCGTAGCCCGTAACCCGTAAGTTTTGAAATAAATAAGTTGTATTTGTAATTCTGTTATAAATATCTTAACCTCTTCATGAAGTTTTCTTGAATCGGTTACTGTACAGGGTGAAGGGGCATGCCTCTTACACCCTATACGTGTACAGTAACGGATTACAAGTGAGGCAGTAAGTAGTCCCCTCTGTAGACGGCAATCAAGTACAGCCGACGACGGCGACCGAAGTGAAATTTAGCAGTTTTAATTTCGTACGTAACATGACGGCGTTCCTTTTTGAACCGAGTGTCCATAACATCGTCTAAGTATAAAGATCTAGACTAGAAGAAGAATTTCATCATACTTTAGTCACAGAGTAAGGAGTGCTTTAGTGGAGTAGAAATTGAAACCACCAGTGATTTCTAATAAACATAAGGCAACTAATAATAATAGGCATCATGAAGTATGAACCGATCGAAATGAAGTTGCCGAGTTAACTGAATTTTGCACTTGTTCGTTCACTCCTGTATTTATGAACATTGGGTACATGAAGTTCACAAATAATGTCCGAGCATAATTTAAAAGTTAAGTACCAAAACGTACAAAAGTATTGCATAAATATTATAATTGCATAAGTTGACAAAAAATACTATGCAATAGCTTTACCGCGGCAGTCCCCGAGTGCCTATTAATTTTTTTTTACCTAAAGTATTACAATGAGTAGTACACGTATATATCGCTGCTTTAAAACAAAAGTGCCACAAACCGGAACAACACAATTTTACAGGAGAGCCATTCAAAGTTTTGAAATTAATTTTTCGTCTAAAGCAGTAAAGCTATGTGTTTTTTTGTTTGAGGGAAAACCAATAGAAACAAAATATGAGAGCCCAAGAAATATTTTTGATTTACAAACATTTGTTTCCTGTTGGATATCGTTAAAAATAAATTTTTTAATTAAAACACAATTCCTACTAATATTATAAATGCGAAAGTTTGTGAGGATGTATGGATGTTTGGATGGATGGATGGATGTTTGTTACTCTTTAACGCGACAACGAATGAACCGATTTTGCTGAAATTTGGCACAGACATAGATTATAGTCTGGAATAGCACATAGGCTACTTTTTATCCCGGAAAAGCAAACAGTTCCTGCGGGATAGCATCGCTAATTTTTACGCATTTGTCCTTTAAAATACGCGCAATGGAGTTTTAGATTTACGTGATTTTTTGCACAGGTGAAGTTAAGGGCCTGAAAAATGACAAAGGCTACTTTTTATCCCGGGAAAACAAACGGTTCCTGTGGGATATTAGTATGCTACTTTTCACATATTTATCTTTCAATTATGCGCCAACGGAGTTACAGATTGACGTGGTTTTTTGGAGAGGCATAGTTGGTGACTTGAAAAGTGACAAAGGCTACTTTTTATCCTGGGAAAGCAAACAATTCCCGCGGGATATTCGTATGCTACTTTTCACATATTAATCCTTCAATTATGCGCCAACGAAGTTACAGATTGACGTGGTTTTTTTGATAGACATAGTTGAGGACCTGAAAAGTGACAACAGCTACTTTTTATTCCGGGAAAACAAACAGTTCCCGCGGGATATTCGTATGCTACTTTTCACATATTTATCCTTAAATCATGCGCCAATATGCATGCATGCATGCATACATGTATGTATGTATGTATGCATGTACGCATGTATGTATGCATGTATGTATGTATGTATGTATGTATGTATGTATGTATGTATGTATGTATGTATGTATGTATGTATGTATGTATGTATGTATGTATGTATGTATGTATGTATGTATGTATGTATGTATGTATGTATGTATGTATGTATGTATGTATGTATGTATGTATGTATGTATGTATGTATGTATGTATGTATGTATGTATGTATGTAATGTATGTATGTATGTATGTATGTATATATGTATGTATGTATGTATGTATGTATGTATGTATGTATGTATGTATGTATGTATGTATGTATGTATGTATGTAATGTATGTATGTATGTATGTATGTATGTATGTATGTATGTATGTAATGTATGTATGTATGTATGTATGTATGTATGTATGTATGTATGTATGTAATGTATGTATGTATGTATGTATGTATGTATGTATGTATGTATGTATGTATGTATGTATGTATGTATGTATGTGTGTATGTATATATGCATGTATTAATGTATGTTGATTATTAAAGTGAACTAATAATATTATTAATTAATTATACAATAATATTATTAATGTGAAAGTTTGTGAGGATGGATGTATACGGATGTATGTTTGTATAGATGTAGTATACGGATGGATGGATGTATGTTCTCTGAGATAGGGGTTGAACTATTTTGAGGTTTTACGCCTTATCTTCGTTACATTTAAACTAATTTTTATTATTATTTTAACCGACTTCAAAAAAGGAGGAGGATCTCAATTCAACGGAATCTTTTTCTATTCATGTTCACCGTTTCACATTACTCAAAGACGCCTAAACCGATCTGTTTTAAAAAAAAATCTACAATAAATTATATACTTCGTTGTGGCGCGGGCGTTTAAATGTATGCTCCCGGGACAAAAAGTAGCCTGTGTTATTTTCCAGGTCTAAAACTTTACCTGTGTAAAAAACCACGTCGACTATATGCACTTGCACTTTATATGGTGAAATATTATAACTGCGAAAGTGCGTTGCTATGTCCTTCAATCACGCCCCAACAGAGCTACGGATCGACGTGATTTTTTGCAGGGGTACCTATAGTTGAGGACTTGGAGAGTGACAGGCTACATTTTATCCCGCAAAGTCAAAGAGTTTCCGAGGCATTTTAAAGGCTAAGTTCACGCAGACGAAGTCGCGGGCATCAGCTAGTTAATGATAAAACCAGTAAGCAGTAAACTTATGATTGTAAGTAATTACATATTATATGGTACAAAAGAAGTTACTTTCTATTGATGAAAGGGCTTATCTAACACGTTGTAGTAGGCTGCCTATCACAAACTCACAACATGTACATGATACTTCAAACAAAAAATTTTTGTTAAAAATAATAAATAATGATAATGTCCTCCCGACCGAATTCGGTCACTTCGGTGGCGGTCAACCTCTTAAGAGATTAGCCATCTGCGCGGGAGATATTATAGTGCACAAGTGTGTGCGCAAACACAGAGTGCACTCTCTGTTCCCTAACTCTCTTAGTCCGATGGGTCGGAAATTTGACACGATCGCAGATCCGGCGCAAGACCGATGGCCTTACGTGCTCTCCGAGGCACGGGGGTGACTCACCAGCAACTTCCTAACTCCGGGGTTGTACCTGCTAAGAATTTCTTGGCAGAAAAACCCAATACGTTTTTGGCCCGACCCGGGAATCGAACCCGGGACCTCGTCAACCGAAGTCGAACAAGCTAACCACTAGACCAACGAGGCAGTTGAAAGTACGAATATCGTCTGCATGGACCATCGAGTCCGCAACCACGGCGCGTCCCGCCATCCACCCCTCGTTCACGTAACACGTTATTTCACACGGCCATAATGATCCTTCAGTCAAACATGTACCTACATATTCCTTTATCGTCCAAATAAATTAGGTAAATTCAACGCAATGTTTGTCGCCGGGGGAGTGGTGCGCAGCCGTGCTATTGTGTGCGCTACGCTGTACGCAACGCTGTGCTCGACGTTGATTTCACCGTTGAGACGTATCTGACACTTGAGGAAATCATAATGATATCAGTAGAAAACATGTTTTATATATCTGTCTTGTCACAATCGTTCCATAAACAAACAACAGAAGAAACAGAAACAGCCGGTTTAAGTTTCATAAATATCTTGAATATCAGTACCAACTTTTTGTCTGAATTCATTTAATGCAGTAGGTACTTAGTGCCGATTTCACCAAAGTCGAGTGACGTTTATTCGAGGAATAAATTGGGCGTTCTGACAGTTTTTGTATTGAAAATACTGTCAAAATATCAAATTTACTCTCGGATAAGACTTATTTTAAGTTGGTGAAATCAGCCCTTAGTAGTAAGCAACACAGTTTAAGATGGTTACGCAATTCTTAAGAGGATGTAATAGCAGATCCCTAAATAATTTTAAGTTATTATACCCTTACGTCTTACGCTGATTAAACGCTGATTGTCTTGGTGATTCAGCTTCTATTGATAAAGCGACGTAGACATAGCCGACGTCTCCAAAGCTATGTTGATCTATGTATGGTAGATACTAGATACACGAGTAAGATCTTGTCAAACGCTCATGTCTCGCAACAGCGAGAAATTCGTCGTTGCGTTAGGGTTGGAAGCTGTTCGTTTAGATCAGGAAATAGCACCGCTCGTGCGTGCGCCCTACGGATGTGCCGCATTACCGCCGCTCCCAGGCCATTACGTACAACAAACTATTGTGATCTGCCCGCCGTGCCACATTGAACTTTAACGAAAACTCATAAAGTTCAATTCAGCTTGGGTGATAAATGTGTGGTTGAGCGCCTGATTCGACTGCGGTTAGGACGCTGAATGCGTTCAAACCGAACTTGCGAACTAGACATGCAACCCAGCCGCCAAATTATATGCAGGCTACAGCGCATTGAAGTGTTTCGAGGACCCCTGTGACTCAGCGGTGCGCGGTGGTCTTGCGCCTCGCTAGCGATAACCTCCTAGTTCGATTTTCCATCGTGTCACTGGTGTGCTTTTACCAGTGTTATCACTCGATATGCGCTGCTCGCCAATAGGGTATTTTACTCCTAGTGAGAAATAATCTAACAATATAAAAATAAGATAGTTTAGGAAATAAGGAATCGGGAAGTGGAAGTTTCAGTTCACAAAATTATAAAATAAATTTTATATTTAATTTCAAAGTTTTCACTTTTTTTATCTATGCTACAAATATGCGAAACGCATCGAAACGTCAAACAGTATCCGCCATTACGCTACGTCAAAAATACTGACATTTGACGTAGGTAATGGCGGGTCTATATAGTTCATCCGCTCAAATAGTTTGTAGTACAAACACACGGTATTTTAGAAACTATGTGAAAATAAATAATTACATTATTTAATCATTTAGTACCATCATTTATTTACTTTTTTTTAGATCAATGAAAAATACAAAATCAAAATACGTAAATATAATAGTATTAGATCTGAATCATCACTTTATATACATATACTATCATCATAATACAACACACAAACATTTAGCGTGACGCACTAAAGTACACAGTGGGTCACATAAGTCGCGCCGCCTTCGGCATGCTATGTGTCGGCTTTACAAAGGGCGCCAACCATTTGAACGAACGATTTTACTGCCGAATACTGCCCTTACGACGTCACCACATCGTCTGACGTGACTTGACGTGAGGCGTCTAGCGTTTACGCGCGGAAATTTGAAAGGCAAACTTTAAATGCATTTTTTTGGTACTTATCGATTGAATACAATTTTAGTAAATTTTCTAGTACTTTATTATCACCTTAGAATCAAATTTAGATACTTTTCAAAAAAGAGTAAAATACCCTTTTTATTATTGACTCGAATTTTGATAGTGCGACTTAGCCATTTCGTTCCCTGATCCCTCTGCGCGCCTCAAACGAACTCGATTGTTATGATGATCATCTGATTCTAATTAAAATAAAAGAAATTACTCAGAAAAACAAATTGGTTGTCTGTAAAGTCGGTTTACGGACGATACTTTTACGTGATAGCGTCATAAAGAAAACATTGACGATGACTGGCGGGCGGCACAAGCCAACGCTTGGGCCGATCGTGCTTCTCTATCGCGTGTTCCGCGCTCTCGCTTGCACGCACAGGCTCAGGCGGAACGTGACACTTTTTCGTGCGTGCAGCCGGTGTTCATCGATTTATAAGACGTTGTCACGTCAAAAAATTTGGTATGTACTCAAGGTTCTTGATTTCAAAGGGGAAGTATACTTTGACTTCTTTCCTCATTGAATTATTATGTACTAAATGTCTTTCCTGCCCTGAGAAGAGATCTGCGCTTAGTAGTGTTGATGGGTTGCTGACTGTTGCTGCTGACTGCTGCTGCTGCTGATGATGATAAATATTTTTCGTGTTATAAATAATTAATATTAAAATGTCGCAAAAAGACAAAACCATTTTAGTTCCGCCATTCCGTTATCTATCACAGCAATTACAACCGTAATTGCTAAGATCGTTCAATCGTTCACTCTCGGCAGAAATTTAATATCGCATTATCTTATACACGTGGAAGCCCGGAAAGCGGAAAATTTGCGAATTTCTCCAACGGAAGTTTAATCAAAGGTAAAGTTAGCGACCTTCGCCTCGACTCTCCCGTCTTCCGCCACGCCACGTCGACCCCCTACGACCCTGCCTGTGGTATTTTCAGCACAACGCGTTGCATTTCAAAGGCATCCGAAATTGTAAAGATAGTAGAAAGTCTTGGAGTTTGTAACTTTGAGCAAAATGTATTGCAGTTTGCAAGTGACATTGAGTAATACGAAATACGCTCAAATAACGATAAAAGCCAAGCAAAGCGGCGCGCAGAGCCGTGATATTATCATTATCACTCTTTCAATTTCGTAATTTTTTTTACCCGACTACGGCAAATCCTAAATTAAGTGTTATGAAATTAAGGGTTATGAAATTATGTCGGTATGCATTTTTGGAACTTTCCTCATTGTGGAAACACTGCATATATAGCATATTATTTACTGTATTGTAAATTTGTTTTGAAAAGATCAACCGCCGAGTTTCTTGCTGGTTCTTCTCGGCAGGAAAGGCATTCCGAACCAGTGGTAGATTCATCGACTATTCAAAAGCACTTGTAAAAGTTTATTTGAATAAAAAATATTTCTATTCTATTCTATTCTAATAGTGTGCAACGGGTGGGGAGCTGGGGATCGAACCGACGACCTTTCGACTGAAACCACACCTTTAACGGCGCGCCCCGTCGATATATTGACTTGAGGCATCGTACATTGTTGGATGTCAATGTACTTAGCCTATACACCAGTATATAGGTAGGTATAGTAGGTAGGTAGTAGGTATAGTAGGCATGCCAATACCTATACTGACCTGACTGAGATTATCTTTATGCAAGTCGAACTTTTCTTTTTAGGGCTTTTTTCCCCATCTAGTCAGTAAATTGCTACTTTACCACCGGTCTGCAATATCCACTGTTTCTGTTCTACCAAGAAGCTAGCACCTTTGTACAACTATTTAGAAAAGCTATTGCTAAGCACAGCAGTGATGGCATAACTTCGGTAGTAGTCGTCGTCTCGAACATCTGGGACTGTCGTGTTTTCCACGTATCGCCACAGAACACAATCTTGTGCCGCTCGTATGCAATGTTTTCCAGCGACTCTTTTTGAGGTCTTCCGTCCACATAGCAGGGGGTCCGCCCACGCTGCGAGGTCGGTACTTATATAAATTGTAATTCAATAGTATATTGTGTTGATTAAACGCAAACATGCTCGTGGATCTGTCCGCGTGTTTGTGGGGGGGCAGGCGGGGTCGGGCGGGGTGCGCGGCGGGGGGTGGGGAGGGGGGGGGGACACAGTGTACCGGGAATGGGCGGAATCAAAACATGTCGTGTTTACGGAACGATGTTTACGTTGCGTGTCGCGGACAGACCACCGTGAACAGCGGGTCACGGTTTAGGGTTCCATACTAACCAACCGCCATATTTCAAAAGCTTTGCGTCCTAAGCTGTGGGACTGTTTTAAAACTGGGAATTGGGAAATTGATTACTACATCAGTGTGACGACGGCAATCTCCGGTGATAAGAGTCTACTATTTGCTACAATGGAATTTTCGATAGCCTTGGTAGTTAGGACTGTAGTCTCCTACTCCGGAAGGTCACAGATTCGTCTCCAAACCTCTGACTTTCTTCCGCTTCCATCAACTCACCAGTCAACACATCAACACTTTCACTTCCACTGAAATTGGTACATAGTCGAAGACTGCAGGTTCAGCTGAAATTTTTTATTTCCAAGAGTAAAAGTCTGCAAAATTTTGGAATGAACTGATTTTGAGCGTCGCAAAAGTTGGTGTTACAAAGACAGTCATTCTAAGACCGCTCACATGTACATAGGTCCACAAAGTTTTTATCAAAATGATTACGTGTGCGGCTCGCGCTTGGTGACTGAAGCGTGTGTGTAATCAAATATGGAAGGCCGACGCCAGGGCCGCGCCGGGTTCGCGTTTTAGCCGCGCCGCGCCCCGACACTGAGCGCGGCCCTTCCCCGTGTGCTGACTGCTGAGTGCGGCTCCCGGAGCTGGCGGACAACATCCGAGGCGTGCTGAACGTGAACAGAAGGCTCAGCCTCACCCAGCGGGCGGGGGAGGGGGCCCGCTCGGAGTAACCCTGCGAGATCAATGAGGAAATGAGGAGATCTGTAGAGGATCCAAAGTCACCGACATAGCTCAGCGAGTTGCGAAGCTGAAGTGGAAATGGGCGGAGCACGTAGTTCAAAGAGCTGATGATGGTTGGCGTCCCAAAGTGCTGGAGCCGCTGGATGGAGGCGGTGCAAAACCGAGGCCTGTAGAAGTCAATGCAAGAGACCTTTCTTCAGCAATAGGCATCTATGGGGTGATAAAGAAAAGGAAAAAGAAATAAATAACATTTCTTCTTCCACGACTTCCACTTGGCGTGTCCCGTTCACTCAAACATAGAAAGATCTTCGAATAAACGCCTAAAAATTCGTAAATTGTTGTGAATCGACAATCGACCATAATACAGTTGGCCGCATCATAATAGTTCTAGTTCATGTTAAATAGGTGTAACCTGATAAACCACTATTACAAATTATGAGATTTTTTGCAGCCTGCTATCTCCACAAAATTTCCCAAAGACTCTCTGGTTATAAGATAAAGTTTCACGACACTCTAAAGGCATCCTAACGACGGATGTTTATGGCGAAGCAACTAGGTAAATATTGCGCATGTTTTAGGGTTGTTTTACGATGTCTGTAGAGGCCTGTGCCAGCTAGCAGCAGTTACAGCTGACGTAATACTCTACACGGACTGCATCGATGCTGCAGATGTATTTCTTATCTGCAATGAATACAAGTCTTCTTCTTCTTCTTTATCAACCTATAGACGTCCACTGCTGGACAAAGGTCTCCTGCATGGACTTCCACAGGCTTCGGTCTTGCGCCGGTTGAATCCAGCGGCTCCCTGCGACTCGTTTGATGTCGTCGGTCCACCTGGTGGGGGGTCTGCCAACACTGCGCTTCCCGGTGCGGGGTCGCCACTCCAACACCTTGGGACCCCAACGACCATCAGTTCTTCGAACTATGTGTGGACACACATACACATGAATACAAGTGTAAATTCAAAATTTCATTTTTAAATGCAAGCTTTTAGTAGCTTCATCATTAGACTCTGGATATCATCTAGGATCAGAGTACTTGTTATGACGAATCAAACGAGCCCAAACTCGATGGGGTTACGTCGTTTTATTACAGAGTTCCGATAGCCATCTTCCGTCTCCATCATCAGATCAGCTCCATGTCACAATAATATTGCATTGTCATCCGATTTACACATAAATGCAAAATTTCAGCTAGATCAGAAACCGGGAAGAGGGTCTAATTCATCTTGCAAGATTTGACCCAAACAAACAAATAAACTGGTCAAGCTAAATAAAAGCTTGTAAAAATCCAAACCATCTTCGATAGGCTCAACTGAAACCTTGCTTCAAATAAACATTTTAATACGATTGCAAACGTAATTACACTAGCGGCACGCTATGATGGCCGGTTTAAAATTTATAAATTAATAAATTTTGAGTCCTAAACCTAAAACTACATTCGATAAAATTTATGAATCTCTGCACATCACTATCGTCAATAACGTAATACAATTATTTCCTTCAAAGTCGTTATCAATTAACGGAACTTCATGAGCGGACAAACGTCAAACCGGCCATCATAGCGTGCCGCTAGTATAGCGATCCACAAACAATTATTATTATGAAATTAAACTGGACTATGACGGAACCGATATTTTTTTTAAAGAATATGATAGTAATATGTTGAGTATGTCCCCCTCCCCTCCAAAGAAGCGTGAAGCTGGTGTCAGGAGAGGCCACGACAATAGCGTAACTGATGTGGTGTGAACCGTTAACCTTTCCGCTTTCCGTCCGCACTCTAACCGACGCGCTATTGGGGGTCACTATGCGTTATATTGGACGCTAGCAGCTATGGAGTAACCACGGAATAGATAAATACCTATTTTTCTAATCAGTGGTGTAGTGTTTGTGGATACCTACGTACGAGTAGTAATATGCATCATTATATGATTATGGTTTATAGTATTTACTAATATATCTCTTTATACATAATATACCAGTATACCTACACATAACATTCACATAAACATTCAAGCCAGTCTCGAACGCAGCACGACAGGTACACGAGAGCTATAGGCGAGAGTGGTCGTGTGTATTGGAGTGCGTGTTGAGCCTGTGCGTTATCTGGATCTAGATTTACAGACAACACAAATGGCGACGAGGATAAACAAGATAAGTACATATTTTTAATTAAAAAAAAAATACAAGTAGATAAGAGGCTGCTAAGCAAGAACAACGAATTTATCAGAGTAAATACTAAAGTACTGGACAATATTACTGTAGATTATGAGTACTTGGAAAAATTTGCAGTTCAACCTGTAATCAGGTATACGTGGGACCTCAAGGGCCTATAATTTTTACGATTTAAAGGAGTTTTTATTAAAAGTACTTAGTTCTCATATTATTTATTTATTTATTTATTGAAGAGGTACACAGGTCAGGTTGCGGCCAAAATGTACCTAACGTAATACAATGACATCGGATTTGGGTTCCGTAGTTAGTTACGGATAGTTGCGGGGTTGGGTCTGGATCGGTTCGGTGGTTTGGGAGTCCGTCGCGGGCGAGCGGCGTGACGCGTGATTTATATATATATATTAAGATATATAATTTGAGTAATAATATGGTAAAAAAAAAAGTGTAGGTTGCCTGATTACGAGGTCAGAAAAAGTTTGTGATTTGGTTTTTAAATAGGTAATTTCAATAATGCGATATTATTGAAAATGTCAATATTATTGTGGTTAATTATGTTAAGATCATTAAACAGGCGTCACATACGAACAATAGGATTGTAAAAGGAAGTATTATTTTTGTATGTTTTAGGATTTCTTAATTGGAAGTTAAAATTAGTATTGATTAACGAGAGTAAGACAGGAGAATCTATTTTGAAATGAATAATTTTATGTAAAGTGATCAGATGAAAATACTTCCGACGGGATTCCAAAGTTTGCATCTTGAAATGTTTAAGTCTATCTTGATAGGGTGCGTCTGTGACCGAAATGGAACCGAGAAGATAAAATTCTTAAAAATGAGATGGAAATTAAACTGAAACTAGTGATGTGTAGACTGGAACCAAGATGGAACCGTATGGCAGATTTTTTATGCAGAATGTTACGCAGATTACAAAAATAGAGAAAGCAATGTGTGAGTAGCTTTATGAATCAGTGTAATAATGGAAGTACTGAACATGAAGTTACTTGAAGAGTTTTATCATTTTATTTTTGATGGATGGAATTTTTGATTTTGATGAATTTGTTTAATTTAGATTGGATAGTCGATTCGAGTCATAGATTCAAATTGGAAAAGATTTTCACCATTCCAATAAGAGTAACCACGAAGTCTACGTCATGAAATTTTCGCAACTAGTACAATGAAATGATAGCTAAAGGAAAGATTAGATACGATGCAAAGTCTTTGAAATGTGGATACGAGAAAAAATGAACTGAATAGTAAAACGAGCGAGGGAGTTTCGGTGATTGTGATTGTCACACTTAAGCAATCATGTTTAGACTATCTCGGAGCGTGTAAACGGAAAGGATTTTAAGATGCCAGAAACTTATGCGTCAGGGTTACATCTCATCAATAACACAGACAATTTTACCCATGCATACCTGTGTAACTGCGCTTGTGCTGTGACGAGCTGAGTGGAGCAGATGAGGTGCGAGGTGGAGATACGTTTGGTGAAGGCCCGGAGAGCTTGACTAATCAGGTGTGTTCTATAATGTTTGGTTTGAGTTGGGTGCTGAATATTCTCTGATAAAAAATTGATTTGTGGGTTGGTAGAAAAGAAAGCAAGTAATTTTTGAGTAAGTTTATGCTTATTGGAATTTGGTTGATGGAATTTTTGAAAAGCGAGAATATTCCATACTGAGCAAAACTTATTTTGTTAGTTGATAAGAACTATAGAGATTTTATTGCAAGTCTTGGCGGATGTTTATATGAGCGGCGAAATAATATTGAGCCGTGAAGCTGTGAATAAAGTTCTGTTATCGGGACATCGCCGTCTCAAGTGTTAAGTTACAGGGTGATGTTTACAAGTGCTTTGTTTCAGTCGATACCGAAAAAGTTGGGTCTCTCTATTAGAACCAAGAATAAAGGCTATAGTGATTATGAAATGTTGGGGTGTTAGCAAAAGTGTTGATACTTATGAAGTTCTGATATTTGGCTATTCGAATCACAACTTTACAAAGGGTAAATAATTACCAAACGTGTGCCATGACGATAGTCCCCTTTGTTTAGTTTAGAGCGGTAAAGGACAAACAAAGAGTCTCATTATTTTTATTATAAACTTGGCGGTGTGTCTTGTAAACACTTGACACACTAGCCGTTTCTTCGCATCGCATATTATTGACTGTCGGAATGAACTATCAAACAATACCGATTTTTAATAGCTGTAAACTTACGATCGTAAGGAGATTAGGACGGAGGAAAAGTTTATGTAAGAAGATCGTAGCTTATGGTTGGGTATACTTTGCCGAAAGTTTGTTTAATTTTTCGAGCACTTTGTGTATGGAAACTCATTCCGGGATATGAGACTTGATAAATATTCTATAGGTGCAAACGTGTTTTGATAGAAATTAAAGAAATCGATTGAAAGTGAGGTTGAGTTTAATGAGTGAGAAGTTCCTTTTTTAAAGATCCTTGTCTATAAAGTTGAGTTCAGATTAATGATTAAGTGGAGTTCAGATTAATGACTAAGTTGAGGTGAGATTAAGGTAAAGTAAGGAGAGCTAAAATTAAATGAAATAAAAAAAAAATTTGCTCATGATGAACTGTAAAAGGAGACATCTATTTTATTGATGATATCCTTATCCAATTTGCATTGGTCCGGCGTGGTGGGCTGTGGCCTGTGGCCGTTCTCTGGGAGGTGACCTGCGCTCGGAGGTGGGCCGTTGATGGGTTGCTGATGAATGAATGAAGGAATCCCTATATTTGGTAAAAAAAAAATATTCGGTGACCATGAAGAACACGATGAATACTAATTCTGCTGAATAAAGAATGGTTATTTTAACACAAGTTCTCTTGGGTATTCAGATACTGCGAGTATTGAAATACCAGTACTACGAGTACTAAAAAAAAAAAAAAAAAAAAAAAAAAAAAAAGGAGTTTGGGTATTCAGATACTACGAGTATTGAAATACCAGTACCACGAGTACTACAAAAAAAGAGAGGATTTTGGGTATAATAAATACTGCGAAATACTGCGAGTATTGAAATACCAGTACTACGAGTACTAAAAAAAAAAAAGAGGATTTTGGGTATAAAATACCACGACATTGGAAAAAGGGAATTTGTGTTGAAAATACCACCGGAAATTAAAGTAAAAAAAAAAAGTGTGTTTCCAACAGATATAAAAAATTTTTGTCTTCTTGTTTGGAATGACATTACGAATCGGTGGTGGATTCACGTGACGAAAGCGCTTTGCGAGGGTTTGTTTGAGTGGAAAATTATTCTATTCTAACATTGCATTTTACGTCGTGGAAATAAAATTGTAATTCTCCATCAACTCAAAAGAGTAAATGCTAAAGTGTGTTAGAAGAAAAGGTTCCGCAGATTGTTACACATGTAGGCCACCCTAGTATAGTAGGCCTGTGGAGTGTGGACGGACGCATGAGATCGAAGTTGGTTACTTCTCAATTCTCACTCGATATAGGCCTTTTGAAACGCCTTTGTATCAGCCACATTGAGGGGAAAGATTTTAAGGAAATGTTGCGTATTAAATAATAGGTCACCCAAAGTATAAATAATTTAAGTATAAATACAAATCTATTACTAAGAAAATTAATTTACATAATAAATGATAAAAGGAAAGGGTGTGGTGATAGCAAACGAAAAGATCATATTTAATAGAGGAATGGGTCACGGACACGGCATAGTAAGCAATAGCGAAACGGACAAAGTTTCAGGAGAAACATGGTACATTTGAAAGAATTAGAAAGTGAATGGAATTGCTAGGTAAAGAAAAAAGAAAAACAAAAAATCTTAATAAGGAAGGGATGTAGTGTTTGTGGATACCTACGTACGAGTAGTAATATGCATCATTATATGATTATGGTTTATAGTATTTACTAATATATCTCTTTATACATAATATACCAGTATACCTACACATAACATTCACATAAACATTCAAGCCAGTCTCGAACGCAGCACGACAGGTACACGAGAGCTATAGGCGAGAGTGGTCGTGTGTATTGGAGTGCGTGTTGAGCCTGTGCGTTATCTGGATCTAGATTTACAGACAACACAAGTGGGAGTAACATCGACAAAAAAATACTTGTCGAATTGGTAACCTCCGCCTTTTTTGAAGTCGGTCAAAAATCGGTCAACGGTTTCGCGAATATCTATGGTAAGTAATTGAGACTTGAGAGTGACACTGACAAGTGGAAGTGATTGAGTTCACCACGCTGCAGTAGTTATCTAAGTGCTAGTCCTGCAGGTGTTTGCATTCGCTTCCCGAGTGACTGTGTAAATACTGGCGCGGCATTTAGCGGCGGTAAGATAGCGCGCAGGTAATAAAGGGAAAGGAAACAGATAATTAAAGCCTTCTACAGCCTCGGTGTTGCTCAACAACACCCACACTGTGTTCAAAATTTTGACTGTAGCCATATTTTGTCTAAATTATTTAAAGTCTCTGAATCTAAATTAAATCTATTAAAAACCTCTAGAGTATAATATATGCGCGTCTCTTGAATGCAAGCTGTTATTTGTCTTTCCTTAAGATCGATTCATTCGTGAAATTGGAAAATGGTACATGAACCTCCACAGAATTCGGTCTTGCGTCGCCTGTACCCAGCTATCTGCGACTTGTCTGATGTGGTCGGTCCACCCAGTGGAGGGGACTGCCAACATTGCGTTTTCCGATGCGGAACTTTTGCACCTTGGGACCATGTCTTCGAACCATAATAATATGTCCTACACATGTCCACTTCAGCTCTGCCTTTCATTGTACATCAATTTAACCGCTTCGAGTCGATTTTCACACAGCCGAGGCCGCGTTGGTTGTATCGAATCTTGTTCTGTTAATTATGCGAGTTAACAGCAATTTTCGGTATGAATAATTTGGAGAATCGATTCGGTCTCGCCCGCGCGGCTGCGTATCGAATGGACTCCCCGTATTTGTCGTGAGAGTATTTGTGGTGTAACGGGCGCTGTCTGCGCGAGCGCGGATTCGCGGAAACGATTTTTGAACGGGCGACAATTTCGTGCGTATCTTTCAGCCTGTCACAACGACAACTGTAATTTAGTTGTATGAGAAAAGTCAAAACTGTAGTATTGAATGACATGAAAATAAGCAAGACATGTTCTTCTCAATCGGTCTTTCTTGACAGAGTGTCATGTGACATCAGTCGTCATCTATTTCCTTGGTGTTGGGTCGCACCGCCTCCCGCGCGATGCCCCTTCACTTGTGATGGTTGGCACCGTCACCTGGATCACATTCATACGACAGAGGCGACGCTCTTTGAAGCCGAAGCCAGCAGACGTGTAACATTTAGTGTCGGGCATGGTACAACCTTAAGCTTTCATCATTTACCAGCGTTATACACTTATACGTCACTTATTAATATATATATAGCTGTTCGTGCTGATTCACTGATTCACTGACTGATTGATCACCTCTCCTGTAAAATTTTGTATGAAAAATTTTTTTTTCACTTATGGTTTCGTATAGAAGACAAAAATTCATTCGGAGGAAAATTATGGAGAGAGCTGATGATTGAGGATTTCGGAGACGGGTGAAGAGCACGGTCAGGGTATCGAAGATAGGTGGAGGGTGCTCGAACAAATGTCACTCGAAACCTCATCCAATTCGCAATGAGCTGAAAAAAAATTCAAAATGGCGGAAAAAAGATGGCCGCCATACAAATTTCGTCAGTATCTATCTCGGCGAGTATAAAAGATGGAAGAGTGGTTTCTTGGCAAAAGATGATCAGGACCCAAAGATCTATTTGATGAATAGAAAAAAAACCAACATGGCGGAATTTTTTTTTCTCCATACAAAATATATGGCGAATATTGAATAGACTTGAAGCTGAGAACTATGCAAGACTTTGATACGGTTTCTTTTCAAAATTTGTTTTTATAAAAGAATTCTCATTCTGACAAATGATGAGATATGATGATCGAGGGTTTGGAAGGTGGGTGAGGAGCACGGCCATGGTAATGACGATAGGTGGGGGTGCTCGAACAAAAGTCACTCGAAACCTCATCCAATTGGCAGTGAGCTGAAAAAAATCCTAAATGGCGGATTCAAGATGGCGGCCATACAAACTTCAACGGTGTCTATCTCGGAGAGTATAAAAGATAGAAGAGTGGTTTTTTGATAGAAAATGATCAAGACCTGAAAGTCCACTTGACGATAGAAAAACCGCGGTCCGCTTGCGGGCCGCGCACCCACGCGCCCTACTAGTTAATATATATATATAGCTGCTCGTGCTGATTCACTGACTCACTGACTGATTGATCACCTCTCCTGTAAAATTTTGTATGAAAAATTTTTTTTTCACCTATGGTTTCGTATAGAGGACAAAAATTCATTCAGAGGAAAATTATGGAGAGAGCTGATGATTGAGGATTTCGGAGACGGGTGAAGAGCACGGCCGGGGTATTGAAGATAGGTGGGGTGTGCTCGAACAAATGTCACTCGAAACCTCATCCAATTCGCAGTGAGCTGAAAATAAATTCAAAATGGCGGAAAAAAGATGGCCGCCATACAAATTTCGTCGGTGTCTATCTCGGGGAGTATAAAAGATGGAAGAGTGGTTTCTTGGCAAAAGATGATCAAGACCAAAAGGTCTATTTGATGAATAGAAAAAAAATCCAAGATGGCGGATTTTTTTTTTCTTCATACAAAATATATGGCGAATATTGATGAGACTAGAAGCCGGGAGGCGGGATTCATGCAAGACTTTGATACGGTTCCTTTTCAAGATTTGTTTTTATTGAAGAATTTTCATTATGACAAATGATGACATATGATGATCGAGGGTTTGGAAGGTGGGTGAGGAGCACGGCCATGGTAATAAAGATAGGGTGCTCGAACAAGTCACTCGAAACCTCATCCAATTGGCAGTGAGCTGAAAAAAAATCCAAAATGGCGGATTCAAGATGGCGGCCATACAAACTTCAACGGTGTCTATCTCGGAGAGTATAAAAGATGGAAGAGTGGTTTTTTGATAGACAATGATCAAGACCTAAAAGTCTACTTGCCGAGTAGAAAAACCGCGGTCCGCTTGCGGGCCGCGCACCCACGCGCCCTACTAGTTATTTCTATAGTTAGTTCTCTGTTCTCTGCTGAACATAAACCACTCAGCTCACGCTCAATCTATTGTTAAGCAAAACTTTTTTCGCGTAACGCTTTCAGTAAGATCGTGTCGGCTTAAGGCTTTACTTCTTACTATGTAGGGTTAACATCATGCCTGCAGAGGCTGTGGTAGAGGTACATAATCTGTTAGTGATTGTAAAAGCAGCATTTCGCGGAAGTGGTATCGAAGCCATTATTGGTGGTATTGGAAGTGTCGGTTTCAAGAAACCCATTGTTCTTTGTTTGAGTCGCCTCACGAGGCACTCGTTAATAAAATTCCAGCGCCGTCGCTGTTTGCCGATGCCTTACTTCGCCCTGAGCAGGCTGAGCAAACACCGCCCGCCAGGCAAATACACCGAATACTATAACAATACAAAGTCTACCGCCCGAGTCTCTCGAGCACTATGTTTTAAAGCTCATTTCCCCTTGACACGAATTGCCGAACTTTGTTAGAGTTAACTTGAATTCGTGTCCGAGTTGTTAGGGACTTTGAACACACCTGAATATAATCTAACTACGTATGCTTGTTTCGTTAGTAACGCATCGTATGTAACTCATTGCTGCTTTTGTGCGATGTGATTTAATACACAAGAACAAACGTGTCAATGGAACAGCTAACAGTCGAGATTCTTGGTATAATATTGTTTTTAGTAGAGGCAAAATTGTGGTTGGTCTCATATTAAGCGAGTATCGGCTGTCTCGAGGGAGGTCGTGTTTGCTCGCTATTCTCATCAGCTCCGGAGACATTTGACTCGACAAAACTCTATTCCATTATGTGTGTTTGTATTGTATACAATAACTCCACAATACCTCCCTGACGACCACTTGTGTTCCCGTAAAATCAATAACACTAATACGGGCATCGAATTTTCGGCCTTATGGCTGTATAGATAGATACTGTTACGTTAGTTGAGTTGAGTTGTATCGAAGCACGTACGTCGTACACGTACATCGCAGACAATAGTCATAATTGCGAGTTCTTGGTGACACATGTGTGAGTGACGTGTTTTGTGAGGTACTTTGGGTGTTCCTATTAGAGTGCATGAGCCCCACGTGTGACTCGACTTTAAGGCGCTCTCCCACTGACACGCACGTTCACTTAGCTTCGCTCTGTATGAAAATGTATATTATTGTGATAACGTATGTCAAACTGCAGAAATGAGAGCAAAACTTAGGACATAAAAAAACTTAGGACACCCGGATGGAACGTAGTTCTTTTCGATTAATTTTGGTGAAGGAATTGTAATAAACTAGTGGTGTCATCTAGTATTAAATTGATTAACTACGATGAATTATATTTAGTTTATTTCTATTGCAGCACTGTTACAAAACCAAAGAGTTACTCTGGTTTTTTAACAGATGGCGTTAGTAGTACAATAACATTTTATCCAATTTATACAATAAAAAATTAGGGAAAAATTCCACATGTAGAAATTATTTAAAATAAAATTGAAAATAGAAAATTCAGTCTGTCGAGCTGGGATTCGAACCATCGACGTTGAACTTTTAGGCGACTGCCGGATCCACTAGGCCATGCAGACGCCGTGTTGTATGGCAAAAATACCGAACACAATGCAAAATTCATATTCAACAAAAAAGTGTCGGTTTCAGAAATGTGTCGAGTGTCGGTTCCTTAATTTTTTCCATCTAGCCCCCTTCCGTACCGCGCGATAAGGAACTACGTTCCAATATACCAATCCAGGTACGCGTTTGTATTCTAAACCTATGTAAGCCCCGCCGCACATGCCCACACTCGCACTTGTTCACGATACTGCGCCAATGTGGCACTGACATTGATGGACACGGTGTGTCCGCATTTGCTTACACGAATCGTACATCATTCGACGCCTCAGTAGCATTCGTCGACGGGAATCAAGCAAGATGGACGCGATAGAGTTAAGTTCAGAATCCGACAATGATAACGAGTTTCTATATAGATTATTGCTAATAAGGAAAGCATCCGGAAAAAAAAAATTGGAAGAGCTCCTTCATGTCCAAAAGGCAAACAACACATGCAGAATTCAAATTAACTTCTGAGTTTTCAGACGAAAAATTCAAAAACTATTTTAGAATGACTAGGAACGATTTCAAGGAATTACATGTGAATTTTATACGTCGTATAAAAATTTTTCGCTTCGAACAGCTTCAATTAGTTCCTCCATCTTGCAAACACTCGTGCCACTGCCACTCGAAATTAGTGTCTCGATCACCTAGCCGGCACGCGCGTACACGCGCGTACATGCTCATGTACGTGCCTGCATCGACACGTGCGAGCAAATGCGGAGTTCGGTACTGTGCCATAGGTTATAAATATTGCCACTCGCACGCGGCTCGTGAAGACCAATGCGAGTGGGTGCATGTGCGGCGGGGCTTAGAGTTTACACCCTCCCTCGATACATCAGTACTTACCTACTCTGCGTACAAACGACGCATCGCTGCGTGCAGTGGACGCAGCAGCCCTAGTGGGATTGACAGATCCTAGCCCGCGATATATATCGCCTGTCGGCCGCGCGGACGGGATAACATATAACTCACAGCGCGATACATGTCGTGGATATGTGTAGATATCAATCAGGATAGAAACATCCGTTCGCAGGCGAATATTATATTATTTTCTAATCCTACGTCATTTCGAGTCTCGAAGTTGAAGTGGCTGATTTGATGTACAATAAAAGGCAGAACTAAAATGGAAATGGACGGAGCATAATATACATACATAGTTTGAAAAGATGATGATCGGTGGGATGGAGTGGCAATGTGGTATCAGCGAGCAGTGTTAACGTAATACCCTTACTAGGTGGCAAGTGCGGATATTGTGTTGTCTGATGATGTGGATGATAATAGAGAAATGTCCTGAATATCAACAAGTCTTTTATTTGGAGGGATGACGCGTAATTATTAAGGACTAGGTGATGCCCGCGACTTCGTCCGTCGTTCGTGGATTTAGTTTTTAAAATCCCTCGGGAAATCATTGATTTTCCGGGATAAAAAGTAGCCTATGTCACTCTCCAGGTCTTCAACTATACTCATGCAAAAAATCACGTCGATCCGTAGCTCTGTTGCGGCGTGATTGAAGCAAACCAACAAACAAACACACTTTCGCATTTATAATATTAGTAAGGATAATAGGTGTGGCATAGAAGATATAGGTAGGTATAGTAGGTACTTACATCTATAGTTCTACAACGGTAGATACACTAAAAACCAAGATGACGACGTTGTTCGATGTAAGTGATCTACATTCCCCAACATTACTTTAAAATGTAGCGCAAGAAAATCACACAATAGGATCAGTTTAGTGCCAGACTTCCTGTTGTTGTTGGAACTTGGAAGTAATTAGTGGCTCAAAGTAGATCATTCTCAAACACGTCAGAACAGACAAAGCCGTTCACGATTATCTTGTCCCGTGAACAAACTCCGAAAGATGAGAGATCCTGTCGAGATAGGCGGCGCACGGAGCGCGCAGGCAGGCAATGAGATTCAGAGACACGCGCATAAAAACAGCAGACAGTGATGGATCGACGAGTAGCTATCTGTAGCGGCTAGCCCTCGCTGGCTCCGGCTGCCTACACTTGACTTGAACATTCACACACACTCGGATACGGTCGTGCTCCGGTCGTGATGCCGCCTGGAGATTTATCTGCAGGTCCTGGAGACCGCTGCGAGGAACAAGTCGAAACTTAATGGGATGGAAACTAAATGATTTTCTCTTAAAGATAGCCTCTTTGTTGCCTTGTGATAAACCATGATCGCCCTATCTATCGGAAGATCAGCTCAATGCCAAAGTTTATTATCGATAGATAATATCGATCTAAATATCTAAGTTGACAGTATTGCTGACATCCTGAATGATACAGTATATTTTTGTTTCAATGTGCTAATTCTGTTGTACAACTCTGTACAACAAAAAGAAACTGAAAGCAAGACATTCCGACAGTTTACTTTATAGATTGCGTTACGTGATTAGCTCTCTTGCTAAGTTGCTAACGGAAATACGAAATGCTCGTAGATTCGAATCAATCACCTTCGACGATATTTCGATTTTCTGCCGACGCTAGATTTTTTCTGGAAATTATTTTCTGTCACTTTTTATTTTCATTTGTATAATAGGAGTAAGTATAAATAGGTTTTCATCGCTTTTATTTTAAAATGTTATTAAATTTTCCACTGCGATACCTAAGCCAATTTTTAAAACATATCCTACGTATTACGTAATGACTCGATTATTATCATTAGCGTTCAATACTGAACAGTCTCGTAATTTTTATAGAATTTACCTTGAAAATATTTTATTAATTGTGAAATGTAGAGCATTTTGTAAAGATATGTTAAGAGTCTTTGAGTATTAAACCAACACGTTAGAGTAGGTAATTTATAGAAATGTTAAGAAACTTTCACTTTACTTTTGAAACACTGAGATCTATAAAAACTGTAATCCTTATACGGGGTTATAATCCAGCCCACTCGCATGAAACACATTAGTTCAAAGTTCTGAAGTGAACATTGATAAGCTAAAGTGTGGAACGTTCTTCTGAAGTGAACATTGATAAGCTAAAATGTGGAACGTTCTTCTGAAGTGAACATTGATAAGCTAAAGTATGGAACGTTCTTCTGAAGTGAACATTGATAAGCTAAAATGTGGAACGTTCTTCTGAAGTGAACATTGATAAGCTAAAGTATGGAACGTTCTTCTGAAGTGAACATTGATAAGCTAAAGTGTGGAACGTTCTTCCCCCATGTTTCCTGTCACGTATGACTTGAGTACTTTCAGGGCAAGAGAGAATGTGCTTCTTGGCTAATCGAATAGAATAGAATAGAAAAATAGAAATGTTTTTTTATTCAAATAAACTTTTTTACAAGTGCTTTTGAAACGTCGATGAGGTTACCACTGGTTCGGAATGCCGTTCCTGCCGAGAAGAACCAGCAAGAAACTCGGCAGTTGCTCTTTTCAAAACAAGTTTACAATATAATAGATATTACGCTATGTATGCAGTGTTTCCACAATGAGGGGAAGTGCCACAAAATTCCACAACAACAAAGTTCCACAAAAACATACCTAATTATATCTAATTATAATTCAACACATGTTAAGACGGGCAGACATAAAGTAGCCCGATTCCCGCCGGTGGAACCCGTTCACGAGCATGACGCATGACCCAGCCATTGCTTCGCTCAACCATATTTGAGCGAAGCAATGGCTGGGTCATGCGTCATGCTTCAATCATTGCTTTCTATGATTATTGATTATTGATGTCGTCGTCAAGTGAAAGGGAATTTTACTTCAATGGAAAAGTGGTAAAGGTATAATAGGTCTCTCGCAATAAGAAGACCAAGTTATTTTACCAAGTAACACATCAGGGATAAACAGAAGGTACTCTAAGCTAGTTTGCACTACCTCATAGCCAGCAGGCCGAATCATTTATAGCAGCCTCACTAATGCCATTACTGAAAACACCTCCGTTCCCACGAGTTCAATCCTTACCGCCTACGTATTACGGTCTACAATCCAGCTCACAGATATCTAGTTCGACCTAAGTGTTGTTCACACGTTACCAATATTTTAGCGACCATCCGTCAACTTCGAAATATGTGACATCGCATACAACCCTGTTCTTTATATTCAAAACCATTATCTCCCGCGACTCTATTTCAAACTCTAACAGTGTACTGATAGAGTTCACTTTGATATGATATCGTGTATTTATTTATCGCCCGTTTATACAAGATGACATGACTCGCTACTTTAGCGTGTTGGAACTGCGTGAAGGAGAAATATGGCGTTCTTTTAACGAGTAAATATCTTTATCGATCGTGTTCGGTACTTTACGACGCGCACTCTAATGTCGCTAATGTCGCTAATGCACATTATCACATCGCTATTTCTTTTGGAACCCGGTCAGCGGCGGTGGGCGGCACTCGTGTAAAGCTATTTTTAAAAAATCGTCGTTATTTGTATGTAATGGACATCCTTTTAAATCAAAATTTAATAAGTTAGGTAGTTGAAAATAAATGTTAAACGAAAAGGTGTCTGACTGACTAACTGACTGATGTATCAACGCACAGTGATGTATCACTGGACGGATCGGGCTGATAGCGTAGCGTTGTAACTTGTAACGTAGGCATTTGCTTACACAGGATTTTTGAAAATTCAACCCCAAAGGGGGTAAAATAGTGGTTTGAAAAAGTGAGTGAAGCTACGGGCAAAAATGAAAACAAATAATTGTTTCCTATAAAAGTATTCAAAAATCTTGATATTAATGACGTTGCTATACAGTAATAATAATTTATTATTATGTTCTTAGTAATAATTATGTACTTGAAGAGCTTTATTTTGCTACCACGTTACCGTAGGTATAAGGTTTCATACGTTGCTCATTAAGAAGAGATAGAATCTTAGGCACATATTTTTCATTCTGGAAAAGTAAGGTTTCTAAAGTCAGATCATAAAATTCTATAGCTGTAAAGATTTTTTCAAAGTTGTAATAGTGAAAAAATAATATTAAATTACTTCTATATAATATGATATCTTTATCATATAAGTATGTAGTTAATTAGGTAGTAAAAGGTAGGCCAAGACAGATCTTTATTTTGAGCACTCGACGAACCTTTTTTTAGTCCCATAATTATTTCCAAAAACATGCAGTTGCGAACGGAGTTGAACGTGAACACTTTCGATTCTACCGAATGATAATTTGAGCCGGACCCGTAATTGCATTTCAAGAACAGTAGCAGTGTTCCACGCCCAAATGTTTCTTGTTTAAAGGAGAGGGCAGACTGGATACTTGTCACTTTTCGGAAGCTCGATGCCGAGTCCGAACGCTAACGTGGACACACAACGAACGCCGGTCGCAGCGATCGAGTTGCGTTTTCTAGCATCGGCGTCTTGCGATTTGTAACGCTGACCTTCGCTACTCTTAGTGCCTATCGTATCGAACACTTATGAGTAGTTTTGAGTCGAAAACGCGACAGTCGCAGAAGCAGGTCGCTGCCGCTAAAAATAGCCAGTCTGCCCTCTCCCTAAGCCCCCTCACACACGAAGCTGCAAAATCCTAAGCAATAGTATATAATTAAATAGAAAAATTGTGTTTATTAGTTGTTTTGTCCTTCAATCACGCAAACAACGAAGACAAAACAATATAATTTAATATAAAAAAATATTTTTAAAAAACCGACTTCAAACGCCCGCACCGCTACAAAGTTTACAATTTATCGTTGATTTTTTTTTTAAACCGCTCGACGGATTTCGATAAAATTTAAATGGGACCACCTGGCAAGTATAACCTTTCAAATAAAAAAGAATTTTCCAAATCGGTTCAGGCGTCTTTGAGTAATCGGTGAACATACATAAAAAAAAAGATTCCGACGAATTGAGAACCTCCTCCTTTTTTTCCTCGGTTAAAAAACACTCGCATTTATAATGTTAGTAAGTTGTGTTCCTTGTGTTTTTTGCGTATAATAATTATCGTCTTTCTTCATAGTCAGTAATTATCTTAGATGACAGATACCATTCCACACAGAACACACTTTTCCCATTTAGTACAGAACTTATCAACGTACCCTGGGGTATAAATGTGTTCGAGGGCAATTATAGCTCTTATTCTAACTTGCTAGGACATATATTTCAACGGAGTGGATTTACAGACGGATGCTCGTCGACTATGAGTAATTAACAGATTCCCCCATTCCGAGCAAACAATTTGGCGCATCTCTCGTCGATTCCAATCATAACTATGTAGAGTACAATATAATATGTCGCACAGCACAACAGTGCAATTTGCAAGCACTACAATTTGCAAGCACTACAATTTGCAAGCACTACAATTTGCAAGCACTACGAAGTGAACAAAATCACGAGGATTTAGTTCTAATATTTCGCTCATTACCCCTGCATCCCTTCCGGCCACGCCATCAGGCTACAAGTTACAATACTGTACCTACATCAAAAACTCCGATTTTTTTTGTCTATTTTTTAGGGTTCCGTACCCAAAGGGTACCACGGGACCCTATTACTAAGCCTACGCTGTCCGTCCGTCCGTCCGTCCGTCCGTCCGTCCGTCCGTCTGTCAGCGGGCTGTATCTCGTAAACCGTAATAGATAGACAGATGAAATTTTCACATATTATGTATTTCTATTGCCGCTATAACAACAAATAATAAAAATTAAATTGAATTAAAAAAAATAAATTAAAATATTTCCATGGGTACATGGAAATATTTTAATTTAATTTTTTTTAACGGAACCCTAAAAGAGCGAGGCCCGACTCGCACTTGGCCGATTTTTTTTAATAATGTAATGAAAGAAAGAAACATTGTTGTTGTAGGAGGAAGGTACCTTTTCTAGCTAAATTGCGTCTAAAATTATATAAAAGTGCCACTAGGAAACAAAGTGCCACTTTGTGGCCGTAACGACCGTCGCGTCGCGCAGTGGTCGTATACCTACATAGAGCAACCCGTCTTAACAGAGTGACTATACTCGTAACTCGTCAGATGGATGGACGTCTTACGGGTTATGGCCACTCATATGATGCGTGTGAAATAATTTCTACCAATCCCATCGCCCTCGTGCGCTGGCAAAATGTACCCTACACTGACAGAATAATTATGTGTCACAACGAAGGAATACAAACTTCAATCGTTTAGGTCATCGATCAAGACTGTGTACGCCAATTTCCGTTGCTAAAGGCTAATCCTATACTACTAACGGTGCGGCTACATTATCGTGTGAACATTCGTGTCGAGTTGTCGATAAACAGCTGTCTTATTCTATCACCGCGGCTACATAATCGTGCTAGTTCACCCGAACTCATTCGCGACACAACGAACTTCCCGGCTACACTATTGTCGTTTGTCGAGATTCCCCGAATCCCGCTTATGTAGCCGCAGGGTAACACAAAAACAAACGATCTAGATATCAAAGGGAAGGCAAGACTCTCGGACCGGCCCGTATACCATTCAAAATTCAGAAACGGAAGTCAGATTCAGGAACCACAAATACAGTTTGGCGACACCCCGCGGCCCACACACATTCCCACACCCATTCTGAATTTCATCGTTCTACTTCGGAGTTTGACAGAATGGTTCTGACGAGAGTTCTGGATTCCGAATCTGAAAATGTCCATGTTTTTATGACCAATTTGAATTTGTGAGGCAAACTGTAAATTCGAAATTTGATTCCGGATGTGTAAATATACGGCCGGGCTAAGAGCAGCTGACTATTTATGCACATTTGAAAGTCACTGCGAATAATAATGACGGTGTTTCATAAGTTGACCAATATGGCGTTCTTTGTAAATGCCTGTGCGGGACCAGCGTGAAGTGGAAGAAAATCTTCATCCCGGGCTCTGGCAACACTCCAGCTTCCAAATATTGTTGTTTACGCAATAGAATAGAATAGAAATGGTTTTTATTCAAATAAACTTTTACAAGTACTTTGGAATCGTCAATGAGTCTACCACTGGTTCGTAATGCCGTTCCTGCCGAGAAGAACCAGCAAGAAACTCGGCAGTTGCTCTTTTCAAAATACTTTTACAATAAGTATACTTAATGGATATTATTCTATGTATGCAGAGTTTCCACAATGAGGGGAAGTTCCACAAAAGCATACGTAATTATTTCTAATTATAATTCAACACATGTCAAGACGGGCAGACAGAAAGTAGCCCCATCTCTAGCGACAGCTGGCGGCGTCACCCAAACATCACTCTTTATAGAGATAACTTTCTTAAATTAAAGGCACAGGGTTATACAGCCGTTGTAAAATTTTTATGTTTTTTGAACTGCCATTTTGTAGTTTACGGCAACGGCATACATTAGGAGGATTACTGTCTATTTACAAGGTTTTATTTAACTTGCAATGTATGTTTGCCTATATGTATGTAATATGTATATATATGTGTATTTGTTTAGGTTAAATCTTGCAAGCTGAATTAGAAACATATTCCGGTTTCCAATTAAAATATTTAAAAAAAAATTAATATAAAAATAATCTATACTCTAATCTATATAATAAAACAGAAACGAAACCAATTCTGTAGGTACATGAAATAGATTCAAAAAAGGGTTTTTGCTTCTAATTGTGTTCAAGATACAGATATCAAAACAAAAGCTAAAGTTTTTTTTGTCTGTTTGTCTGTTTGTTTGTCCTTCTTTCACGTAAAAACTACCGCACAGATTTCTACAAAATTTTATACCGTGGTAGCTTATTACTCGGGTCAACATCTAGGCTACTTTTTATCCCGGAAAATCAAGGAGTTCCCGAGGGACTTTAAAAACTAAATCCACGCGGACAAAGTCGCGGGCATCAGCTAGTTAAAAAAGAAAATATTAAAATATTTGCATGTCTATAGGTATATGGCCTAAAATGTACATGTACCTGTATAAATGTATTTTGTATTGTTTTGTGCAAATAAAGTGAATTTGAATTTGAATTGAGCTGAAATTTTGCACGTGTAAATCGGATGACAATGCAATATCATCGTAACATGGATCTGGTCTGATGGTGGAGCCGGCAGGTGCCTATATCAACTCAGCATAAAACGAGGTAGACCCATCGATTCTGGACTCATTTAATTCAAAATTCAAAAAAATAAATTTAAAATTATTTATTTCACGTAGGCCAACCTGTGGCTCTTATGACATGTCATGACTCTACCACCGGTTCGGAAAGCGGATTCTGCTGAGAAGAGCCGGCAGTATACTCAGCAGTTTTTACAATATTATTATGCAAGCTATTACAGCTATTACACTGTAATAAGTTATTATACTATCTTGTGGGATGCCAAGCCGATTCGTCTTGACAAGTACCTACTCTAGTCCTAGATAGAGTTACAGAATCGAGACCCTATACGAGCTCTGCAATACAAACTCACATCTACTCATATTAAGCATTAAGAAACTCTACGTTTGATGATTTCAATAACTGAATCCCTGTTGTCAGCTACTCTCATCACGAACCCTCGCCCGACACGGTCGGTAGCATGCGGATTGCGGAGCGATGTAATCGTTTTTGGACCAGCAATGTTTAAATTTCGGAGCTCTCGCGATAAAACAACTCATACAAATCAATTAGGGTTGCCAAACGATACAATACATTTTGAAGTGAAAACTTTTTTAGGCGCGTTGAGCACTTTTTTGGTCACCTGGAGATTTCAGTAAGCGTTCAACATTTTAGAAAATTTAGAAGTTCCCAAGCAACCTTTTACAGCGCAGCGGGCAAGCAGCCGCCTTCCTTACCTTTTATATGATGTCGCAGGTTCGAGTCTCACTCACGAAATCGTGACAGTGCGCTTTTCTTATTTGTTTTTAATTATTATTAGCAAATCTAGTTTTCACTTCTGTCGGCAGTCCCTATGACTGATACTAAAATCCCTATTACAAAATAAAATCTATGCTTTTAAAACGCTCCCTGTATTAACGCATCATTTGCAGGTCCGAAACTTGCCGTAGATGTTACAATATTTTTACATTGCAAAGCCTTTCACATAAAAGTGCTGCAAAATATAAAATCGGCACTAAAAAGTTACAACCCTACACTGGATACAGACGCGATGTAAGCGCTTCAACTGTGCAAACATTGTGTCCATTTCGTATTCCCCGTTCAACATGAAATCGCTCCTAACGCTCACAGTATAGAGTTCCAAACGCTTCGAACCGGCTCGTAGCATGTCCCCACACGTGTGACTGAACCAGTTTATGTAAATATAATTGACAATTAGTGAGTGTGCTCTGTGCAGCTAGTAGCAAATCATACTGAAAATAAATTAATATGCTACGTTTGGTTACTGCTAGAAATGGGTCAGCAGAGGTTGGTGTTCCAATCACGGCTGACTCAATATTAATTGAGGCGTGTGATTTAAATTCCCGTTAAAATCAGTGCATCCGTTCCGAACATTAGCCCGTAGCCCCGACAGTCAGTCAACCGACAGACAAATGCTATCGTTCAAACCTTATGAGCCTAAAAAGGAGATTTTTTATTTTCGTCTATCTGTTATAGCAATATAATATGAATGATTCTCTCCTAACCTAACTAACGTTAGAAATGCGTAAGTATGTCTGTTTGTTGGTTTGTCCTTCAATCACGCAGCAATAGAGCAACGACCAACGTGACACAGCAATAGAATAGAATATTTTTTTATTAAAATCAGCTTTTACAAAGTCCTTTGACGATTGGCGTCAAGTGTTTCACTGGTTCCTTTTATACCAGAAATACAGGGGTACCTGCACCGATATAAATGTACTCTGGGTACCCGCGGAACTTTTATAAACCTTACTCCATGCGGACCAAGTCCAGTACTTCATATGTGTGTGTGTTGCGGATTTGCGTGTAACACACAGGTACACACACCCACACATGTCGGCTCATATAACGAGCTCGTGATCTCCTGGGGAAGACAAATCGATCGCCGGCGAGAGTTGAGCCGGGAGATATGGCAGCCATTCCTGCCCGAGTGCCCGCAGATAAGCCGACAGCTATTGATGGCCTTGCGGACTAGCTCCCTCACCCGGGCGTACTCGCGCACGCTTTGGAACATTTGAACTAGAACTGAAAATAATTTTTAATCCCCGACAAAAACATAGGGGTGCTATGTTATGAGTTTGACGTGTGTATCTCTATGTCTGTCTGTTCCCTCATAGCTCTCTAATGAATGAACCAATTTTGATGCGGTACTCAGCAATTTACAGCTGACATAGTGTGTATGAGCTCATTAGAATCAAGGTACATTTTAGATTATAGACAGATTATGATAAAAGGATTAAGGAGAAGAATCTGACGATGGAACAGAAAACTGGGTGACAGGTACATCGATGGTGACAGGATGTTAGGTACATCGAGCATAGTCCGGTAATAGGTTCACATGTCGGGGGTGTTTTAAATTTTCAACTTACACTTGTTGTTCATAAAGGTGTAATGATTTGGTATAGCAATGAACTTTTTCCCTTATAATAAAAAAACTGCTCGTTTTGCAGCATTAGGGAGAACTGTCACAGAACCGTGCTAATATACAAACCAGCAGGGCTAGCGCCAAGAATTGATCACAACAAGTGATGATCTCAATTGCTTCTCATTGTTGGCTACAGTAAGGACCTTCGATTTCAGACACTCTTTGTCCAATTCGACTTATAATGCACTTTAATATCTCCTGTGTAATGGGCTATTGAGATTCCGGTGTGAATAGTTGCCATGGCCGATTTCGTTAAAATGTTTTACAAAGAATGCTTAATCAAGGTCCGAGGAATTTCAGTGCGGCGTGTTGTATCGACACAAAAATATTATGCTGTCATTCTCTAGATAACCATCCATGCCCGGCATCCCACTATCATAGAGGTCAGTGTATCAGTTCCGATTTGTTCCGCAGGATTGCTCCGAGCATAGATAGTGAATCGCTCGTTGAACGACCCTGAGCCTCAGTGTAAATCATCATCATCATAAGCAATCCCTCAACGGCTCACTACCGAGCGCAAGTCTCCACTCAGAGAAGAGAGGCCAGCCGCTCATTGTGATTTTTTGTCGCCGTGACTTTTTGTCGCTGTCACCTACAGTCGCCCACGATGCGTCCACTGCAGGCCAGCCGCATGTCGCTGGGCGACAAAACGCGCTCATTCTTGAAATGGATTTCAAGTATCGTCAGTTGCTGGAACTATTTGTCGCCGTATTGTCTCGTCTCTACGGTGAGCTCACTTTCATATATCTTCATAGAACTCCATTTGGCGACAAAAAATCACAATGAGCGCCTGGCCTTATAGGCCATAATCCACCACGCTGGCCAAATGCGAATTGGCAATTTTTTCAGTTTGACAGACTTCACACACCTTCGACAACATTATGGAGAACTCTCAGATGTGCAGGTTTCCTCACGATGTTTTCCTTCACCGTTGAAGCTTGTTGTTAATCGCACATAACTCCGAAATCAGAGTTGCGTGTCCGGGATCGAACCTGCGACCACCCATATAGGAGACCACAGTCCTAGCCTAAGGCTATAACTGCTTAGTGTAAATACTCCCTTACAATAATACCTGAGGCAGCAAAACCACCATCTTGTGCAAAACGACCTCAAATTAGCTTTTTACCCGCTCTCCGGCGGCCTCGCGCGAACCGGGCCATTTGTTTTTACCGAGCAAAAACTTCCGAGGAATCGCTCGAAAAAGGCTTTTCTAAAAACGAAGGTAATGAGGTAAAAACGTCACGAGGAAGTGGATCAGGTGCCCGGTGCGGCCGCGAGGCCGGGCAGAGCCCACTGCAGCCGCACGCCGAGCTGCACATTGGAGGATGCATACACTTGAGATCTTATATTTGGTAACATATACACGAACAGTGGTTCTTCCGGAACTAGACCTCGCGTCCTTTAATCTTTCGAGTTGACCCATTTTGACCTAGGACAAAGTTGCATAGGTTAAATCGGCTTGGCATCCAGCTGCCCACAAGATAGTATAAAAAACTTATTACAATATAGCTTCATAATAATATTGTAAAATGATTATTTTGAAAAGAGCAACTGCTGAGTTTCTTGCCGGCTCTTCTCAGTAGAATCCGCTTTCCAAACCGGTGGAAGAGTCAGCACTTGTTATAAGAGCCACACGTGAAATAAATAATTTTGAATTTGGAATTTTTTGTAGATTATTTGTATAATAATCTACAATTCGCAAACAAATCTAACACAAGTGTAAATTGAAAATATGAAACACTCCCGACACGTGAATCCTGTTACCCAGTTTTCTACTCCATCATCAGATCCTTCTCCTCGATCCTCGATCACCATCTATCCAACACCTATTCATTGAGACCATTCTAATGAGCCTAAAAACACTATACTGCTGTTGCTGATGAATTGGCTATCCCGCAGACTACGTGAGCATCAGGTCAAGGTTACCATGCATTGCAAGAATTTGAGAATAATCCTAAGTAACAGTACACTCAAATCAATCGCTGCAGTGAAAGCTTGCAAGTAAGAACCCTTGAATCAAATATAAAAATGAGCTGATGATCTTCAAATACCTGAGCAAATCTTTATGAATAATAGCTAAGATCCACCTCGATTACGTTAGTTTTCAAACAGAAAAAACCGCACAAAAATCGGTCCATTGGGTAGGCTGCTACGAGGGAACAGACAAACACACAGATACACACATAATATACAGATTTCAGATACACAATAAAACGTCAAACTTATAATATCCTAGATCACTCTATTTTTGTCGGGGCTTAAAAGGTACGTTTATTGGAGCATATATTTAATCCTCTACGTAGAATTCGGTCGCCATAAACTGACGAACACATTACCCGCAAGAACTGTAACAAAAACGGTCCTAAAAGATAACATTTCAGGAACGTAATGCCTTCGCAGTAACATGCGTGTCACGGCTGCCGGCTCCCGCAAACAGAGTCGTATAAACACGAGCTATACAAACAGAAAACTATGCGAAACGCCGCGTTCCCACCGCCACCGTCCGCCGCCGAGTTGGCTGAAAAATAAACACTTGCTGATGTGCCGGCTGTGGCTCGCCTGATCGTTATTTTTATTATTAAGACTTTGACAAACTATAGAGCACCTCCCTGGCGCAGTGGTGTGCGCTGCGGTCTTATAATTGGGAGGTCTCGGGTTCGATTCCCGGCGGGGGCAATCTGGTGGACTATTAATTTCTGAATTGTCTCTAGTCTGGTCTACGGTGAAGGCTTTGGCCATGGCCACCTCACCGTCAAAGACGTGCCGCCAAGCGATTTAGCGCTCCGGCACGATGGCGTGTAGATACAGATTAGTATGGTAGGTATGGGTTGAATGTATACTGTCCTGTGTGTTAGCCCGCTATCATCTTAGACTGCATCGGTACTAACCATCAAGTGAGATCGCAATCAAGGATTATCTTCGCATCGTCAGGACGTCAGGAATCAGGTCATCGGGTATCGAAACTTTAAAATACCATGCGCATGTATAACTCATTTACCTATTGGGCGGTGGAATTCGCCGTGAGTTCAGAATGGTCATAAGAAATGCCTATATATAAAATTACTATAAATCAAGAAAGGGTGTATACGAGTACGTACTACGTATTACGTAGTACAAGTAGGAAAGTCGCTGCAGTCTACGACGGTGCGCGAGTACTTGCAACTATTTGCTCTTCGGAATGTGAACGCCTACATACAGTTCCATGTACTACAAACACATACGTAATGTAAACTGTCTACCCGTACTCAGCTCAGGTACCTACTTCAGAATTTAGTTCCTCTTTGAACTACGAGAAGACGTGAGTGCTGGCATCCTTTTGTGGTTAACACCCGTATTGGGTCTACAATAATGTTGGTTGGCACAAAACGCTTTCTTTCAACAGTTCTGATACGAAACGAAGACCCGCCTGCGTGTTTACTATCTTTATTAATTTTATAAATGCGAAAGTGTTTAATAATAATAATGATAATAATGATTTATTTGCCACAAAAAGAATGTACATTATGAACAGTAAACGTAATGCGGCCCTGGCAGCTAAACTGAGTTTATATACTCGTATGATAGCTGCCAGTGCTTTCCCCGATATAGTCAAGCATACAAACATTCTTAGGTCTAATATAAAAAGCATTCATAATAATAATTAGTTTAAAACTTCTTATAATAAAACCTGCTTATTTTGTGTGTGTGTGTGTGTGTGTGTGTGTGTGTGTGTGTGTGTGTGTGTGTGTGTGTGTGTGTGTGTGTGTGTGTGTGTGTGTGTGTGTGTGTGTGTGTGTATGTGTGTGTGTGTGTGCAAGTGTGCAAGTGTGTGTGTGTGTGTGTGGCTGCGAGTGTGTGGGTGGATGGATGGTGGATATATATGACACGCGTATACATACTGAAATAAAGTACCTAATATTAATATTACATATACAAAGAATTTGTAATGATATTGGCTATTTATGAATAATCAGCAACTCTTCAGTGCTATCAGTTATCGATGAGTTTTTTACATTGATAGGACGATTGTGAGTCAATGGTGAGAGCTTTGTTGGCTTTATTATATAAAAAACTACCTAGAAAAGAGGAAAATCTTTTAGAGAAAACTGTGCTATGATTAGGAATATTACATACTGAATGTTTCCGTCGTTTATCTTTTAATTTCTGTATGTTTGCCTTTGTCTTTGTTTATGTTGGTTTGTTGATTAACTGATTTGTTAATTTCGATTTGTCATTGCATTTGTGCAACGGAGCAGAACATCGACGTGATTTATTGAGTAATATGATTGAGTATAGTTTAAGACTTCCAAAGTGACACAGGCTACCTTATATCCAGATAAATCGGTAAAAAAACGGCAACATCCCTCGAATGTTACCGTTTTTGTACCCGACAGAGAGATGTTTTTTTTACACTTAGCAACTTAACTCCAGGCGGACGAAGTCACAGGTAAAGGCTAGTCATATACGTATAACTTAAGCAGTACCTTCAAGGCAAGAGCGAATAGGTATCATCTAGACAAGCGCACAACCATTTAGACCTCATCATCTAATCAATCATAATCTCATAAATAAACATTAACAAGCTATAATTTAGGAAAAATTGTACCAACTGATTGTTCCCTAAGTTGAAATAAATATAAGCAAATAAAAAAAAATATCACAATCCGATGAATAATTTCGGAGAAATTCGTGGACATATATTATGTACTTACTTACATACTAATATTACATACCTACAACAAGGTACGTGTGGAATCGATAACCTCTTTTTTTGTAATTTAAATAACTTCTCGTCGAAGCATCGTCGTAACATTCGAAGTTGCATGTGTTACAGGCTTATAATAACTATGCTTGCTGCTACAATGTAATATTCTAGGGTTTACAATGTGACTAACAGATGTCTGTAATGTAATTACCACACTGGCCCTTTAGCTCAGTAGAGAAAAATAGGTTCAACGACCTCCCTGCGGCGGCCTGTGGCGGCACAGAGTTGAGAACCGTTTCTTTACTCATGTGGTAGCGGGTTCCGTGCTCTCATTCGAGGGAGGTCCTTGGTTCAATTTCCGGCGAAACACTAACCTTTGGATAAAGATCTAACGCCAAGCGATTAAGTTCTTTGGCACGACAACGTAAAATATTTTTTACACGGTACTTGGACGAGAAAGAATTGGCTTAAAGCAGATTTAGTACTAAATAAATTCTGCCATTTTCCGCGGGAGGTGAGGTTAATACGTACAGCACACTTTTACTAACTCAATACTTCTCCATGAGTGCACATTAGCTCAAAAGCTGCCACACCTACAGAAAATGAGCACACAAGCAAATAATTACACGTACGTCGTACATGTACTTCGGCAGGGGGGAATGCGTGCGCTTGGCAAGTCCTATTCTTTCTCGTCCAAGACATGGTATAATAATAATAATTAATCAAACAGCTAGTGGTACCTATGCGGGCCGTCCTTACGAATATTCTACTTTAAATGCGAATATGTGTGTTGGTTCGTCCTTCACTTACGTTGCAACGTAGTAATGGATCGATGTTTTTTGCATGGGTATAGTTGTAGACTTGGAAAGTGACATAGAATACCTTTTATCTCAGAAAAACAGAGCTCGCGGGAACCCTCTGTTTTCCGGGATAAAAGCTGTAGCATCATCATTCATTTATCACAGAAAAATACTGAATACAGAACTTTAGACGTATCAGATTTGAGTAACGTCGACCTCAAAAACTGTTTTCGGTAAAATACATTCTTCGGTTTATTTTCCCCACCTCGCTGAGAGCTCGTGAGATATGTGTAAAATAAATCTCACAGATCTCCAATCTCCATAAAAACTAGGATGCTATTTGTGTAGTAATCCATCCTTCTGTAGCTAGTTTCTTGTTTCGGAGTGGATGGAACCGATACCGGATCGATGTCGGAGCGGTGCGGGTTGCGGTTTTTGTGAGGCGGCCGAGCGGCGCAGATGCCGGGATGCTGCGGCCTGCGGGATAAAAACACGGCATCCTCCGCGTCGCGGTCGGGCGGGTTGATTGCGATCCTCCGAGTGATACCAGCACAACCTGCGAGAGCGATAGATGAGCATGTTTCGTTGTAGCGGGAACGGGGTTTGCGGCTCATAACAAGTATATGTTATAGACTGTAGTCCTGTAGTGCAGAGTGCAGGGCGGACACCTTTTTAACCTCCGCCGCAAAAAGAGGGGTGTTATAAGTTTGACTTGTTTATCTGTGTATCCGTATATTTGTGTAGGTGTCTATCTGTGTATCTGTGGGTCTGCTGTCTGTCTGTTCCCTGGTAGCAGTAGATTTTGATGTAGTTTTTAAAGCGGGGGTGTCTTACATTTCCAGTTTACATTTGTTGAAAGGTTATGCCACATTACAGTATACTAGCGAATTCTTTGATTTTTCCGGGATAAAAAGAAGCTTTACCCATGCAAAAAATCTTGTCGATCCGTATCTCTAGACGGTGTGATTGTAGGACAAACAAACACAATTTCTTTTTTATAGTAAAAATAGTAAGGATACCTACTTAATACTTTATATCAAATATATAGTCACCCTTAGGTTGTCCCTAGCAAGAGAATAATTAACGAAGTTAGTAAAAGTTCAAGTTAGATAAGTAAGGGCCTGCCCCTAAGTAGGGGTGAACTAACTTTCCTCGGATGCGAAAGTTAGTTTCTATGTTGTTTGCGAGATGGAGGGAATATCAAGTTAGTTTAGTAAGAATTTAGCTGTGGATAATGAGTTTCTAGGTTGTATGTACTTAGTCCTTCTCTGAAACTTCTCTAACACTCCTGTGCCGCGGAATGCACACCAAGTCATTCGGGTGCATCGTTCTATAGGACTATGAGAGTGAAGGAATAAAGACTAAAGAGTGCACCTGTGTCTACGCGTAATATATTTGCGCACTTGTGTAGTTTGCTAGAGATTTGCTGCCGTGGCCGACATTTTTCCAGAATACATTTTGCTGCAAATCAGGAATGACAAGATCAGTAAGAATCAAAGTGTCCGCTATTGTTCAGTGAGTCGCGAAGCTGAAGTGGAAAGGGGCGGGACAAATGTCGTTGGGGTCCCAAGGTGCTGGAGTGGCGACCCCACACCAGAAAGCGCAACACTGATTGGCAGACCCCAACTAAGTGGACTGACGTCATCAGACGAGTCTCAGAAAGCCGCTAAATGTAAGTGGCGCAAGATCAGTGGAAGTCCATGAATGAGACTTTGTTCCAACTGTGGACGTCTATTCGGTTGATTGGCAAGACATTGCGCTTGTCCAATCATAACCTGAGGGTAGACAGAAGATACCAGATGCTCGTTAGACCCGTACCACCCTGGAGGACGGCGGCGCCCGGCCGTCAGGTGTCTCCTTTCACATCTGCTCTTCCGTGTTCAATGAACCGACACCCCGTATCTATTACCTCGCTTTTGTTCTTCCTTGCACACATTCGCCAAGCATCTGTCATTTTCCAAGACTTTCCCACTTTCATAAAAAGAGTTTTTTCATAATTTTCTCGAAGGTGTGTGAAGTCCTCCAATTCGCATTGGACCGCCCGTGGTGGACTGTGGCCTATAACCCTTCTCTGATAGGAGACCTGCGCTCAGTAGTGAGCCGTTGAGGGGTTGCTGATGATGATGATGTTGTATCCTTCTCCAAAAAAAAAACCCAGACGGTCGCGTCGTAGAAATATCGGCTGGCCGAACCTTTGTCAGTTGGTTGTCGAAAAACCCAAAGCGCATTGATGTAAGATGTTGGGGTGCGAGCGCGATTGATGGAGGAAACTTCAGGAGCTGCCCCGGGTCCCTAAGACACCTCTGATGAAGATGATGATTCATCATCATCAGATAATGATGATCATAATCTTTAATCACTTTTTTAAATCTTGATTTATATCACTCACAACGAAACGGTTGGCCGGCAGTCGGCAGTCGGCCTCCCGCCACTCTACTCGTAAATTGAACGAACGAACAGTGCTTATAAAACATAAATTACATTTAAATTGCAACAAATAAAAACTGTAACCTAATTAGTAAGGGAAATTGGATGTACAGCCAACAGCGTTCACATTGATTATGTTCGTATAAAGTGTAGCCTCTGTCACGTGAACCGTTACAACGAACACCTCAAAATGTAGCCTCTGTCACGTGAACCGTTACAACGAACACCTCAAAATGTAGCCTCTGTCACGTGAACCGTTACAACGAACACCTCAAAATGTAGCCTCTGTCACGTGAACCGTTACAACGAACACCTCAAAATGTAGCCTCTGTCACGTGAACCGTTACAACGAACACCTCAAAATGTAGCCTCTGTCACGTGAACCGTTACAACGAACACCTCAAAATGTAGCCTCTGTCACGTGAACCGTTACAACGAACACCTCAAAGTGTAGCCTCTGTCACGTGAACCGTTACAACGAACACCTCAAAATGTAGCCTCTGTCACGTGAACCGTTACAACGAACACCTCAAAATGTAGCCTCTGTCACGTGAACCGTTACAACGAACACCTCAAAATGTAGCCTCTGTCACGTGAACCGTTACAACGAACACCTCAAAATGTAGCCTCTGTCACGTGAACCGTTACAACGAACACCTCAAAATGTAGCCTCTGTCACGTGAACCGTTACAACGAACACCTCAAAATGTAGCCTCTGTCACGTGAACCGTTACAACGAACACCTCAAAATGTAGCCTCTGTCACGTGAACCGTTACAACGAACACCTCAAAATGTAGCCTCTGTCACGTGAACCGTTACAACGAACACCTCAAAGTGTAGCCTCTGTCACGTGAACCGTTACAACGAACACCTCAAAATGTAGCCTCTGTCACGTGAACCGTTACAACGAACACCTCAAAATGTAGCCTCTGTCACGTGAACCGTTACAACGAACACCTCAAAATGTAGCCTCTGTCACGTGAACCGTTACAACGAACACCTCAAAATGTAGCCTCTGTCACGTGAACCGTTACAACGAACACCTCAAAATGTAGCCTCTGTCACGTGAACCGTTACAACGAACACCTCAAAATGTAGCCTCTGTCACGTGAACCGTTACAACGAACACCTCAAAATGTAGCCTCTGTCACGTGAACCGTTACAACGAACACCTCAAAATGTAGCCTCTGTCACGTGAACCGTTACAACGAACACCTCAAAATGTAGCCTCTGTCACGTGAACCGTTACAACGAACACCTCAAAATGTAGCCTCTGTCACGTGAACCGTTACAACGAACACCTCAAAATGTAGCCTCTGTCACGTGAACCGTTACAACGAACACCTCAAAATGTAGCCTCTGTCACGTGAACCGTTACAACGAACACCTCAAAGTGTAGCCTCTGTCACGTGAACCGTTACAACGAACACCTCAAAGTGTAGCCTCTGTCACGTGAACCGTTACAACGAACACCTCAAAATGTAGCCTCTGTCACGTGAACCGTTACAACGAACACCTCAAAATGTAGCCTCTGTCACGTGAACCGTTACAACGAACACCTCAAAATGTAGCCTCTGTCACGTGAACCGTTACAACGAACACCTCAAAATGTAGCCTCTGTCACGTGAACCGTTACAACGAACACCTCAAAATGTAGCCTCTGTCACGTGAACCGTTACAACGAACACCTCAAAATGTAGCCTCTGTCACGTGAACCGTTACAACGAACACCTCAAAATGTAGCCTCTGTCACGTGAACCGTTACAACGAACACCTCAAAGTGTAGCCTCTGTCACGTGAACCGTTACAACGAACACCTCAAAGTGTAGCCTCTGTCACGTGAACCGTTACAACGAACACCTCAAAATGTAGCCTCTGTCACGTGAACCGTTACAACGAACACCTCAAAATGTAGCCTCTGTCACGTGAACCGTTACAACGAACACCTCAAAATGTAGCCTCTGTCACGTGAACCGTTACAACGAACACCTCAAAATGTAGCCTCTGTCACGTGAACCGTTACAACGAACACCTCAAAATGTAGCCTCTGTCACGTGAACCGTTACAACGAACACCTCAAAATGTAGCCTCTGTCACGTGAACCGTTACAACGAACACCTCAAAATGTAGCCTCTGTCACGTGAACCGTTACAACGAACACCTCAAAGTGTAGCCTCTGTCACGTGAACCGTTACAACGAACACCTCAAAGTGTAGCCTCTGTCACGTGAACCGTTACAACGAACACCTCAAAGTGTAGCCTCTGTCACGTGAACCGTTACAACGAACACCTCAAAGTGTAGCCTCTGTCACGTGAACCGTTACAACGAACACCTCAAAGTGTAGCCTCTGTCACGTGAACCGTTACAACGAACACCTCAAAGTGTAGCCTCTGTCACGTGAACCGTTACAACGAACACCTCAAAATGTAGCCTCTGTCACGTGAACCGTTACAACGAACACCTCAAAGTGTAGCCTCTGTCACGTGAACCGTTACAACGAACACCTCAAAGTGTAGCCTCTGTCACGTGAACCGTTACAACGAACACCTCAAAGTGTAGCCTCTGTCACGTGAACCGTTACAACGAACACCTCAAAGTGTAGCCTCTGTCACGTGAACCGTTACAACGAACACCTCAAAGTGTAGCCTCTGTCACGTGAACCGTTACAACGAACACCTCAAAGTGTAGCCTCTGTCACGTGAACCGTTACAACGAACACCTCAAAGTGTAGCCTCTGTCACGTGAACCGTTACAACGAACACCTCAAAATGTAGCCTCTGTCACGTGAACCGTTACAACGAACACCTCAAAGTGTAGCCTCTGTCACGTGAACCGTTACAACGAACACCTCAAAGTGTAGCCTCTGTCACGTGAACCGTTACAACGAACACCTCAAAGTGTAGCCTCTGTCACGTGAACCGTTACAACGAACACCTCAAAGTGTAGCCTCTGTCACGTGAACCGTTACAACGAACACCTCAAAGTGTAGCCTCTGTCACGTGAACCGTTACAACGAACACCTCAAAGTGTAGCCTCTGTCACGTGAACCGTTACAACGAACACCTCAAAATGTAGCCTCTGTCACGTGAACCGTTACAACGAACACCTCAAAATGTAGCCTCTGTCACGTGAACCGTTACAACGAACACCTCAAAATGTAGCCTCTGTCACGTGAACCGTTACAACGAACACCTCAAAATGTAGCCTCTGTCACGTGAACCGTTACAACGAACACCTCAAAATGTAGCCTCTGTCACGTGAACCGTTACAACGAACACCTCAAAATGTAGCCTCTGTCACGTGAACCGTTACAACGAACACCTCAAAATGTAGCCTCTGTCACGTGAACCGTTACAACGAACACCTCAAAATGTAGCCTCTGTCACGTGAACCGTTACAACGAACACCTCAAAGTGTAGCCTCTGTCACGTGAACCGTTACAACGAACACCTCAAAGTGTAGCCTCTGTCACGTGAACCGTTACAACGAACACCTCAAAATGTAGCCTCTGTCACGTGAACCGTTACAACGAACACCTCAAAATGTAGCCTCTGTCACGTGAACCGTTACAACGAACACCTCAAAATGTAGCCTCTGTCACGTGAACCGTTACAACGAACACCTCAAAATGTAGCCTCTGTCACGTGAACCGTTACAACGAACACCTCAAAATGTAGCCTCTGTCACGTGAACCGTTACAACGAACACCTCAAAATGTAGCCTCTGTCACGTGAACCGTTACAACGAACACCTCAAAATGTAGCCTCTGTCACGTGAACCGTTACAACGAACACCTCAAAATGTAGCCTCTGTCACGTGAACCGTTACAACGAACACCTCAAAATGTAGCCTCTGTCACGTGAACCGTTACAACGAACACCTCAAAATGTAGCCTCTGTCACGTGAACCGTTACAACGAACACCTCAAAATGTAGCCTCTGTCACGTGAACCGTTACAACGAACACCTCAAAATGTAGCCTCTGTCACGTGAACCGTTACAACGAACACCTCAAAATGGAGCCTCTGTCACGTGAACCGTTACAACGAACACCTCAAAATGGAGCCTCTGTCACGTGAACCGTTACAACGAACACCTCAAAATGTAGCCTCTGTCACGTGAACCGTTACAACGAACACCTCAAAATGTAGCCTCTGTCACGTGAACCGTTACAACGAACACCTCAAAATGTAGCCTCTGTCACGTGAACCGTTACAACGAACACCTCAAAATGTAGCCTCTGTCACGTGAACCGTTACAACGAACACCTCAAAATGTAGCCTCTGTCACGTGAACCGTTACAACGAACACCTCAAAATGTAGCCTCTGTCACGTGAACCGTTACAACGAACACCTCAAAATGTAGCCTCTGTCACGTGAACCGTTACAACGAACACCTCAAAATGTAGCCTCTGTCACGTGAACCGTTACAACGAACACCTCAAAATGTAGCCTCTGTCACGTGAACCGTTACAACGAACACCTCAAAATGTAGCCTCTGTCACGTGAACCGTTACAACGAACACCTCAAAATGTAGCCTCTGTCACGTGAACCGTTACAACGAACACCTCAAAATGTAGCCTCTGTCACGTGAACCGTTACAACGAACACCTCAAAATGTAGCCTCTGTCACGTGAACCGTTACAACGAACACCTCAAAATGTAGCCTCTGTCACGTGAACCGTTACAACGAACACCTCAAAGTGTAGCCTCTGTCACGTGAACCGTTACAACGAACACCTCAAAGTGTAGCCTCTGTCACGTGAACCGTTACAACGAACACCTCAAAGTGTAGCCTCTGTCACGTGAACCGTTACAACGAACACCTCAAAATGTAGCCTCTGTCACGTGAACCGTTACAACGAACACCTCAAAGTGTAGCCTCTGTCACGTGAACCGTTACAACGAACACCTCAAAGTGTAGCCTCTGTCACGTGAACCGTTACAACGAACACCTCAAAGTGTAGCCTCTGTCACGTGAACCGTTACAACGAACACCTCAAAGTGTAGCCTCTGTCACGTGAACCGTTACAACGAACACCTCAAAGTGTAGCCTCTGTCACGTGAACCGTTACAACGAACACCTCAAAGTGTAGCCTCTGTCACGTGAACCGTTACAACGAACACCTCAAAGTGTAGCCTCTGTCACGTGAACCGTTACAACGAACACCTCAAAGTGTAGCCTCTGTCACGTGAACCGTTACAACGAACACCTCAAAGTGTAGCCTCTGTCACGTGAACCGTTACAACGAACACCTCAAAGTGTAGCCTCTGTCACGTGAACCGTTACAACGAACACCTCAAAGTGTAGCCTCTGTCACGTGAACCGTTACAACGAACACCTCAAAATGTAGCCTCTGTCACGTGAACCGTTACAACGAACACCTCAAAATGTAGCCTCTGTCACGTGAACCGTTACAACGAACACCTCAAAATGTAGCCTCTGTCACGTGAACCGTTACAACGAACACCTCAAAGTGTAGCCTCTGTCACGTGAACCGTTACAACGAACACCTCAAAGTGTAGCCTCTGTCACGTGAACCGTTACAACGAACACCTCAAAATGTAGCCTCTGTCACGTGAACCGTTACAACGAACACCTCAAAGTGTAGCCTCTGTCACGTGAACCGTTACAACGAACACCTCAAAGTGTAGCCTCTGTCACGTGAACCGTTACAACGAACACCTCAAAGTGTAGCCTCTGTCACGTGAACCGTTACAACGAACACCTCAAAGTGTAGCCTCTGTCACGTGAACCGTTACAACGAACACCTCAAAATGTAGCCTCTGTCACGTGAACCGTTACAACGAACACCTCAAAATGTAGCCTCTGTCACGTGAACCGTTACAACGAACACCTCAAAATCTTTTCCGTTTAGTTTAGGCGCTACGATGAAACACTGTTAAACATGTAAATACAAACATACACACATCGACTGCTGCTACTATAACCCTTTTGACTTCGCCGTAGTCGGGTAACATGTCCCGTATGAATGGTTTGTGTGGCGACCCCACGCCTCACTTAATCCGTACACCGGAGATAAGAATCTCCGGCGCGGTATTTGTTCGGCGTCGCGTCGCGGCGGACTGGGCTACAATTCGCCGCACAAACTGTACCTAAGCCTAACTCTGTTTGGATGCGTCACCTTTTATCTCCAACATTGCTACAACAAAGGAAAGAAAACTCTCCCGACAACGAAATGTAACAAGAAAGAAAACATGAAAAGAGCGGAAGTAATTTTGGATGACAAGCTAGGTTAGGTAGGTAGGTACATTGAGCGAAAATGTCGCCATGTTTTTTGTGGGCACTGGTCGCTTTCAAAGAGAAACATAATTAGATACAAAAAATTCGGCTTGTCATTTTTATTTAACGATTACGGAGTGATATGTTAATTATTAGCGGACACTGGACAGGATATGACAGCCCGAAAGACATCGTAAAAAATATTGATATTATATGAAGATTCTTTTGAATATACCTAGTGGCATTCGAATGATAAGTTGATTTATTCCGTTCTAATTCTAATACCAAAATCACGTGACACGTTTAAGTAGGTGTATAATATTATACGTATAATAGGTATAATATTTTACTGGTGTATGTCGTGACGACAAATAGCATGACGCTCTCTTATGGCGTCATAGTCATATGGCGTTTACCGATGTAGAAACGGCTAGGCTGGTCTACTTTGCCTACTTCCATAGTGTAATGTCCTATGGAATCTTATTGTGGGGCGGAGCAGCTCATATTGAAACTATTTTTATATTACAGAAAAGAGCCATTCGATTTATCTATAAACTCGGTTCGCGCGTATCTCTTCGTGAAAAGTTTAAAGAAATTGGTATTCTTACGGTAGCTTCACAGTACATTTATAATAATAATATAGTCTTTGTGAGACAAAATATTCATCTGCATAAACAAAGAGGCAATACACACAATCGACTCATTAGAAATCGTCATAAACTAGAAATTCCATCATGTCGCCTGCGCAAAGTGCAAAAATCCTTTGTGGGGTTGAGCGTACGCTTATATAATATGATTCCGAAGGAATTGCTAGATTTGCCACTGCACAAATTTAAACAATGCGTAAAAACTCACTTACTGAGTCGCGCTTATTACAAAGTTAATGACTTTCTTAATGACAAAGTTGCATGGGATCTTAAAATTAGTGTTTGAATAATATTATTCAATTCGATGCTTTAATACGGGTAGACTAAGTATACTAAGTAGACTAAGTACGCTCTCTTTAAACATTTCTGTGGTGGTGTCGTGTGGTGCGGGCTTTGAGTTGGTTTATTACTCAAAGGGTGCGGGTTGTTACGTTCCCTCAAATATAGTCGAGCGAAGCAATGGCTGGATCATGCGTCATGCTCGTGAACGGGTGCCGCCGGCAGGAATGGGGGCTACTTTCTGTCTGCCCGTCTTTGACATGAACTGAATTGTAGTACGTTATGTGGAAATGTCATATTCTATTCTAACAAAGATGCACGGGTTAAATCAGCTTGGCATCCAGCTGCCCACAAGATAAGTAGTATAAAAACTTATTACAATGTAATAGCTACTTATTAGTATTAATATTGTAAAATGATTATTTTGAAAAGAGCAACTGCTGAGTTTCTTGCCGGCTCTTCTCAGCAGAATCCGCTTTCCGAACCGGTGGTAGAATCTTGACGTGTCATAAGAGCCACAGGTTGGCCTATATGAAATAAATAATTTTGAATTTGAATTTGAATAGCCCCCCTTATGCTAATTGGGTATTTGACTGATATTTTAAAATAAAATATTTTAAAGAAAATAACACGATGCTATTTTTCTTTTTTAAATATCTCTTGTCTCGGAAGTATAGAGCTTTAAAGTTAAAGTTAGCTGTTAGACAAAGAGAGCCCTATTGAGGTGTGAGTGTGACGTCAAAACTTAAAAGCACTCTTCATAGACGTCTTAGATGAGATAGATATATAAATAGATAGATATAGTCGTAGTAAAACCATGGTAAAACAGCTTATACTTAACTTATTTGTTTAGGACCTATTTCTTTTCGGTTTTTACAAAATATGTTATTCTTAAAATATGTTATTCGATTCATTTTCGATTATAAATAATTAGCTGATGCCCGCGACTTCGTCCGCGTGTATTTAGTTTTTAAAATCCCTCGGGAACTCTTTGATTTCCCGGGATAAAAAGTAGCCTATGTCACTCTCCAGGTCCTCAAGTATACCCATGCAAAAATCACGTCGATCCGTAGCCCTGTTGCTGCGTGATTGAAGGATAAACAAACAAACTTTCGCATTTATAATATTAGTAAGGATATAGTAAGGATGAATATCAACATTTTGACAATGTCCCGTGCCTCGGAGAGCTCGTAGAGCTGTCAGTCCCGCGCCGGACAATTGTTTATTATCATCAATCAGGTTGCCATCTTTCTAAATGCTTTCGTCAGTTTCTAGGTATGCCACATGGCTGATGCAGCGTCACAAGTGACAGTTGACGGGTGCCATTCCACAGGGTTATCTATGTAGGACACTGCAGCGGCACAAGCGCAATGATTTGTAGTTATTTTGGCAGTGTACCCTGTTGTACGAAGTTAGACTCTGGGCATATTACACCTTACCCAAGTAAACTTTTTAACTGAAGAATTTGGACGTTTTGACAGACTAGTTGATTGAATACAGCAACTATAAAACCGCCGGTTAAAATGTACTTTATGTACGGTGAATTAATAATAGGCACTAAATAAAGAAGCAATTGAATACTTCAACGGCAAAGGAAAACATTGTTAGGAAACCTGCATACCTGGGAGTTCTCCAAAAAGTTCTCAAAGGTGTGTGAAGTTCGCCAATTTGCACCATGCCAGCGTGGTGGACTAATGGCCAATAAACCTTCTCCGAGAGGAGAACTGTGCTCAGTAGTGAGCCGTTGATGGGTTGCTCATAATGATGATGAAATAAATTGGTAATTTTTTAAAAAAACTCCATCAATATAGTATGTCCCCTCACTCCTCTGGAAGGACTTAAGCGGCAGATTTTATCGAAAAGCGTCCCTCGACCCTGCTCGGTCGCCGGTCGCCCGTCGGTATCCGGTGACGTATGTTGGTGCGCGTCATGTGCAAGTGTGCCGGCGACTCGACCCGCGCTCAAGATAGATTGGTTTTGAGGACGCTCGCCCGCTTAATGAGTCTTGATCGATCGTAACGGAACACTTTTAGTTTCGGAGTTCCGTGCGCCATCTGCCTAAGAATACCAAATAAATTGTACTTTCTACATTCTTTCACTCTTATATTTTTTCCTCATAGTCGTGGCTCCTTACTAATATTATGAAGGCGAAAGTGTGTATGTTTGTTGGGTTTTCCTTCAATCAAGCAACGGATCTACTGGATTTTATTACTGGGTATAGTTACCCTAATAGCAATTTGCGTTGGCTGTTGATTGAACCTTTGTTCCTAGTTTGGTTGGCCCAATAGTAAGACTTGTCATTCCTAAATGACGATGCCAACGAAACAGCGGTGTCAACGAAAAGCGGAATGTGGTTGGCCTTATGAAGGGACTCAGTCGGCATCACCACTACCATCTCCCAACCGTTGGCTACCGTTGGCTACCGTTGGCTACCGTTGGCTACAGAACCCCAACAGATATTGCTACTAGGATAAGGACTCGGAGAGTAACATGAACAATTCAAAAAGAATAAATGCTGACGTAAACTACAAGGAAGCATGTTCCAATTTAGACCAAAGCTGTAAGTCAATCTCAAGAACATTATGGACAAAGTATGATATGTAGTACCCATATTATTTTAGTAAAAACCTTTTTAATGTCATGTTCAACCTACTATTATCATGATGTTAATCTATCTTCTTCTTCTTCTTCTATCTATATAAATAAAAATGAATGTTGGTAAGCGCATAACTCAAGAATGGATGGACCAATTCAGTTAATTTATTTTTTTGTATGTTCCTTAAGGTCCACGGAAGGTTTTTAAAGAAAAAAAAACAAAAAAAAATTTATAATAGATAAGTTGGCGGTACGAAGTTCGCCGTGTCAGCTAGTACTTAATAAGCAAACTCCGAAAGCTTGTTTCCGAGGTCTTACTCGTGGTACTACGGTCCATATTATAATTAATATTAAGCGCAGATTAAAATTATAATAGCTACTACTGAAAGATACGGAACCTGATTCCATTGGATCTAGCTCACTCTATCATCTTAGTAAGAGTAGGTACAGAATGATTTTATATAACCTGATATTTCCAAAAAATCTAGCGTTAAATTTTATCAACCGACGCCATAAAAACAACAAAAGCTTTCAGTTTGCAAAAGTGATTCAGTATTCAATTCGTCGCAGTGAAATGCATTAATGGATTTGCGCTGTGTATTTACTCTAGTTAAGTTCCGGTAGTCGAATTGCACAATGCACAATATTCTGTGTCCGTTTCGAATAAATTCGAGTGATAGTTTTTGTTACTGCTCCGGTATTCTATTTTACGTCCCCGCTTCTTCAAAAATGTAGATACTTAGTTTTAATAGAATCTATTCATTTTGTTTTTCATCTTTACAAAACTTATCTTTACAGAAACCTTCTCTTTTCTATCTATTGTCTTCTCTATTGCTTTTCAGTTTCATCTTTTCTCCTTTGTTAGAAAATTATAACTTTTTAGTTTTGTAGTGTAGCCGCCTTCTAGTAGCAGTTTCACTTTGTTTGTAAAAAATTGATTTGAAATTTCAAAAGTCTCAGACAAATTGTTTTTGTTTATCAAAATTGAGCAGTTAGAAAGTTGTATGGGACCCTCTCACTAATTTTCTCTATTGATCACAAAATTACGCAAATTAGCCTTGAAATCTCTGTAAAATCAGTCGGTTGAGACTGTATCAGTAGGTACTTGTATAATCCTTTACCTGCTTGTAAATATACCGTTAAAGTCGGTTCCGCCATTCCGATAATTACATAGCCCGTAAAAAGAGACAAAAATTTTAAAAGATTATGAAAATTATCGTTCAAACAAATCGTAGGCTTAATATGAGGCAGTTATTTCGAAGCCGGAAATCACAGAAACGAACTTTATTTATTTCACCTCAACCTTAAACTCAAAACCAAATAATGTAGAATTCTTTTACAGTACAATATACATTAGTCGGTATATTTAGATTTACATTTTATATGTTAAAAATATCGCCCTGTCCCTGTTTTCGTTCTTGGCTGACACGTCTCCATCGTCACTGTGATTGTGGCCACTTTGCAATTACCTGCTTGTGTTGTGTTGAAATTATTAGCTTAATAGTTTCATCATTTGTACCATAACCGTAGGTTACCGACATTTCGTTTCATTCTTCCGGTAGATTTCTGAAAAACATCAAGACCAAAACCATTTTGTCAGAGTCATAAATATTAAATACCTAAGAACAAATTTGTAAGGGTCTATGCAGATAGAATGTAGTTGCAATGTTGTTATAAATGTAGACTACTATGAAATGCATCAAAACTTAAATGTTTGCAGCCTTTTTTATCCAAATATACAGTCGATCTGAGAATACAAAGACAGTGAATCGTTTAGAGACTATGTCGAAAGTGGTAGAATCATTACAATAGATAGACTTTAAGACGAAGAAGAAAGTAAACATAAATGAAATGAAATAAACTGAACTCTTATTACTTGAATTTAAACATATTATAATATATTTGAAGTGAATTCAATTTAATAATACCTAATCACCATATCGTCATTTTCATCGCTAATTTTGCCGATAAAATAAATCACTTGCATGCAATCGTTAACTTTAATTCGTGATTCGCCATATTGTTATGATTGTGAAGTCGATGTGGAATGGCAGTTGTGAACGATTTCGTGTGCGCATTATCGTGGCTGCGGTCGGAACTCCGAATCGATTTCCATGCGAGTTGCCCCGCTCGCCAGCTAGCTAGTAGGTAGATACTTGTGCATAATGGCACTGCAATTATGCACCACCAGATAAAATCTATGAATAATGGGAATTGTTGTTTTTCTGCTCTATCCGACACCTCACCCTCATTTTGAAACTTCTACTTTCAGCCGTATTGTGCTCTTAATGGAGGCTATTCTCGACTGCGTTTAGTATTGTTACACTTCTGATGTTACCCTCGAAGATAGTCATTTAATTTTGATTTCAATATCTCGGGACATTAAGCTCATTATCGTTTGTGGTAGTTCTGTTTGTTGTCCATCCCCTGTGCTGTCAGTAGAATCTTCAATCTCCGCGTATCCCCGCTGCGCGCTGCGCGGACGCTTCTTTGCGTGAGAGTTTCACAAATGTCAAGTTTCACCTTGATACCTTTTATAAATAGAAAATAAATTGCTGTTTGTAGTTGTATGCAATTTTTTATGGGCTTTTACGCATCACCAGATAATGCATGATATTTTTAGGGACCAGACATTGGTACTTACTAAATTATATTTTTTAAACATTTCAAAAGTATTCCACTTTTTAGGGTCTCTCTTTAGTTTTCTTCCAGTACGTCCATAGGTTTAGGTAGCGGCACGAAAGTCTAGCGGTGACCGTTATTGTGCAGAAGTCGAAAATAAGGTATCATGGCGCTGATTGGCTCTCCAGTCGCATTCCGGCCGTTGTCATTGGTTGCGCGACAGTACCCCATGCGCAGCTATTTTGTTCAGCGCTAGACTTTCGTGCCGCGACCTATAAGTCCTTTGAGTATTAAAGTGTTGGTTTAATAGGTACTCAAACGGTATGTCACGTATCCATTTTATTTACATGGAACTAGGAATTACGACTACGTCTTTTATTTACGTATTAATTAGGTACCTCTGAATTATCAGTAACAAATGTCGTAGACCAAATCTTGTAATAACTATAACAATAAGCAGTCATTGGCTTCAAAGTTAGTTCACTAAAAAAATATAATATAATATCAATGGTTGACTTTATGTTACATTTTAGGTAGCTCTATGTAACTGTGTATGTTTGTTTATTTATTATATAATTAAATTGGATGCAGAACCGCAATCAAAACCTAGTCGGTGCAATAATAAAGCAACATAATTACATTTGCGGCGAACTACATTGTTTTTGACGATTTAGGTTAATTAAACGTGCGTCCGTTGGGGCCTTTGTCCACGGACCACCGCACGCGGCACGACACGATTGCCGGACATGATATTATGCAACACACCACATAAAACCTGTCATTCGTAAATTTTTCCACAAGTTTTTGTAGGATTCTCACTAGTGGTTCGCCCCGAACTGAGACCTCGCGGTAACGGTATCCCATGATTATTCATTCAATCGATACATGATAACCAAAACTGACATTATTATTATGCCCGTTTTCACCAAACATACCTAAATCATCCCCTAAGTAGGAGTCTCTTAACGTAGGTAGCTCCTAAATACAATCCTAAGTCCTAACATCCGTCCCAATATCCTTTTAGGTGTCCCGTACAGGATCGTGATAAATAAGTTGACAGAAAACATCAATCACCTAACTTATAGGTAGCCCGTAAAGGTTAGGGAACGTTAGTGAAAACATTGAATTATTATGTAGGTACTAACGAGTGAAACCGGGTTACGGGCATCTGTACAAATCGTCATCTATCGACGCGAATAGAAAATATACAATATTTAACTAAAATTTAACTAAAAAATAATTTTAATGGAATAATATGGTACAAAAAAAATTACAATACAATTATTGTATTATAATAAGTAACTAAATAATAATGGTCGACGCAAAACTGTTTTTGGGATAGGTCGTTAGTCGTAACTCGTAGTTCCATGGGAATAGTTACTGACTGCGCCATCTATTAGCATTATTGTGAAGCTATGTTGATGCTATATGAATTACTGATGTACATTAAAAATTAAATAATCTCGTTTCTTTATAATATTCATATAATTTTAGTATTTGTTGTTCAAGTACAGGATATAAGTGACCTAAAAACATAAAATCAGTTTGAAAATCCATAGCGGATTTTCCTAGAGAGCGTCTTCAAGCGAGCGTATAAAATCGCCACTTTGAAAGCCCCCCATTTCGTCAATTTTAAGGGAAAAATTTAAAAAAAAATATTTTTGTACTGAGTTCAAAATTATCTTTAAAATGATACGTAACAATTTTATGTAACGCGATATTTTTTTTTTTACTTCGCATTCGCTTCTATGAGAGCCCCCCTGAAATAAAGATTTTTATAACTTTTTAAGCCATTTTCGGCTGGAGGCCATTGGTTTACATATTATATCTAAATTTGAAGTAATTACGTTCAGTAATTCAAAAGTTATAAGGCTCTGACAGACGGACGGACGGACGGACGGACAAGTGCAAATCGCTCTAGTTAACTCAGAGACCTCGCTTCGCTCGGTCAATAAGAGAAAAGAACAGCAGTGGTATTCTCTATTTTTGACATCTTTCTAGTGGCTGTGGATAACAATGGAAAGTTGCCAATGAAAAACTCTCAAGCCCGCATTTATAAACAAAATGCGGATTTGACAGGTCTAGGCAACTGAACAATATTATCCAGAGTTAGTCAGCAAGTTAAATCCTACTGTACTATGCAATACTTGGGACTTTAGTCACATAGATAATTTCATAAAAACAAATGCGGTACACAAGATACACACAGAAGCAAACCGTCGTTTGCAAAACATGCATGGCAATGAATAATACATTTGCGTTAGATTCATTACGGATCCGGATTCGAAACTTAGTCACGTACTAATGCCTAATGGGTGCCACCAGTGGGAATGGGGCTACTTTATGTCTGCCCATCTTAAGATAGAAGTTAGTCGGTATGCATTTTTGGAACTTTCCTCATTGTGGAAACACTGCATATATAGCATAGCATTTACTGTATTGTAAATTTGTTTTGAAAAGAGCAACCGCCGAGTTTCTTGCTGGTTCTTCTCGGCAGGAAGGGCATTCCGAACCAGTGGTAGATTCATCGACTATTCAAAAGCACTTGTAAAAGTTTATTTGAATAATAAATATTTCTATTCTATTCTATTCTATGCGATTACTGAAGACGGCTCAGGGTCGCACAGTTTAAAAAAAAATACATTTAAAAATTTCGAGGCCGGCGGGGTTCGAACCTTGAGAGTGTTGACCAGATTATACCACGGCCAAACGGACCACGGCCAGGTCAGCAACGAAATTAGTGATATGTAACTACTTTTTCAATCAGTTTTTTAGCAACTAGAAGCGACACATTACAGTTGTCGATCTACTTTCCAAGACCCCATAATACAATGGAGCTCAAGAGACCTATGTACAACTGTTGAAATGATGTTAATATGTATATGTTTTATATAGAAATGTTATTTGAGGTCCGTCCGTCTACTGTAGTACTGCTCTTAACGTGTCGGGGAGAAGTCCGTGGAAGCACACCCTCACTGCCGCCGCCGGCCGCCGCCGCCGCGTCGCTCGCTCTGTAAACAATAGGTTTTGGTTTTACAATTCCAAAATTATCCTATTTGTTATTTGTTATTTGTTATTTGTTATTTGTTATTTGTTATTTGTTATTTGTTATTTGTTATTTGTTATTTGGTAAAACCGCAGAAACGAAATGGTCGTAACGGTTTATTTTAATTTAACGAATGAAATAATTCACGCTTGCTATATTTTGTAATTTGGCACGATTACTATTAAAACATGCATTTAATTATTAATAGAGAAGTATAATTTATTTTGTAGATAGCGAACAATATAATAAATTCGAACAAACACCGTTGGAGATATAGGTAATAATTAAAAGTACTTACTTATCAATTTTATTAATGTATAAAAAAATCCTTTAGTTGGATTCGTAAGGGAGATTTGTTAGACGTCCCTCAGGGTCAGGTTGATCTTACAAAAATGTTGGCTTTTTCTATTGCTGATGGTTTCACTGATTTATTTACAAAATTATCAGAAAAGCGGTAATCACCTACCAACCTTACCTACAGGAGTTTGGTGAGAAAAATATTATCATGTTTCTTGTTCAAAAACGAATGTTTAGTAATAGGCAGAGATATATACTCGTAGCTATGGCGATGGATGGCGCGTCGACGCGCCGACTGCAGCGTCAGTAGAGCAGGGCCTGCGTCGCATCACCGGCGGATGCGGGCCGACACTACTGCTGCCTGCATCACATGAATATCAATACCTCGGCCCACCCCACACTTTTACGACGGTTTAAACCGAAACTCATAGCAGACACTGCAATGTCGTCGATACTAATATTGGAATTGCGTCCTAGGACTAATGGTTGGCACGTTCGATTGCGGGTGACGAGGTCCCGGATTCAGTTGCTGTCAAAAGGAGTTTTCTGTGAAGAAATTCTCAGCTATAGCCCGGAGTTAGGAACGAAGCGGTGTGTTAAGTCCTGTACCTCGAAAAGCACGTAAAGCCGTGGTGGTTCTGCGCTTGACCTCTCCAGTAGGGTCAGAATTCCACCCCATCGGACTATGACACTAAGGGAATAGAATGTGCACCTGGGTTTGCGCATACACTCATACACGTCATGTTCACTATAATATTAGCCATCTACGTGGGATATGATACCCCACGTAGATGGGTAATTTCTGAGAAGATTGATACCGGTGCCCAGATTCGTTCAAGTCTCGTTTGTTTTCTACAAGTAGCAAAACATTTAAAGTACTTCTCGTGGGCGAAAGCTTAAGAGTAGTTTACCTATTTTCTCTGAAATCTGAAATCCTTTGAAATATAGCGCTCTGGAAAGTGGAAAATTATCAGTAACAAAGACGTAACAAAGCCTCTTGGCCCCGTTTTAATAAACCGCGGACTTGCGTCTCAAGTACCCAGTTGCCACGAATATAAGAGGCTTATGAAAAGGTTTCAACGTAGTTTTGATAACAATTGCTTTTATTGTCTCTTTGTTGTATTTAAATACAAAAAAGAATAATAATGTAGACGCTCAACCTTCAAGAGAATTAACGACTAACGAGAAAGAATGTTAAAATATTTGCTTACTAAAATAAATTGGTTCATGGATTCTTTGTAAATTGCTTCTACGTCACAAATGACATCATAGGTACTTATGCTACTTAGTACTTATCGGTTTTGTTGGCACGTTTTGAAGTTCTCTTAAATAAAGCAGTAGGTACTCCTCCAACCACTTACTGAAATTATGCATGTGTATGATGGCAACGCAATATTATTGTGATATGGAGCTGATGATGGGAAAGGAAAGTGGCTATGGGGATTTGGGACTCTATGATGCGTTACCCCATCGAGTTTGGGCTCGTTTGATTGGTCTTGACAAGTACTCTGATCCTCGGTGATATCCAGGGTCTGATTATGAAGCTAGACTAAAAGCTTGGTTTATAAAATTTTTTATAATTTACACTTGTGGTATGGACTTTGTTGCATCTATCATAAAGCTAATAATAATAATGTCATCCTGGCCGAATCCGGTCTCGGCGGCCAATCTCCTCAGAGATTAGCCATCTGCGCGAGAGATATTATAGTGCACAAGTATATCTATGTGCGAACACAGGTGCACTCTCTGTTCTCACTCTCAAGTCTGATGGGACGGAAATCCGACACGACCGGAGAGTGACGCACCGCCAACTTCCTAACTCCGGGCTGGTAGGTACTGTGAATTTCTTGTCAGAAATACTCAATACATTGTTTGGCCCACCCCGGGAATCGAACCAGGGACCTCGTCATCCGCAGTCGCACTTGCTAACCGCTAGAGCTAGACCAACGAGGCAGTTCAAAAAGCTATAAAATGCTAAAAAGCCATTCGCACAAGTGTGCCAGTAGCCTTACACCGGCTACCCGGTACCCGGTGGCAGTTGTAAAGATTGTATAATTTTAATTGCTGCACTCGCTAGTCGCTCGCCGCCCGCCACCGATGCTCCCACATTCGATTTCAGTAAGCTGCAGGTACGGTATGTGCGGAATTCACTTATCTTCATGTTATCTCCGACTTTATCCACGCAGGATTTCTTTGTACGGTGTATTTTAATGCTAATAGCTAAGAAAATATAAAATTATTTTTTTCAGAAGACATCTAACTTCTAACGCCACTACAAAGTATAAAAATAATTTTAGTTTGTATAAATATACATTTGTTGAAGTCGAGCGGGCCTAAATAGAAACTACTGAACTAACATCGTCACTTACCATCAAGTGAGATCGGAGTCAAGGACTATATCTTGTCTTTGAATAAAAAAAAGTGTGTGTGTCAGCTCCGACGCACGACTGGAGTTTACTCCTTAAATACGATTGTCTAAACATCGGTCGTAATGCATTCGCGGCGCTCGCTGCGTCTCGGCGCCGCTCGGACCCGATCGGTACGCGCTCGGCTTCCCGAAGCGATCTTTCGCATTCGGACCATAGACACAACTCAAGCGAAAACTAACCTTATTTACTCAACGTTAGGGTAGAAATTTGCATGGTTGTGAAAAACGTAACGAGGTCATTCATAAGTAGATTTTACTCCTCGAATTTTTCTCATACCGGGCGCCTTATATATGAAAATCGATTCTTAAGGAGTAAACTCCAAAAAAATAGGTAGCATTAAGCTTCATTTACTTTGTGTAAAGCTAAACGTCGTGTTGTTTACTCTAAAGTCTAACCCATAGATCAAAAAAACGGTAACAATCGTAACGAATGGCACGAAAGGGGTGAATTACATTTAAATGGTCACCTGCCTCACATTTACATAACTTTGAATATAAAAGGTGAATATTTATCGCTCTTGTTACGAGTAAGCTCTAGCCACTGCACTGGGCTTATCTCTAATGTAGATATGAATTATTTTCTTAATTGTTATTTAAAAGTTAATTGAGGTAATTTGATAAAATGTTTTCTATTTAAATGGATTTAAATAATTATCACACGCATATTGGTCTGTGATTTTTAAATTTTTCTTGGAATTAACGGTGCCTTGACTAGAATAGTTTGTAAAGCTTGCGCTAGGAGAGGGTACCACAATGTCCAAAGGGTGTTAATCGAACTGTCGACGTTTTAGTTTTTAGTCCACACCGTTAAACATTGGGATATTGAGGCTCTAAAGTCTAAACAATGTTGTTGATTTGATTTAGATACCCAATAAAAACTTCTTAGGGCTTAATGAGATGTATTCAGGCAAGTTACATTCTTTTTCTCCTTGATAGCCCTGCCTGTAAACGTAGTAGCTATTACTCTATCTTTATTGCTCTGCCCATAACAGCTTGAACCTCAATATCTCTCAACATCGCAATACCGTCGGAAATATCGAGATTTCCAACAGACATAATAAATATTTAATCGCCATATTATGTGCCTAATGTCAGTGAAGATCTTCCTCTTTATTTTATTTTATTTATATTTTTTATTTTATTTAATCATCATCATCATTAGCAACCCATCAAAGTCTCACTACTGAGCGAGGTCTCCTCTCAGAGAAGGGTTATAGGCCATAGTCCACCACGCTGGCCCAATGCGAATTGGCGGACTTCACACACCTTCTAGAACTATGAAGAACTCTCAGGTGTGCAGGTTTCCTCACGATGTTTTCCTTCACCGTTCGAGCGTGTGATATTTAATTGCTTAAACGCACTTGACTCCGAAAAGTCAGAGATGCGGACCCGGGATCAAACCTGCGACCTCCCGGATAGGAGATCACAGTCCTAACCACTAGGCTATCACTGCTTATTATTTTATTTAGTATCGGAAAATCAACAGCGAATTGTAACAATATTTGACTTAAATAAGCTAGTAACAAATTGTATGGCAACTTAAAACCATTTGGCTTGTAAGTAAGTATCTAAGTTTCAAAATTAATTTAAGAATAAGTAATTCTACACCACTTTATAGTGCCTGCTTAGCTTATATTAGTATATAAATATCTAGTGCAGATTACTTAGCAAGATTAAGACGTCACACAAGCAATTAAATGAAATGAAAGTAGCCTAAGTTATCAAAGTGCGATCTAGTGCAGCGCGTTGGTTACTAACTAGCGAGCGACGTGACTTCACGCGAGCGCGCGTGATGCCGTGACCACGCATATATGACAGCCTGAAGCCGATATAGGAACAACGTGGCATTCTATAATGAGCAAACACTGAAACGCTCTCGCTTCAGCGGTGAAGGAAAACATCGTGACGAAACCTGCACGCCTGAGAGTTCTCCATAATGTTATCAAAGGTGTTTGACGTGTACCAACCCGCAATTTGCTAGCTTGGTAGGCTACTTTAGCCTTACTGCCCTACCGAAATTCTTCTCATTTTAAAAAGAGACTCGGTCCTTTGGTGGCCGATGGTAATGATGAGACGTTAAAACGCAGCACTTTATTGCTAGTCTCGTAGCTAACTTATTTAGGCCGCATAATAATGAATGAGGTTCTTTCAAGACCCAAAACAAAACATGTTTATTTCTGTGAATTCTCGTATCGAATAACCATCCTATTGAACTATGAGAGCGATGGGATGGAGAGTGTACCTGTGTTTGTTCACACCCATGTGCCACATTAATATCTCCTGCGTTTTTTGCGACTCAGTAAATGCGACTTATTTCATCTCTCTACTGGAGTCCCTACCACATTCCACACTCCGTTTGCATCTGCTATGCAGACTCGAGATCTAGGCTAGCGTTTAGTGTTTTTAAACGCCAAGTCGGTCCGTTTGTTGATACTCTACCACTGGTATGTAAAGTTTTTTAGGAAGTTCAGAGACACCTGTCTTGGACTTCAACCTCAATGTGCCCATCAGTCACGCTCACCATTAGACCCCCAAGTGTGGTTACCCGGTGGAAACCGTACCTATGATCGATCGAAATCGATGATAATGCTAGAAAGTTGGCTTATCACACCGGTTCGCGGGTTCATTAGTTAAGTTAATTAACTATCTTCGAAGAAAATTCCCCGCTCCCGCTACTTCCACCCCCTTTTACTCATTTCATTTCGCTTCCATTAACTCGGATGTTACCTTCCTGGGATTAAAATGAGAAATTATACAGTTACCAGCGATTATGCGAGATTGTTCTCGTGCATAATGTGAATATATTAAATTACTTCCCAACCTCGTCTCTACAGCGGAGGATTTTTAAAAAATATTATTTTATTCAATCTTGTAAGGAATTTCTTACGGAGGAGTTACCTTCGGCTTTGGCCAGAAATCAGTCAGTATTTGGAGCTGAGTATGGCAGTTTTAATAAAACCCCATCGGCTTCTAGACGTCATAGTTCCGGAACGCTAAATCACTTGGTGGTCTGTGACGGCAGCGTGGTGAGTGGGAACTAGCCACGACCAAAGCATCCCACCAGACGAAGAACTTGTGAAATTAGCGACGAAAGCTGATTGGAAAACTGTAGTATTTACAGCACCACCGCCACTTTAATTTTATATTGAAGCTCACCAAGAAAATATTTGGATGTGGATGCGGCTTTAGAAAATTATTTGTTTTTATAAATTACAAAACTCCGACATACAAGTTGCCTGTCAATTAAATAACGAAAACAACGAAACAAACAACATACACGAATCAATTTATTGTATTTCAACGAATTCTGTTTACAAAATCACGGTACAAAAAGCAACTGTAAACATTCACTCGCTGACGAATAAAGATTCAACACAACACAACATAACCATAACATAATACACATAAGTACAAACAAACTACTGTTGTTGTAAGCAAAATAAATAATTACTTACATGGAAATTGCCACACGAACCTGTGCGAATGAGTAATTAGCGAATTATTCAATAACATCTGTTTTGTTAAAACTTCCTGAACGTTTTTATTTGCACGTCAGCATTTTTTTTTATTACGATATCGTGGAACTAGGAATTACGACTACATGCGAGATAGACTTTGACTTGTGTTCTTTGTTTTCAACCATAGATTTATGTTGTCAACGACAATCAATGATGAAAACTGCTGAGGTCTAGGTTGGACCGCGCTTGCCTAGAAAATGCCTATTCACTCTTGCCTTGAAGGTACTCAAGATGTAGGTGGCAGGAAACACGGATAATGCTTCAACTGGCTGCATTCAAGCTTACCAACTGGGATTTTTTTTTTGCCCGCGGTCTCACCCGATGGGAGCCAAGCCAAGTGACGATGCGGTGTAAGATGGTAACGGATTAACTTGGAAGGTGATATGGCCATTCTAAAAAACCAATACATTAGTGTTTACTAGATGATGCCTGAGACGCGTGGATTGAGGTTTTTGATTCCCGCGGGAACCCTTTAATTTTCCGGGATTAAAATATATGTAGCCTATGTTAGTACTTAGTCCAGTCTGTCTCCATTCCAAAGAAGGATGGCGGATTTAGACCCAGGACTTTTAAAAACCGTTCAGATTCAGAAATCATTTCATTTTAATTAATATTTTTCAAAGTATTTTTCTGTGTGAACCCCATATTTTTACAAGTTGGGGATCAAAAATATAATTATTCACAATTACACAATATAATTAACCGTTCTAATGGCAATACTTAACATTTTACGGAGTAAAGAGTAAAAACTTGTCAAATTATTTATGTCAATGTCAATTGTCAACTCCCTATAAATAGGAAGACTATAGTCGCAATTCCTAGTTCCATGGTCAACTCACTCAAATGTCCATGGAACTAGGAAGATGAGTTGTAATTCCTCATCATCATCATTAACAACCCATTTACGGCTCATTCCTGAGCTCAGGTCTCCTCTCAAAGAAGGGTTATAGGCCATAGTCCACCAAGTTGGCCCAATGCGAATTGCCGGACTTCACACACCTTCGAGAACATTATGAAGAACTCTCAGGTGTGCAGGTTTCCTCACGATGTTTTCCTTCACCGTTGAAGCAAGTGATATTTAATTGCTTAAACGCACTTGACTCCGAAAAGTCAGAGGTTCGTACCCGGGATCGAACCTGCGACCCCCCGAATAGGAGACCACAGTCCTAACTACTAGGCTATCACTGCTTCTAATTCCTAGTTCCATGCAAATGTCATTCGTGGTCATAGAAATAGGTCGTAATTCCTAGCTCCATGTTCAATGTCCGTGGTCATTTCATTTGTTTAATTGTTTGTAATGCATTTGGCATTTGCGCGTTTATTTAATTTTTTCGTTCATTTTGTGTTTGTTTATGCATTGTAGTGTATTAATACTAACGGTTTGGCGTGATTTTGGACAAGACACAGCATTTCTTTCTGAACTTAAAGTAATTACGAGCAAATTGGTTCCAAAGCAAAGTTCCTTACATATCGCTCGATAAGATGACATCAGACGAAAGTGATGGAAGTAATGGATCTCTAATAATCTTTTTCCAAAAAATAAAATAGCATGACAACCACCATCACTTAGTCGTTTTCCTAGTTCCATGCTAATACCATTGACCGCATTACAAAATATTTTTGCTATAGGATTTTATACATGATTTCAATATGAATAATTTTAGAAGATCGACATGCCTAAAATGGATTAAATAAACCACATTTTGTAGAAACTATTAAACTAATGAAATAGATTTTTGTTTGGAACGGAGAAAATTATTTTGTAATGGTGGAATCAGGATTTGAAGAAACGGAATTTTGGAAAGGATCAGAAAAGCTTGACTATGGCTCAAACGCTCGACGCGCGGAGCCACTAAACAAACGAAGAAGAAGACAGTACTAGTCGAATTACCATGGAACTAGGAATTGCGACGAATTACACATTTTAGGTAAGCGTGTTCTCATATGTATATTCAGAAAATAATATTCTGTGCCTATTAGATTATTCAAAGCACAGATTAATGATTGATTCAAAGCTATAGCGGTAATTTGCCTTAAATATATTAAGTGGAAACATAACCTCATTTTTAACAATTTACTACTGAATATCTTTTTTCTCCCAACTTTATTTGATTGACTTTGATTAACTTTTTTGTTAGTCTGGTTTACTAGAACAAGTATCAGAAGTTTGATTCGTGAACGTGGGCCGCAAGTCTGGGTCAGAAACACTATGGGGGTTCGCCAAACTCCTTTCAGCCAAATCCGTTCAGTAGTTTTAGCGTGAACCAGTAACAAACATACACTCAAACTTTCCCCTTTATAATATTGTGATTTGTGTGATTAATTATTAATTATTATCCTTGCCAAAGAAATTACTAGCACGACTACGGGACCCTATTTAAAGCGTGTTTTGATACTCGCTTAACCAGTTCTTTGATTAGGAAATGACGTGATTATTCGGTGAGTGGTTTTACATATTTGGATGGCTCATAAAATAGTCATTTTAAAGTAGTAGTGACATTTTAAATCCTCATTTGACTGATAGTTTTTAGTGGTCATCCTCGTTGTAAATGAGTACCTATTATAAGTTTTCTAATGACTAGTGACCACTTACTTGACTATCACAAAAAACTGGTCACGTGCGAGTCGGATCTGTACACGAAGGGTTCCGTACCATCGTACAAAATTTAACACTAGCTATTATGCATACCCTCTATAAATAATTAATTTATAACATGTTTATAACTTTATTTTTAACCCCGAGGGAAAAAGATGGGTGTTATATTATATAAGTTTGACGTGTCTAGGAAACAAGTCTATTACGGTTCTTGAGATACAACCCGCTGGCAGACGGACAGACGGACGGATGGACGGACAGCGGAGGCTTAGCAATGGTCTCCCATTTGCATCCTTTGGGTACGGAACCCCAAAAAGATAGTAATGTTTGTTGGAATAGATAATGTTGCTGATTCAGTTGCGATATATCTTCTAAAGTCTAAACGGTTGCTGCAGTCACCTCTAACTGGCTGACACTCTCGTGCTATTGGTTAAAATGCATTGACGCAGCACGAACGCCATAAATGCGACCAATCTGAGGCGACAGCGGTCGTCACTATACAGCAATAATTTTGAATTCTACAGCTCGTCGTGATCGTAGAACAACGACGGATCTGCATTTTATTAATTCCAGTGCAGCCATTTGAAATAATTTAAATAAATTTAAATTTAAATAATAAAAACACTGAAGCAAAATTTCATTGCTACAAATTTATTTTTTAGAAAGTTATGAGTTATGACAAAACAATGTCAGAAACTATTTCAAATGGTTGTATTGATAAAGTTAGTAAAATGCAGATACGTCGTTGTTCTACGATCACGACGAATCTATATTAATAAAGGCACTGATTTAAAGAGGCAGTTGTAAATAGCAGTTTTGGTAAGTTAAAAATTATAAATGGCACGTTTAATAACTAGTTCAGCAGTTAAAACTAAGCAGTAAAGTAAACAAAAATGAGTAATAAAAAATAATGAAATGGATCAGTGAATATAAACTTTAGCAGGAAAATAATTAAATGGGCGGTAAAAATGATTGAACGAGCGGTTACGTGTGGGCAGTAATAAATCGGAATTTGTCGGTAAGAAAAGTGTAAGTTCGGTACTCTTGTTTCGCTCACCCGCTCCTCCCGCGCCCCTCAGGTTTTTTAAACTTAAGTTAGGTACATTGACCCAATACAACCTAAGTGCCCGGCCTGCGGCCGGGCACCTGGGTGTTCATGTGTAACCCTAACCTAACCTAACTTTAGATTTTGCCAAAATCGAACCGCTCATTCCATCATTTTTACCGCTCATTCAGTTATTGGACTGCTCAATTATTTTTAGAATTGATATTGTATGATAAAATAACCGACTAATTGATTTTTTATTACTGTCCATGTTTTACTCTCACAATAATTAATCAACCGCCATTAAATTAAATAACTGCTCAATATGTTTTTTTTTTAATTTTTAAGGATGAATAAAAGGCTTTTTTTATTTTTATTGTTATTTATGTTTTTGAACTGATCATAATAGCATCTCGAATATTTTAATAACAGCTCATAAAATTAGTTCCCATTAATAAATACCTTAGCTTTAGGAGGTGGTCGCTACCGCTCATACAGTGTAGCGACTACCTAAATCTATGTTCTAAACTAAATAATGGACTGGTCTAAATCTCATACTATCCCTTTCCGAAAACTCCCCGACTTAGAGCTTACAAATTAGCTTAGTTCGGAGATTGTGTTATATCCAGTTTGTCCTATTTAGTAGACTTCATTCCACATACCCAATCTATATACTCATGGTTTTGCTAGGTCATAGCAAGGGCAATTAGATACAGAGCCAAATGTAATATTGTGTTTGGACTTCACTCCAGCTCTACACACGCGTACTACAGAGCTGCTTGTGTCAGCAGATACCCGCATTTGGCATCACGTCGTGACTCGTGTTTTGAGATTTAGCATGACAGTAAAGCCAAGCATACACTGTCATCAGTTTTAGTAAGTATCTACCTACCTAATCGACCGAGCGAAGCGAAGGTCTTTGAGTTAACTAGGGCGATTTGCACTTGTCCGTCCGTCCGTCCGTCCGTCCGTCCGTCTGTCAGAGCCTTATAACTTTTGAATTACTGAACGTAATTACTTCAAATTTAGATATAATATGTAAACCGATGGCCTCCAGCCGAAAATGGCTTAAAAAGTTATAAAAATCTTTATTTCAGGGGGGCTCTCATAGAAGCGAATGCGAAGTAAAAAAAAAAAATCGCGTTACATAAAATTGTTACGTATCATTTTAAAGATAATTTTGAACTGAGTACAAAAATATATTTTTTTTAATTTTTCCCTTAAAATTGACGAAATGGGGGGCTTTCAAAGTGGCGATTTTATACGCTCGCTTGAAGACGCTCTCTAGAAAAATCCGCTATGGATTTTCAAACTGATTTTATGTTTTTAGGTCACTTATATCCTGTACTTGAACAACAAATACTAAAATTATATGAATATTATAAAGAAACGAGATTATTTAATTTTTAATGGGCGTCAGTAATTCATATAGCATCAACATAGCTTCACAATAATGCTAATAGATGGCGCAGTCAGTAACTATTCCCATGGAACTACGAGTTAAATTCAATGTTTGATAAATAATTCAATGTTTTCACTAACGTTCCCTAACCTTTACGGGCTACCTATAAGTTAGGTGATTGATGTTTTCTGTCAACTTATTTATCACGATCCTGTACGGGACACCTAAAAGGATATTGGGACGGATGTTAGGACTTAGGATTGTATTTAGGAGCTACCTACGTTAAGAGACTCCTACTTAGGGGATGATTTAGGTATGTTTGGTGAAAACGGGCATAATAATAATGTCAGTTTTGGTTATCATGTATCGATTGAATGAATAATCATGGGATACCGTTACCGCGAGGTCTCAGTTCGGGGCGAACCACTAGTTTTAGAATTTTCTCTTCGATGGGTCCGGGGTTTGACCGCAGGCACGCATCACTGATTTTCCAGAGTTACGTTTTCTGAGTTTAAAAGTACAGACATGTTCAAGCATGTTCTGCAGCGGTTCACATTTGCTAGCAATAAGCGTGAGCATGTTTCTCAGTAATTTTAAGCAATTAAATATCACTTTCCTGACGGTTATTTTCTCAAAAGGAGTGTGCAGCCTGCCAATCCACACTTGACCAGCGAAGTGGACTACAGAGCCCATAACCTTTCATCTCAGCAGTGCCGTTGATGGACTGATGATAATGATGATGATGATGATGATGAGCCGCACAAAAAACTCGGCGACAGCGCAACGCGCGGGCGGCATCGCACTTAATTGAACAGTTACGTATGAATCAAGCTTAACTTTGACAAGTGTCTTGACCTATCGGCAATGGCACAGTGATCACGAGGAATGACTTGGCTTTACCCAGTGTCAGCCAGTACCTACCTACGCGATGATCACATCTCGGGGGTCAACGAACCGTTGCCATTTGAGCAAGTTCTTCAATTCAAGAGTAGTAACATGCTTTTTCAACAGCGGACGCGATGGATGGCTGTGCAAATAGGTACTTCTTGTTGAATAATTGTGTTTACCTACACATAATTACATAATTATCTATTTATACTTATGTGTAAATTGAATATTTAAAACGCCCCCGACATGTGAGTCTATGGCTGGACTATATTTACCTGACATCCTGTTACCCAGTTTTCTGCTCCATCATAAGATCCTCCTCCTCGATCCTCAATTATATCTAACATCTACCCATTGAGACCATTCTTTTGAGCCCAGACACACTATATCTGCTGTGAATTGCTGAGGGGTTGGGTATCCGGCAGACTGCTTGATGCTGCAGCATCAGCTCAAGGTTACCATGCCTTGGAAAAGCAGAGACAGACAACGCAAAGCCGAAGACTGAGTTTCCACGTCGCGGTTTGCGGCCCGCGCCCGCAGCGGTTGCGGACCCGCGGCCTCCGTAGAATGCAAATGAATGAAAATGAAGCAGCAATTTCCACGGCGCGGCTTGCGCCCGCGGCGGGCGCGGGCTAACCTAAACAGCGGTACCGCAACCGCTGCGGGCGCGGGTTGAAATTGATACCTCGGAGATTTGACAATTGGAGGAGAATAATAGGTATACTAATAATTTATATAATATTTATAATAATAGGTATTCTTGAAGCTAAGTAAGAAATTCAGGATAAGCATAGCTCCTGAACACCAACCAACCCTGGTTTGTGTAATATTATGTTTTTAAAGATTTTGTGTATTGAAATTGATGAAATTAAGATGAAATTGAGGGTCAATCTTCATTTTTTATACGACTGCCTGAAAAAAGGAGTATATTGTTTTTAGGGTTCATGTATGTATGTATGTATGTATGTAAGTTTCTTTATTCCACCATAACTTCTATACGGCTGAACCGATTTCGACAAATGAGGTATCGTTAGAATCCTTAGCTTATTCCGGGTGACATAGGCTAGAAAAATTAAAAAAAAAATTGAAAGGGTTACCATGGGACCGCACTAAAGACTAAAGTTGAAAAAAAATATTCGAAAATAAGATTAAGTATATAATCATCATCTAGAAAATGATGAGTAGATTTCAAAAATATATAATACTATAGTTCAATATCCAGTGATTCACAAAAAAACATCATTTAAAAATGTGATTAAGATTCCAAAGGTAATTAATGACTATGTGGTATCTTTACGTAGCAGCAGTGGTAGCCGTACCTACTTCCATTCGGGAGGAAAAAGGAGTATATTGTTTTCAGGGTTCATGTATGTATGTATGTATGTATGTAAGTTTCTTTATTCCGCCATAACTTCTATACGCCTGAATTGATTTTGATGAATGAGGTATCGTTAGAATCCTTAGCTGAGTCCGAGTGACATAGGCTAGTAAAATTTAAAAAAAATGATGGGGTGACCATAGTCCCGCAATAAAGACTAAATTCGAAACAAAAATTTCGAAAATAAGATTAAGCATCTAATCATCATCTAGAAAATGATGAGTAGATTCCAAAACTATATAAGACTATTGTTTGATATCCATTAATTCACAAATAAATATTAAGATTCCAATAGTCCAGGTGACAGGTAGTTTTAGATTTAAATGAAATTTGGTATAGGTACTGGTAGCAGATACTCCGGGTCAACACGTAGGATAGTTTTTATCCCGATAAAACATACGGTTTCTCCAGGATTGGGGCTGAAATTTTTTGTTGTTTTTACCCCATAACTTAGTCAAATCTGAACCGATTTTAATAATTCTTTCTTTATTAGAAAGTATCTATAATAAGAAACATTTTGTGCAATTTTGGTGAAGATGTACTAAACATTATCGAAAATAGAGGACAAAACTTCTCTCGGATAGTTCCAGGTCACTCGCTTACGATATATAGATCTTAATGCCATAGCCATATCTTGACCTGAGCCATTCATCATCATTCAGCATTAGCAACCCATCAACGGCTCACTACTGAGCTCAGGCCTCCTCTCTGAGAAGAGTTATAGGCCATAGTCCACCACGGACTTCACACACCTTCAAGAACATTATGGAGAACTCTCAAGTGTGCAGGTTTCCTCACGATGGTATCCTTCACCGTTGAAGCAAGTGATTTTGAATTGCTTAAATACTCTTAAACTCCGAAAAGTCAGAGGTTTGATTGATTGCCGAAGATTGCTTTTGTAGATACCAATTTATGGACAACACAGAGGCGTAGCGCAATCAAAAAATTTTCGCGCTCGCTTCGGTCGCGAAAATATCAGTTTTACTTTACTACCGCATGGGCCAAGTATGAACTACATAGAAGCGTAGTGAAATCGATTCGGAAAAATTTCGCGCTTGCTTCGCTCACGAAATGATCTCTTTTTATACGACTGCCTGAAAAAAGGAGTATATTGTTTTCAGGGTTCATGTATGTATGTATGTATGTGAGTTTGTATATTCCACGATAACTTTTATACGCCTCAACCGATTTTGACGAATGAGGTATCGTTAGAATCCTTAGCTTATTCCGGGTGACATAGGCTAGAAAAATTAAAAAAAAAATTGAAAGGGTGACCATGGTTCCGCACTAAAGACTAAAGTTGAAAAAAAAATTTCGAAAATAAGATTAGGTATATAACCATCATCTAGAAAAAGATGAGTAGATTTCAAAAATATATAATACTATAGTTCAATATCCAGTGATTCACAAAAAAAAGATCATTTAAAAAATGTGATTAAGATCCAAAGGTAAGATTCCAAATGACTATGAAGTATCTTTACGCAGCAGCAGTGGTAGCATTTTAATTAGTTGTAGGTAATTACTAACCTAACCTAACCTAACATAACCAAACTAAACCCAACAAGTGTTATATACATATTTTGGCAAAATCTAAAGTTAGGTTAGGTTAGGGTTATACATGAATAGCCAGGTGCCCGGCCTCAGGCCGGGCACTTAGGTTGTATTGGGTCAATGTACCTAACTTAAGTTTAAAAAACCTGAGGGGCGCGGGAGGAGCGGGTGAGCGAAACAAAAGTATTTCGTTCAGTGGCTTCCGCAATTTAACGATGTACCATTCGTTATTGTGCAGACTAACTAGGTAAAGTGCAAATATGACCTTTTTTAATTCAAATTTCGCACTTTAACGCATCGTATCCGAGCATCTGCAGATTACCTAGTTAATGTGCACATTAACGTATTATGCACTCTAACGGTAACATATTTATATATGTTACCGTAAGAGTTAGGAACAGGAGATTCAGCAAGCAATCTCACGTGTTGTTGCTGAAAATTGAGCCAATGACATAGACACTCATGGAGTTGATACCCATAACAATCACATCGCAGAGCAGAATCAGCTTATGTTGGACGAAAGCAATGATATTGTTGTTGAAGAAGTGCCAGAGGTGCCAGAAATGCATTCAATGACCGATCAACAATATACTGCAGCAGTCACCTCTATGAATATTCAGCAGCGTCATTTGTTCAAACGAATATCCGAACAGCTGTTAAATACCGACACCTCTATTGAGCCATTGCGAGTGTTTGTGACAGGAGGCGCATGAACTGGTAAAACTTTTACACTGAAACTCATAGTGGAGCAGATACATCGACTGTCTCAAAATTCCCATTGTAAAGCTGTCGCGGTGACTGCGCCAACTGGGGTGGCTATATTAACATAACTATGTTTTTATTGAGATAGTTGTTTATTGGCTTAGCTAATTTTAATAGATAAGTATCGTCACTAAAAGGTGTGAAATAAAAAATAAATAATTAAAAAAATTAAAAAACACGACTGCCCTGCCAACAAACGAACTAAAAAGTTAAAAACAAGTTGTATTAGTTAGTCTGTATATTCTCTGACTGTCTCTCTGTCTGTCTCTGTCTGGACGTTCTGTGGAACACATTTTAAATTGAAGTCCCCCGACTGCGATGACAATTTTTTAAATTTTTTTAGTCAACGCGTAAATAAGTGACTTATCGCTTTTACATATACAGACTAACTAATACAACTTGTTTTTAACTTTTTAGTTCGTTTGTTGGCAGGGCAGTCGTGTTTTTTAATTTTTTTAATTATTTTTTTTTTTTGTAAAATGAATTTTGGTAAAATGAAGATTGATTCGAAAATAAAATCACATTTTCTCGAGGAAATTCATTTAGATAAAGATCGTGGACAACGGCCAGCTATATGAGGATGTGGTTACATGAAATACACTGAAGAAAAATTGTTACACTAGCGGCACGCTATGATGGCCGGTTTGACGTTTGTCCGCTCATGAAGTTCCGTATTAATTGATAACGACTTTGAAGGAAATAATTGTATTACTTTATTGACGATAGTGATGTGCAGAGATTCATAAATTTTATCGAATGTAGTTTTAGGTTTAGGACTCAAAATTTATTTATTAAATTGATTTCTAAAATGTATACAAGTGTAGAAAAATCAGTTTGCACCATTTAAGGGGTGAATGTACTTGTGAATATGAACAATTTTCACTATGTGGACAAACCTCTGAAATCGCAAAAAAATATCAGCTGTTTCATACAAAAGGTAAAATTTTTATTTTTATATGATATATACCACAACTCGGCATTTGGTTTTCTAAATTGAAAATTTTTAAAAATGGAATCGAATACGATCGTCACATAGGATCGCTGGCTAGCACAACTACTACCTCCGGAAAACTCGCGTCAATGCTCAATGCAAAACAAAGCAGTTTCGAATTGACGTTGCTTCGAAAAGTATAAACTATCAGTGCAATGCGATTGTGATATAGTTTTGACCTGGCTTTGGATTTCAAATATTGATACTGCATTACTGTTGACCCTTGCTCGTTAATTTGGACTCTGTTCAAGCCCTTTGTTGTGGATTTCGTCGATATGACCGAACGTACGCAGAGAACTGTTCTAAATAGTCAGACACGTGAGTTCGTAATACGCCTTCGTAACTATTTCGATCGTGAAGCTCAAAATGGAGGGCCAATTTTACCTATAACGTCAGTGGTTGAACGCGTAGCTGATGCGCTTAATATTGGACAACGAACTGTTAGACGGATAACTAAAAAAAAATATGGCGAGACTGGCACAGAAGAAAATAAACTTCACACACCAAAAAAGAGAAAACGAGCAAAACCAGTCGTAGGCATCGATAGCTTTGATGCCGATGCTATCCGAAGACATGTTTACGGCTACTATTTACAGAAGGAGTATCCAACAAGAAAAAAGTTGGTGCATTCACTGAAGGAAGCTGGATTATTCTTCGGTGGGGAAAGTTCTTTAACGAAGATTTTGAAGACCATTGGATTTCGATACAAAAAATGTAACAAACGCAAAATATTGATGGAAAGATTTGATATAGCGATGGCAAGGTATACTTTTTTACGGCAAGTGAAAGAAATCAAAAATTGGCAAAATGTTGTGTTCTTGGATGAAACATGGCTTAATGCTAACCATACTGTAGGCCGTTCTTGGAACGATGACACAGCAGCATCTACTTCCAAAGTTCCTGTAGGAAAAGGATCGCGACTTATAATTTGTCACGCCGGAACCATCAACGGGTTTGTCGAAGGTTCTCTCATGGCTTTTGCGTCAAAAACCACTGGAGACTATCATGAAGACATGAATGGAGAAAAGTTTACTGAATGGTTTACCTCAATGTTGTGTAGCCTCCCTGAACCATCTATTATAATTATGGACAACGCCCCATACCACTCGATGCAAATTGACAAGCCACCTGCCCAATCCCAAAAGAAAGCTGATATCGTCGCATGGCTTCGTAAAAATGGCGTAGATGCAAACATGAATATGTTAAAAGCGGAATTAGTACGTCTTTTAAAAGAAAACAAACCAACCAAGATCCGATACGTCATTGACGAAATAGCATTAGAACATGGGCACAGAGTTATACGGTTACCGCCTTACCATTGTGAGTATAATGCGATTGAGTTGGTGTGGGCTCAAATTAAGGGATATGCTGCAAGACACAATACAGAACCCCCATTTACCACAAAAAAAATGCTAATATTATTAGAAGAAGCTTGTGAACATGTGACTAAAGGAGACTGGGAAAAGGTTGTGAATAGAACTGTTAAATTAATAAGGGAAGATTATGAAAGAGATGTGAAAATAGATAATATTATAGAAAACGAACATATAATTATTAATGTAGGTGATGATAGCAGTGACGACAGTGAAAATAGTAGTATGGACGAATCTGATTAATTATGGCCTTTTGTGGCACCTTTTTTGGTATCTTTTGTATTCATATGTTTCTTGTGTGCATATAAAGTATGTATATTCATTTTCATTCAAATATTCAGTTCGTTCAAATAAATTAAATAAACATATACATTTTTGTTTTATTAAACCTATTTAATCAGGTACAAAAACAAAACTTAATTGTTTTTTGTTCGAGAATAAATTGACATTCCACATCACTATTGTAATGTGTCAAACCGGCCATCATAGCGTGCCGCTAGTGTAATAACTGTAACCCGGCTAATGGAAAATTGAATATTGTCATCTTGATTTTGTTCGCGTAAAATGTAGCCCATCAGTGTCGCCCGGACACTTCCCGGACATAACGAATCGATTGAAACCTCAGACATCAAAATGTAGCCCATCAGTGTCGCCCGGACACTTCCCGGACATAACGAATCGATTGAAACCTCAGACATCAAAATGTAGCCCATCAGTGTCGCCCGGACACTTCCCGGACATAACGAATCGATTGAAACCTCAGACATCAAAATGTAGCCCATCAGTGTCGCCCGGACACTTCCCGGACATAACGAATCGATTGAAACCTCAGACATCAAAATGTAGCCCATCAGTGTCGCCCGGACACTTCCCGGACATAACGAATCGATTGAAACCTCAGACATCAAAATGTAGCCCATCAGTGTCGCCCGGACACTTCCCGGACATAACGAATCGATTGAAACCTCAGACATCAAAATGTAGCCCATCAGTGTCGCCCGGACACTTCCCGGACATAACGAATCGATTGAAACCTCAGACATCAAAATGTAGCCCATCAGTGTCGCCCGGACACTTCCCGGACATAACGAATCGATTGAAACCTCAGACATCAAAATGTAGCCCATCAGTGTCGCCCGGACACTTCCCGGACATAACGAATCGATTGAAACCTCAGACATCAAAATGTAGCCCATCAGTGTCGCCCGGACACTTCCCGGACATAACGAATCGATTGAAACCTCAGACATCAAAATGTAGCCCATCAGTGTCGCCCGGACACTTCCCGGACATAACGAATCGATTGAAACCTCAGACATCAAAATGTAGCCCATCAGTGTCGCCCGGACACTTCCCGGACATAACGAATCGATTGAAACCTCAGACATCAAAATGTAGCCCATCAGTGTCGCCCGGACACTTCCCGGACATAACGAATCGATTGAAACCTCAGACATCAAAATGTAGCCCATCAGTGTCGCCCGGACACTTCCCGGACATAACGAATCGATTGAAACCTCAGACATCAAAATGTAGCCCATCAGTGTCGCCCGGACACTTCCCGGACATAACGAATCGATTGAAACCTCAGACATCAAAATGTAGCCCATCAGTGTCGCCCGGACACTTCCCGGACATAACGAATCGATTGAAACCTCAGACATCAAAATGTAGCCCATCAGTGTCGCCCGGACACTTCCCGGACATAACGAATCGATTGAAACCTCAGACATCAAAATGTAGCCCATCAGTGTCGCCCGGACACTTCCCGGACATAACGAATCGATTGAAACCTCAGACATCAAAATGTAGCCCATCAGTGTCGCCCGGACACTTCCCGGACATAACGAATCGATTGAAACCTCAGACATCAAAATGTAGCCCATCAGTGTCGCCCGGACACTTCCCGGACATAACGAATCGATTGAAACCTCAGACATCAAAATGTAGCCCATCAGTGTCGCCCGGACACTTCCCGGACATAACGAATCGATTGAAACCTCAGACATCAAAATGTAGCCCATCAGTGTCGCCCGGACACTTCCCGGACATAACGAATCGATTGAAACCTCAGACATCAAAATGTAGCCCATCAGTGTCGCCCGGACACTTCCCGGACATAACGAATCGATTGAAACCTCAGACATCAAAATGTAGCCCATCAGTGTCGCCCGGACACTTCCCGGACATAACGAATCGATTGAAACCTCAGACATCAAAATGTAGCCCATCAGTGTCGCCCGGACACTTCCCGGACATAACGAATCGATTGAAACCTCAGACATCAAAATGTAGCCCATCAGTGTCGCCCGGACACTTCCCGGACATAACGAATCGATTGAAACCTCAGACATCAAAATGTAGCCCATCAGTGTCGCCCGGACACTTCCCGGACATAACGAATCGATTGAAACCTCAGACATCAAAATGTAGCCCATCAGTGTCGCCCGGACACTTCCCGGACATAACGAATCGATTGAAACCTCAGACATCAAAATGTAGCCCATCAGTGTCGCCCGGACACTTCCCGGACATAACGAATCGATTGAAACCTCAGACATCAAAATGTAGCCCATCAGTGTCGCCCGGACACTTCCCGGACATAACGAATCGATTGAAACCTCAGACATCAAAATGTAGCCCATCAGTGTCGCCCGGACACTTCCCGGACATAACGAATCGATTGAAACCTCAGACATCAAAATGTAGCCCATCAGTGTCGCCCGGACACTTCCCGGACATAACGAATCGATTGAAACCTCAGACATCAAAATGTAGCCCATCAGTGTCGCCCGGACACTTCCCGGACATAACGAATCGATTGAAACCTCAGACATCAAAATGTAGCCCATCAGTGTCGCCCGGACACTTCCCGGACATAACGAATCGATTGAAACCTCAGACATCAAAATGTAGCCCATCAGTGTCGCCCGGACACTTCCCGGACATAACGAATCGATTGAAACCTCAGACATCAAAATGTAGCCCATCAGTGTCGCCCGGACACTTCCCGGACATAACGAATCGATTGAAACCTCAGACATCAAAATGTAGCCCATCAGTGTCGCCCGGACACTTCCCGGACATAACGAATCGATTGAAACCTCAGACATCAAAATGTAGCCCATCAGTGTCGCCCGGACACTTCCCGGACATAACGAATCGATTGAAACCTCAGACATCAAAATGTAGCCCATCAGTGTCGCCCGGACACTTCCCGGACATAACGAATCGATTGAAACCTCAGACATCAAAATGTAGCCCATCAGTGTCGCCCGGACACTTCCCGGACATAACGAATCGATTGAAACCTCAGACATCAAAATGTAGCCCATCAGTGTCGCCCGGACACTTCCCGGACATAACGAATCGATTGAAACCTCAGACATCAAAATGTAGCCCATCAGTGTCGCCCGGACACTTCCCGGACATAACGAATCGATTGAAACCTCAGACATCAAAATGTAGCCCATCAGTGTCGCCCGGACACTTCCCGGACATAACGAATCGATTGAAACCTCAGACATCAAAATGTAGCCCATCAGTGTCGCCCGGACACTTCCCGGACATAACGAATCGATTGAAACCTCAGACATCAAAATGTAGCCCATCAGTGTCGCCCGGACACTTCCCGGACATAACGAATCGATTGAAACCTCAGACATCAAAATGTAGCCCATCAGTGTCGCCCGGACACTTCCCGGACATAACGAATCGATTGAAACCTCAGACATCAAAATGTAGCCCATCAGTGTCGCCCGGACACTTCCCGGACATAACGAATCGATTGAAACCTCAGACATCAAAATGTAGCCCATCAGTGTCGCCCGGACACTTCCCGGACATAACGAATCGATTGAAACCTCAGACATCAAAATGTAGCCCATCAGTGTCGCCCGGACACTTCCCGGACATAACGAATCGATTGAAACCTCAGACATCAAAATGTAGCCCATCAGTGTCGCCCGGACACTTCCCGGACATAACGAATCGATTGAAACCTCAGACATCAAAATGTAGCCCATCAGTGTCGCCCGGACACTTCCCGGACATAACGAATCGATTGAAACCTCAGACATCAAAATGTAGCCCATCAGTGTCGCCCGGACACTTCCCGGACATAACGAATCGATTGAAACCTCAGACATCAAAATGTAGCCCATCAGTGTCGCCCGGACACTTCCCGGACATAACGAATCGATTGAAACCTCAGACATCAAAATGTAGCCCATCAGTGTCGCCCGGACACTTCCCGGACATAACGAATCGATTGAAACCTCAGACATCAAAATGTAGCCCATCAGTGTCGCCCGGACACTTCCCGGACATAACGAATCGATTGAAACCTCAGACATCAAAATGTAGCCCATCAGTGTCGCCCGGACACTTCCCGGACATAACGAATCGATTGAAACCTCAGACATCAAAATGTAGCCCATCAGTGTCGCCCGGACACTTCCCGGACATAACGAATCGATTGAAACCTCAGACATCAAAATGTAGCCCATCAGTGTCGCCCGGACACTTCCCGGACATAACGAATCGATTGAAACCTCAGACATCAAAATGTAGCCCATCAGTGTCGCCCGGACACTTCCCGGACATAACGAATCGATTGAAACCTCAGACATCAAAATGTAGCCCATCAGTGTCGCCCGGACACTTCCCGGACATAACGAATCGATTGAAACCTCAGACATCAAAATGTAGCCCATCAGTGTCGCCCGGACACTTCCCGGACATAACGAATCGATTGAAACCTCAGACATCAAAATGTAGCCCATCAGTGTCGCCCGGACACTTCCCGGACATAACGAATCGATTGAAACCTCAGACATCAAAATGTAGCCCATCAGTGTCGCCCGGACACTTCCCGGACATAACGAATCGATTGAAACCTCAGACATCAAAATGTAGCCCATCAGTGTCGCCCGGACACTTCCCGGACATAACGAATCGATTGAAACCTCAGACATCAAAATGTAGCCCATCAGTGTCGCCCGGACACTTCCCGGACATAACGAATCGATTGAAACCTCAGACATCAAAATGTAGCCCATCAGTGTCGCCCGGACACTTCCCGGACATAACGAATCGATTGAAACCTCAGACATCAAAATGTAGCCCATCAGTGTCGCCCGGACACTTCCCGGACATAACGAATCGATTGAAACCTCAGACATCAAAATGTAGCCCATCAGTGTCGCCCGGACACTTCCCGGACATAACGAATCGATTGAAACCTCAGACATCAAAATGTAGCCCATCAGTGTCGCCCGGACACTTCCCGGACATAACGAATCGATTGAAACCTCAGACATCAAAATGTAGCCCATCAGTGTCGCCCGGACACTTCCCGGACATAACGAATCGATTGAAACCTCAGACATCAAAATGTAGCCCATCAGTGTCGCCCGGACACTTCCCGGACATAACGAATCGATTGAAACCTCAGACATCAAAATGTAGCCCATCAGTGTCGCCCGGACACTTCCCGGACATAACGAATCGATTGAAACCTCAGACATCAAAATGTAGCCCATCAGTGTCGCCCGGACACTTCCCGGACATAACGAATCGATTGAAACCTCAGACATCAAAATGTAGCCCATCAGTGTCGCCCGGACACTTCCCGGACATAACGAATCGATTGAAACCTCAGACATCAAAATGTAGCCCATCAGTGTCGCCCGGACACTTCCCGGACATAACGAATCGATTGAAACCTCAGACATCAAAATGTAGCCCATCAGTGTCGCCCGGACACTTCCCGGACATAACGAATCGATTGAAACCTCAGACATCAAAATGTAGCCCATCAGTGTCGCCCGGACACTTCCCGGACATAACGAATCGATTGAAACCTCAGACATCAAAATGTAGCCCATCAGTGTCGCCCGGACACTTCCCGGACATAACGAATCGATTGAAACCTCAGACATCAAAATGTAGCCCATCAGTGTCGCCCGGACACTTCCCGGACATAACGAATCGATTGAAACCTCAGACATCAAAATGTAGCCCATCAGTGTCGCCCGGACACTTCCCGGACATAACGAATCGATTGAAACCTCAGACATCAAAATGTAGCCCATCAGTGTCGCCCGGACACTTCCCGGACATAACGAATCGATTGAAACCTCAGACATCAAAATGTAGCCCATCAGTGTCGCCCGGACACTTCCCGGACATAACGAATCGATTGAAACCTCAGACATCAAAATGTAGCCCATCAGTGTCGCCCGGACACTTCCCGGACATAACGAATCGATTGAAACCTCAGACATCAAAATGTAGCCCATCAGTGTCGCCCGGACACTTCCCGGACATAACGAATCGATTGAAACCTCAGACATCAAAATGTAGCCCATCAGTGTCGCCCGGACACTTCCCGGACATAACGAATCGATTGAAACCTCAGACATCAAAATGTAGCCCATCAGTGTCGCCCGGACACTTCCCGGACATAACGAATCGATTGAAACCTCAGACATCAAAATGTAGCCCATCAGTGTCGCCCGGACACTTCCCGGACATAACGAATCGATTGAAACCTCAGACATCAAAATGTAGCCCATCAGTGTCGCCCGGACACTTCCCGGACATAACGAATCGATTGAAACCTCAGACATCAAAATGTAGCCCATCAGTGTCGCCCGGACACTTCCCGGACATAACGAATCGATTGAAACCTCAGACATCAAAATGTAGCCCATCAGTGTCACCCGGACACTTCCCGGACATAACGAATCGATTGAAACCTCAGACATCAAAATAGGCGTTCGTATCGGTAGTTTTGGAGCTACGGTGGAAAATAGTCACATAATATACATGAAGCAGTGGTAGCCTAGTGGTTCGGACTGCGGTCTCCTCTCCGGGGGTCACAGGTTCGATCCCGGGCAATTATAGTACATGCTTCAATAGTGAAGGAAAACGTCGCAAGGAAACCTGCACGCCTGGGAGTTCTTTACCAATTTGTATTGGGCCAGCGTGAGTGTTAACGTCGTTTTGACTCAAGACTGAGTTAAAACGAGACAGATTTATGTCGGGATATATATTATTTGTGTCTCATTTTAATCCTATCTTGAGTCTTGAGCATAGCCTGAGAATATAGATTAGTAAGTACCATATCTATAGATCTACAGACACATAAGTACAGATCTATAGATCTCGGTCTGAGCGGAGACCAACACTCAGTAGTGACGTGAGATATTAATGGGTTGCTCATGATAATGATGGTACATATTATGTCCATATATTTTTGCTTTTGGTTTGGACTATGTTTCAGTCGCCCCTGCCCCCTCCCACCCCCCACCCCGCGCTCCCCGCAGCCCCGGCGCGGCGCCCGCTGCATGTCCTCTGTCATCTCACATAATCCGATATCCGATATCGTCCGAACCCGGACCACACCGAAAACGAATATGGGAACTTGGTTAGAGAGATAGGTAGAACATGAACCACCGTAGTCGTAGTTCGTACCTACTTAATGTGAACTCATATAATATGCTGTATCATGCCTTTGTCACCGCGGGGAGCTCAGACCAAAACCCTCCAAACTTCACGGGTAACTAATAAGAAACAAAAAATTATTATAGGAACATATAATGTAAGATCTCTGCTATCAGAAGAAAGGATAATTAAACTAGAATACTCACTTAAAACAATAGCCTGGGACTTACTGGGGCTAGGGGAAACAAGAAAAGCTGACTGTTTCATCGAAGAACGTGACTGGTGCATACTATGCAACTCTGGAAAAACACAAGGTACGAATGGAGTAGGTTTCTTAATTAAAAAAGAATACAAGACTATGATAAAAGAATTTATAGGATTTTCTGATAGAGTCGCATTATTAAACATCCAATTAAACAATACGCACATCTCATGTATTCAAGCATACGCCCCTACTGAAAAATCAAGTGATGAAGAGTTAAAAAAGTTCTATGAAGATATAAGGCGAGCAAGAAAAAAATCGTATGAACATATAATCCTAATGGGAGACTTCAATGCGAAAATTGGTACATCTAGACAAAACGAATGCCTAAAACTAGGTCAGTACGGATCCGGTATACGAAACGAGAGAGGAGAGAGCCTCATTCAGTTCGCTCTGGAACAAGACCTCTTCATAATGAATACATATTTCAAAAAAAAGATATCTCAAAGATGGACATGGAAGTCTCCAGATGGGTTCACGACAAATGAAATAGACTACATTCTCACTAATAAAAGAAATTTTTTTACGGACATAGAAGTAATAAAAAATGTACAGTTTCCATCTGACCACAGGTTGTTGAGAGGCACCCTAACACTAGAGAAAAAGAAAAAAAGTAGAAAAAATTATGGCCAAAAAATACCCGCTCTACAATCGGTAGAGGAAAAGAAATTGTTCCTGGAAACTCTATCGTCACAATTAGAAAACATTATTTATTCATCATCTGTGCAAGAATATTATGACTCTATAGAGTTAGCTATCACAAAAACACTAACAAAGGTCCGGAGTTTTGACAAAAAAACTAAAAATAAATTCCAAATGTCACATGAATTACAAACATTAATACTTGAGAGACATCAGTTGCATAAAAATAAAACTCTACAGGATTTCGAAAAGAACAGATTGGCCTTTCTCTACAAAAAGATCAATAAGCAGCTCTATAAAGAGTACCATGCATACAAAGCAGGAACTTACGAAGAATGGATTGATAAGACGGGCGGAGTTAAAAAAGCTAATAAAATACTAACAACTAAGCGAGATTGGATACCAAAGTTAAGCATCAATGGGAACTGCACGGAAAACAGAGACACAATTATACAAATAGCAACTAACTTCTACCAGGATCTATATCAGAACAAATCTAATATCAATACTCACTGGGAGTATGATTTCTCAAGTATGATAGAGTCACAAAGTCATAATTTTACTCGCACAGAAATAACTCACGGAATAAAACACTTACAAAAAGAAAAAAGCCCGGGCCCAGATAAAATTGTAAACGAAGTTCTCAAAGTAGGCGAAATATATCTCACTGCACATCTATGTATGCTCTTTAACCTTATTCTAGAAAAAAAAGTAATACCACATCAATGGACGGTGTCCGAAATCATACTTTTATATAAAAAGGGGGACCCCACTAACGTTAGCAACTACAGACCTATAAGCCTAATGTCTTCCATATATAAACTTTTTTCATTCTGCCTTCTTAAAAAGATAAGCAGCACCATAGACAAGAAACAACCCGTAGAGCAAGCTGGATTTCGTCCAGGATACAGCACAATTGACCATCTTCAAGTGGTAACTCAAGTCGTAGAGAAATTTAAAGAGTACAATACCCCGCTCTACATGGCATTCATTGACTATCAAAAAGCATTTGACACAATTTCTCATGACTCTATCTGGCATGCTTTAAAATACCACCAAGTCAACGACAGTTATATTGAAGTTATCAAAAGCATTTATAAACATAGTAAAAGCAAAGTTAAACTAGATAAGTCAGGACCGAGCTTTAATATTGATAGAGGCGTAAAACAGGGAGACCCTATGTCGCCAAAGCTTTTTATAGCTGTGCTAGAGCTGATAATTAGCCAGCTGAATTGGAGAAATGGCGGTATCACCCTTAATGATGAAAAATTAACCCATTTAAGGTTTGCAGATGACATAGTCATGTTTGCTAACTCAGCTGGAAAACTGCAAATCATGATGGAGGAACTAAAAGCACAAAGTTTAAAAGCAGGACTCGAAATGAATCTCGAAAAAACAAAATTGATGACTAATTTTACGAAAAACCCTATACGACTAGGTGATTGTACAATATCCTATGTCGAAGAGTATATCTACTTAGGAAAATTGCTGTCCTTCAGGGATGTTCACAGTGAGGAGATTGATCGCAGGATTGTAAGTTCTTGGAAAAAATATTGGTCCATGAAAGAAATATTTAAAAGCAATATGCCGCTCCGGATAAAAAAGAAAGTGATGGACTCTACAATCCTACCCACTTTGACATATGCGTGCCAAACATGGACTTTGACTGTCAAAAACTCACAAAAATTGTCTCGCTGTCAAAAATCAATGGAAAGAAGCATGCTGGGTATAAAACTCCTTGACAAAATAAAAAGCGAAGACATACGAAAAAGAACAAAAATCATAGACGTACTAGAGCATGTAAGAAGAATGAAATGGCGATGGGCAGGTCACTGTATGCGTATGGCAGACGGAAGGTGGAGCAAGATCGCTACTCGGTGGAGAGGACCGCACTTCGGGCAACGCACGACAGGCAGGCCGCTGAAGCGCTGGGCTGACGACATCGTGGCGACGGCAGGCCCAGAGTGGGAAAAGAAAGCACTAGACAGGAAACTATGGGAGAGTTTGGAGGAGGCCTATACCCTCTCGGGGCGCTAAATTTTCCAACTATGTATTACTATATTTATATACTTAAGTTATTATGTAAAATTTAGCAATAAAGGCTTTATTATTATTATTATCATGCCTTTGTAACATCAGCAGCACAAGAGTATTTGAATAGAAGTCGTCTATTTCACGACGCACGAACATGTTTTCCTGATGCGAGCTCAATTTAAATATATTTCGAGCTCAAAAATGATAATCACCCGCTTACGATTCACTGGGCGCGTACCTATAATAGGAACATTGTGGACGTGTGCCGCTTCGGTTCGGGGCCCGGCCGAGGCCTGGGGGGCCTGGGGCGTAGTACTATTATATAAGAGATGAAACGGATAGTGGTTTGGCCGGATATCGGATAACGGATATTCGGCAAGCTACGAGGCCGGAGCGCCGGATATCCGGCTGCCGGATATTCGGCTCTTTACATATCGCGATCAGTTGATTTGAATACAGGCGTCATGAACGAGATCGGTATTTTCGGAACCTGTCTGGTATACGAAGCTAAGCGGAGTCGACTCTTACCAACAAATGCGGAAAATTTGGTATTCATTCACCACAATTTGCCACTTGTTAATTTTGAGTACTAAATTTTTATAAAACAATATGTTTTCAGTGCGATTATAAAAATAAACAGTGTCAATAACTTATTATTTTGTATAATTTACCCAAAGTATAGTAATAATATTTTTTAAATTTCACTATCCGGTATCCTGCCGGATACCGGATGGTAAATCATACTATCCGGTATCCGGCCGAATAGTGAAAACAAGGCCGGATACCGGTTAGTTAACGGATATCCGTTTCATCTCTATATTATATATTCTGTGCCTGGGGCCCGTCGCCGTCGATTTGTTCTAGTTGCCACTGTGCCCGCTCGTCTGGACGCGGCCGCGCCAATTATGTCGACGTCAGGCTGACATGGCGTGGAAAAGGTTCCGACCATGTTCCGACGCTAATAACGGAAATGTTTTGAGTGCAAATTGTTATACCACGAACATACTATCACGGAGTAAGGACAGTAATCCAGTCGACAATCACAAACCTGGGACACACCACATTCCCCCGCTCACCCCACTCAACCCCAATTCACAAAAGGTTTTTAGCGAATTTTGACAAAAATTTTTTTTTCGAAGCGCGAATCTCGAAAACGAATTGACATACAAAAATTTACGTTCTTCAAAAAAGTATAGAAATGCTTTTGCCGTAGGACGTAAGGAAAAAAGTTATTGAGGGAAAACCGGAGGAAGGTCGAAAATTTTGCAGTCCCCCCCCCCCCCCCCCTCCTCTTTTAGCACGGGGTCCACGAGGTCCAATACTTGAGAAATTGTTACTTAGCCATCCCAAAGTTTCATTAACTTCTGACCCTTTTCCATCTGAAACTACCTGTCGACTGGACTACAATACTGTGATGCTATAATATTCTCTGATACCTCTCAGTGAGTGACCCCTCCTTAGTAGAGGATTTTTGGCATTTAAAATAATTAATGTAATGGCGGTAATCTGCATGCGAATTGATAGGTACCCGCCTCCTTTTTGATTCTAGTAGGTGTAAATCCACTTTCAACTTTTCAGAGTTTAATAGAATAGAATAATTTTTTATTTCAATAAAGTGCTTTTGTCAAGTGATTTTACTTATGTGTATTATCACTTGCTTTACAGGTGAGGGAAGACATTGCATCGCGAGGAAAACGACATGCCTGAGAGTTCTCTATAATGTTCCCAAATGTGATCTGACTTAAGCCAGCTTGATAGACTATGGCCTTTAAACCCTTCCCCGATTGTGAGATAAGACCCGTGTCAGGTTTACCCTAAGAAGCTATCTAACAATTAATTGCGATACGGTCTTTATAAGATTTCTAAATAGTATAGACACAAGTATAGTATAGTAGTATAGTACAATAGTATAGATAGAAATTTCAATGCTTATGATGTCATCTCGATCGGTTACAAAGTTAACCAATAAATTACAAGGACTGACGCCGGACACTTCGTATTATCGTGTACCACTCAGCTGTTGCAGCCACTGAGATACAAATAAACCTGCGAGTGGCTTTAAAACTGATAAAGCGGATAAGTCCATAATATAAATACTACTAATTAGACGGGGTAAGCTAAAATAAATAATTATAATCGGCCAGTTAGAGATCGTCTTAATATTTTTTTTATTACAGTCTGCAATAACTCAGAATTCATCTTCACTTTTGTTACAGAGTCCGACAAATCTGCAATTTTATTGAATAACAGAGTTAACCTCAATGTTTAAAGTATGTTAAAACGAACTACAAATTTAAATTTAAATGTTCTTTAGAAATTTGTTGTTCTCAATTTCAATAAATTATGTTAATTCGTGTCCGAACAGCCACGCGATCGCAGTCACGGCCGGATTAGCTGACGCGCTGGAAATACTAGGCGTGTTCTTGGTCGGACAGTAAAAGAGCGCTCCGTACTAGTACATTCATAAATTAATATAAAAAAATATTTTTTAAAAACCGACTTCAAATCTCCCACGCCACTACAAAGTATTTTTTTTTAAAACCGCTATATATATAAACCAATTTCGATAACATTTAAATGGGACCACCTGGAAAGTATACCCTATCCATCAAAAAAAAAATTCCAAATCGATTCAGGCGTCTTCGAGTAATCGTTCACCGATTACAAAAAAGAATACATAAAATCGGGCAAGTGCGAGTCGGGCCTCGCTCTTTTAGGGTTCCGTTAAAAAAAATTAAATAAAAATATTTCCATGTACCCATGGAAATATTTTTATTTAATTTTTTTAATTTAATTTAATTTTTATTATTTGTTGTTATAGCGGCAATAGAAATACATAATATGTGAAAATTTCATCTGTCTATCTATTACGGTTTACGAGATACAGCCCGCTGACAGACGGACGGACGGACGGACGGACGGACGGACGGACAACGTAGGCTTAGTAATAGGGTCCCGTTGGTACCCTTTGGGTACGGAACCCTAAAAAAGATTCCGACGAATTGAGAACCTCCTCCTTTTTTAAATCGGTTAAAAAGACCCAACTAGTTCGGACTTCCAGGACTACAGTAGTTCGGAGCCAAGCAACAGAATCACAGACTAAATAGAAGGAACGAAGAACTAAATACGATGTACTATAAGTGTTTGATTCATTGTTTCCTCATAGTTTTGAGTCGAGCAAACGAAGTACTTACTAAAAGAACGATGTACTTTTACTATTTAATTAAGCATTAATATTATACATGCAGGAATAGTTCGTTCTCGCTCAGTGTCGAATTCATTCTTATTAAACTTAGTACATGGACCGGCTCAGCGTCGGAGTACGAAAAACACTAAACAAAGCAAGTATTGACTACGATTTCTCTGCATTATGCCGTGACGTCACCTTGAGGTCATGCCTGAAAACCAGTGCTATGGTCTATTTTTTAACCCCCGACAAAAAAGGGGAGTTATAAATTTGATGTTTGTCTCTTTATGAGTTTATCTGCGTGTCTGTCTGATCCCTCGTAGCTCCGCTAACGAATGGATCCATTTTGATGCAATTTTTTGTGTTTGAAAGCTACCGTAATCGAGGTGAATCGTAGGTATAATAAATGAAGATCTGCTCAGGCGTTTGAAAATCTTCAGCTCATTTCCTAATTGATTAAAGGGTGTTACAAGCTTTCACTGCACTGGTGCGATTGATAAGGGTGTAGGTACTGTTACTTCGGGCTATTCCCAAATTCAAATTCAAATTTATTTATTTTGCAAGGCATGGTATCCTTGAACTGATGCTGTAGCATCAAGTAATCTGCGGGGTACCCAATTCATCAGGAGATATAGTGTGTTTGGGCTCATTAGAATGGTCTCAATGAGTGGGTGTTAGATAAATGATGATTGAGTGAAGATTGAGAACTATGATGAATTCTCACGGGCAGCTAAGGATATGTTTACCGAACGGACCGCCTCGTTTAGATAAATGAACACATTGTCGAGCACTAAGTCATAGTGGGATCGGTAAGAACGAAGTTAAGCGCGAAATTCTCGCCAAATCATCATCATCGTTAGCAACCCATCAACGGTTCACTACTGAGCGCAGGTCTCCTCTCAGAGAAGGGTTATAGGCCATAGTCCACCACGCTGACCCAATGCGAATTGGTGAACTTCACACACTTTCCAGAATATTATGAAGAACTCTCAGATGTGTAGGTTTCCTCACGATGTTTTCCTTAACCGTTGAAGCAAGTGATAGTAGTTGCTTAAACGCACTTGACTCCGAAAAGTCAGAGGTGCGTACCCGGGATCGAACCTGCGACCCCCCGAATAGGAGACCACAGTCCTAACCACTAGGCTATCACTGCTTCTCGCCAAATAAACAATGCAAATTGCCGGCCTCTGCATTATGCAAAACTTTTGGTTAGTCTTGTGGGCGAGGAGGCAGACAAAGTTTAGGTATTTGAGGGGGTGAAAAGCAGGGGAAGGAGCGGAGTCGTAGTCCCGCCCACCGCGGGGCGCCCCGTGCGAAGCGCAGAAATGGCGCGAAGCAACTCTGGCGGGAAACAACTCCCGACTGACAAAACTGGTTATTTATCTAAACTTAATAGGTATTGTAACTTATTTTCGTCAATCCTATTATACTTTATTTGGCTCAGTTAGCATGGTTCCAGTTCTTGTTCATAGATAAAATTTATACAGGTTCAATTCCTAACCAAATACAATAACATGCTTTTTTTATTTTTATTTTTTTATTTATTTTTTTTTTTGGTTAGTCTACCGAGATCGTTCAAAATCGATATTTGGGCTTCCCTGGGGTTGAGAAAGAGAAAATGAATGCCTGCCATAATTTTAAAAAGTCCCCGCCATATTGAAATTCTATGTTATTGGGCCGATTACGTTCAAAATAGATATTTAGGCTTCCCTGGGGTCAAGAAAGAGGAAATGGGTGCCAAAATTTTAAAAAGTCACCGCCATATTGAAATTCTTTGTTATTCGACCGATTTCATTATAAATCGATATTTGGGCTTGCCTGGGGTCAAGAAAGAGGAAATGGATGCCAAAATTTTAAAAGTCACCGCCATATTGAAATTCTTTGTTATTGGACCGATTTCGTTCAAATTCGATATTTAGGCTTCTCTGGGGTCAAGAAAGAGGAAATGGGTGCCAAAATTTTAAAAAGTCACCGCCATATTGAAATTCTTTGTTATTGGACCGATTTCGATCAAATTCGATATTTAGGCTTCTCTCGGGTCAAGAAAGAGGGAATGGATGCCAAAATTTTAAAAAGTGGACCGATTACGTTCCAAATCGATATTTAGGCTTCCCTGGGAAGAAAGAGGAAATGGGTGCCAAAATTTAAAAAAGTTACCGCCATATTGAAATTCTTTGTTACTGGACAGATTTCGTTCAAAATCGATATTTAGGATTCCCTAGGGTCAAGAAAAAGGAAATGGGTGCCAAAATTTTAAAAAGTCACCGCCATATTGAAATTCGCTGTTATTGGACCGATTTCGTTCAAATTCGATATTTAGGCTTCTCTCGGGTCAAGAAAGAGGAAATGGGTGCCAAAATTTAAAAAAGTTACCGCCATATTGAAATTCTTTGTTACTGGACAGATTTCGTTCAAAATCGATATTTAGGATTCCCTAGGGTCAAGAAAGAGGAAATGGGTGCCAAAATTTTAAAAAGTCACCGCCATATTGAAATTCGCTGTTATTGGACCGATTACGTTCCAAATCGATATTTAGGCTTGCCTGGGGTCAAGAAAGAGGAAATGGGTGCCAAAATTTAAAAAAGTTACCGCCATATTGAAATTCTTTGTTACTGGACCGATTTCGTTCAAAATATATATTTAGGCTTCCCTGGAGTCAAGAAAGAGGGAATGGGTGCCAGAATTTTAAAGAGGGAATGGGTGCCAGAATTTTAAAAAGTCCCCGCCATATTGAAATTCTTTGTTATTCGACCGATTTCGTTCGAAATCGAAATTTGGGCTTCCCTGGGGTCAAGAGAGAGGAAATAGATTCAAAATCGATATTTAGGCTTCCCTGGGGTCAAGAAAGAGTAAATGGGTGCCAAAATTTTAAAAAGTCACCGCCATAATGAAATTCTTGTTTACTGGACCGATTTCGTTCATAATCGATATTTAGGCTTCCCTGGGGTCAAGAAAGAGTAAATGGGTGCCAAAAATTTAAAAAGTCACCGCCATATTGAAATTCTTGTTTACTGGACCGATTTCGTTCAAAATATATATTTAGGCTTCCCTGGGGTCCAGAAAGAGGAAATGGGTGCCAAAATTTTCAAAAGTCACCGCCATATTGAAATTCTTTGTTACTAGACCGATTTCGTTCCAAATCGATATTTGTTCTTCCCTGGGGTCAAGAAAGAGGAAATCGGTGGCAAAATTTAAAAAAACACCGCCATATTGAAATTCTTTGTTATTGGACCGATTTCGTTCAAATTCGATATTTAGGCTTCTCTGGGGTTAAGAAAGAGGAAATGGGTGCCAAAATTTTAAAAAGTCACCGCCATATTGAAATTCTTTGTTATTGGACCGATTTCGTTCAAATTCGATATTTAGGCTTCTCTCGGGTCAAGAAAGAGGGAATGGATGCCAAAATTTTAAAAAGTCACCGCCATATTGAAATTCTTTGTTATTCGACCGATTTCGTTCGAAATCGAAATTTGGGCTTCCCTGGGGTCAAGAGAGAGGAAATAGATGCGAAAATTTTAAAAAGTCACCGCCATATTAAAATTCTTTGTTACTGGACCGATTTCGTTCAAAATCGATATTTAGGCTTCCCTGGGGTCAAGAAAGAGTAAATGGGTGCCAAAATTTTAAAAAGTCACTGCCATATTGAAATTCTTGTTTACTGGACCGATTTCGTTCAAAATCGATATTTAGGCTTCCCTGGGGTCAAGAAAGAGTAAATGGGTGCCAAAATTTTAAAAAGTCACCGCCATATTGAAATTCTTGTTTACTGGACCGATTTCGTTCAAAATATATATTTAGGCTTCCCTGGGGTCCAGAAAGAGGAAATGGGTGCCAAAATTTTCAAAAGTCACCGCCATATTGAAATTCTTTGTTACTAGACCGATTTCGTTCCAAATCGATATTTGTTCTTCCCTGGGGTCAAGAAAGAGGAAATCGGTGGCAAAATTAAAAAAAACACCGCCATATTGAAATTCTTTGTTACTGGACCGATTTCGTTCAAAATGTATATTTAGGCTTGCCTGAGGTCAAGAAAGAGGGAATGGGTGATAAAATTTTAAAAAGTCCCCGCCATAACAAAGAATTTCAATATGGCGGGGACTTTTTAAAAGTCTGGCACCCATTCCCTCTTTAAAATTCTGGCACCCATTTCCTCTTTCTTGACCCCAGGGAAGCCTAAACATCGATTTTGAACAAAATTGTTCGAATGACAAAAAATTTCAATATGGCGGTGACTTTTTAAAATTTTCGCATTCAATTCCTCTTTCTTGACCCCAGGGAAGCCTAAATATCGATTTGGAACGAAATCGGTTCAGTAACAAAGAATTTCAATATGGCGGTGACTTTTTAAAATTTTGGCATTCATTTCCTCTTTCTCGACGCCAGGAAAGCCCAAATTTCGATTTTGAACGAAATCGGTCGAATAACAAAGAATTTCAATATGGCGGTGACTTTGTAAAATTTTCGCATCCTTTTTCTCTTTCTTGACCCCAGAGAAGCCTTAATATCAATTTTGAACGTAATCGGTCCAATAACATATAATTCCAATATGGCGGGGACTTTTTTATATTTTAGCATCCATTTCCTCTTTCTTGACCCCAGAGAAGCCTAAATATCGATTTAGAACGAAATCGGTCGAATAACAAAGAATTTCAATATGGCGGGGACATTTTTAAATTTTGGAACCCATTTCCTCTTTCTTGACCCCAGGGAAGCCTAAATATCGATTTGAAACGTAATCGGTCCAATAAAAAACGAATTTCAATATGGCGGTGACTTTTTTAAATTTGCGCATCCATTTCCTCTTTCGTGACCCCAGAAAAGCCTGAATATCGATTTTGAATGAAATCGGTCGAATAACAAAGAATTTCAATATGGCGGTGACTTTTTTTAATTTTGGCATCTATTTCTTCTTTTTGACCCTAGGGAAGCCTAAATATCGATTTTGAACGTAATCCGTCCATTATCAAAGAATTCCAACATGGCGGAAAAGTGCACCTGTGTTTGCACACATAATTGAGATAGAAACTAATTTCATCGATTCGATATATCGACACTTTTTGGCACTTCATGCATTGCCCTAGTTGCCAAAGACGCTTTCGCACGCGTAAGGATCTGGAAGGATCCGTGCGCATCCTTACGGAACCAAGGATGCGAAAGGATCCTTTCGCATGCGAATCGTGATCTACACTTGTAATTTTAGGCACTTTTAGGTACAAAAAAATTGTGAGCCGTCGTGGGACGCCTGGCAGATGTGAAAAATCGACATTATTTTGTAAAAGTAATATGCAGAAAAGGACAGATTGTGATAGGAACTAAATATGTCACTAAGTATACATATAATAATACTACTACTACCACTACCCCTACCCCGACCCCTACCCCGACCCCTACCCCTACCCCTACCCCAACCCCTACCCCTACCTCTACCCCTACCTCTACCCCGACCCCTACCTCTACCCCTACCCCTACCCCGACCCCTACCCCTACCTCTACCACTACCTCTACCTCGACCCCTACTCCTACCCATACCCATACCCCTACCCCTACTTCTACCCCGACCCCTACCCCTACCCCTACCCCTACCTCTACCCCTACCTCGACCCCTACTCCTACCCATACCCATACCCCTACCCCTACCTCTACCCCGACCCCTACCCCTACTCCTACCCCTACCCTACCCCGACCCTACCCCTACCCCTACCCCTACCCCTACCCCGACCCCGACCCCGACCCCTACCCCTACCCCAACCCCTACCCCTACCGCTACCCCGACCCCTACCCTGACCCCTACCCCTACCCCGACCCCTACCCCTACCCCTACCCCGACCCCGACCTCTACCCCGACCCCTACCCCTACCCCTACCCCTACCCCGACCCCTACCCCTACCCCGACCCCTACCCCTACCCCTACCCCTACCCCTACCCCTACCTCTACCCCTACCCCTACCTCTACCCCTACCTCTACCCCGACCCCTACTCCTACCCATACCCATAAAGTACCTAACTACCACCTACCTACCTTTTTTTTTTTTTTATTCGATGACAAGCTAGTCCTTGACTGCGATCTCACCTGATGGTAAGTGACGATGCAGTCTAAGATGGTAGCGGGCTAACTTGGAAGGGATATGGCAGTGAACATTCAACCCATACCCCTAATTGGTTTCTACACGCCATCGTGCCGGAACGCTAAATCGCTTGGCGGCACGTCTTTGACGGTAGGGTGATAACTAGCCACGGCCAAAGCCTCCCACCAGACCAGACCAGAGACAATTCAGAAATTATAAATTCCCAAATTGAATCGAACCCGAGACCTCCCAGTTATAAGACAACAGCGCTCACCACTGAGCCAGGGAGGTCGTCAATTTGACGTAATATAAATATGTCACTAAGTATACATATAATAATACTACTACTACCACTACCCCTACCCCGACCCCTACCCCGACCCCTACCCCAACCCCTACCTCTACCTCTACCTCTACCCCGACCCCTACCCCTACCCCTACTTCTACCCCGACCCCTACCCCTACCCCTACCCCTACCTCTACCCCTACCTCGACCCCTACTTCTACCCATACCCATACCCCTACCCCTACCTCTACCCCGACCCCTACCCCTACTCCTACCCCTACCTCTACCCCGACCCCTACCCCTACCCCAACCCCTACCCCTACCGCTACCCCGACCCCTACCCTGACCCCTACCCCTACCCCTACCCCTACCCCTACCCCTACCCCGACCCCTACCCCTACCCCTACCCCTACCTCTACCCCTACCTCTACCCCTACCTCTACCCCTACCTCTACCCCGACCCCTACTCCTACCCATACCCATAAAGTACCTAACTACCACCTACCTACCTTTTTTTTTTTTTTATTCGATGACAAGCTAGTCCTTGACTGCGATCTCACCTGATGGTAAGTGACGATGCAGTCTAAGATGGTAGCGGGCTAACTTGGAAGGGGTATGGCAGTGAACATTCAACCCATACCCCTAATTGGTTTCTACACGCCATCGTGCCGGAACGCTAAATCGCTTGGCGGCACGTCTTTGACGGTAGGGTGATAACTAGCCACGGCCAAAGCCTCCCACCAGACCAGACCAGAGACAATTCAGAAATTATAAATTCCCAAATTGACCCCGCCGGGAATCGAACCCGAGACCTCCCAGTTATAAGACAACAGCGCTCACCACTGAGCCAGGGAGGTCGTCAATTTGACCTCAATTTGATTAGCCAAACTGTACTATGTACCTATATGATGTACTTACTTTGCATGATGCATCCCACCATTATTAGATACCTTACTTGATGATGAAATTGATATTTCATGATCCACTACATTACATGTTACACAAATCATCCTTTACAAAATATTGAAATAGGTACCTACTTACTTTACAACTTCCATCATCTGCTTTTGTTATTTTTAGGGTTCCGTACCCAAAGGTTACCAACGGGACCCTATTACTAAGCCCACGCTGTCCGTCCGTCCGTCCGTCTGTCAGCGGGCTGTATCTCGTAAACCGTAATAGATAGACAAATGAAATTTTCACATAATTATTATGTATTTCTATTGCCGCTATAACAACAAATAATAAAAATTAAATTAAATTAAAAAAATTAAATTAAAATGTTTCCATGGGTACATGGAAATATTTTAATTAATTTTTTTTAACGGAACCCTAAAAGAGCGAAGCCTGACTCGCACTTGGCCGATTTTTTTATACTGTACATTCTTAGATTTTGCTTTTTTTCGGACCCATTTTCAAAATTAGTCTACTCTACTACTCAGTCCCTACTTATTTACAACTTTTTTGATGGATAAATTATTTACAATATTAATATATACAAACTTATAATTAGGTACACTCTATTTGACTTCTCTAAAGTCTAAAATATCCAAAATAATAGTTTTCAGTATAAACATAAACAATTTTCAATTATTACAATTTAAGATAATATTTGATAGCCGAGCGAGCGCAGCGCGACGCACGGCGATCACTGTCTAATTGAGTAGGAGAGACAAAGAAGTCGCTTCTGCGAATAGAAGGGCCAAGTGACAAATTGTAATGGATAATATTAAAATTATAACAGTTGCAATAAATAAAATCTAAAACAGCGATTTGTTGTATTAAAATATGAAAAACAATTGTAAATAATTTTACCAAAATAAATGTATGCATAACAGAGAACGATGGGAGTTTATGTATTTGCAGAGTCAACTTTGCAATTTTTTTCTATCGAGAAAAGTTTGCGTCATCGTGTTTAGGAAACAGCCATCAGGCCAGAAATACGATCAATTATAACTACTTTTTTTTTCATAATATTATGACCCATAGATTTTAAATTGGACGATCTTCATTCGGCTTGTGATATGAAGATCGTGACTGACTACAGCGCCTTAATACGTTTTCTCTTTTTCGTACCGCATTCCGCATGATAACTCTATGACTAGAGCTGTAGCACCGCCACCGACGTCTTATCATTTCCTCATCCATTCTCAATGCTTTTTCTTGTCGGTTCTATCGGGCAAAATTTGCTTTCCGAACCAGTGGTAGAGTCTTAACCAGTTATTAGAGCTACATGTTGGCATACATGAAAGAAATATTATTCATCATTATGATACTCGACTCCAGTTGCATTGCATTATTATTTAATAGCTGATGCCCGCGACTTTGTCCACGTGGATTTAGTTTTTAAAATCCCTCGGGAACTCTTTGATTTTCCGGGATAAAAAGTTGCCTATGTCACTCTCCAGGTCCTCAACTATACCCGTGCAAAAAATCACTTCGATCCGTAGCTCTGTTGCAGCGTGATTGAAAGACAAACACACTTTCGCATTTATAATATTAAGTATCATAATATCCTCAGTCCATGAGGATTCCTTTATGGACATAGCGTTATTACTTTCATTATTCTAAGAAGCTGAATACATTCGAAGCCTCTTTTGTTGGTTTAACTAAGATAAGGCGTGGCTCAGCTCAGAGCCTTTACACAAATCTTTTCACATCATTGAGGTGACAAAACGTTAGCAAACTATAGGTACATATTTATTTTGGCAAGCGTCTTAACGCATTAGGTGTTTGTAAATATCACGTCCCACAAAAACCTGGACGTGCCTGTCAATATTATTAACGTATATTATTTTTTTACGTAAGTACCTCCTTGTATATTATTAATTTGGTTATGCCTTAGGCTCAGATTCGACATATTATTTGAAAAAAAATTCGGACTTTGTTTTAAATTAAAGTCAAAACGATAATAATAATCAACGGTAAGTATTTGCTGACGTGAATGCTTTGAATTCGTTATACCAAATCAAATCTGCTGCTCTTATATATTATAGTTGCTTTCGCAATCTACGGATGGCCTTTTTTTGACGGTAGATAAATTTTTCTTTTTTGATAAATACATTTAGAATAGCTGTTCATGCAACCATTGAAAACTATTTTCTAAGCCTATCATACCGAGGAACACTCTGGTCGCGCGTGTTTTGTTCCCTGATTAAAATCATTGGTTCTACAGCTTAACTCCTTTCGAGTTAGGTACTTCCCACAAAGTATTATTTATTTTACTAACAAAGTTAACTCTGCATAATATCACTTGTGCAAATCTGATCAATAAATAATGCAATTGCAATTTTTATAGGTTATTAAAACAACAATATGGCTTCGTGACGGATTTCACCTTATCGTGATTACATTTACATGCACTTCAGTCGTGTATACTGTATACTGTATAGAGCCTGTGCAATAGGGTATTTGACTATATTAAAAATATCGTTTCATTTGGTGTCATCCTAAAAGATTATTATCTAAAAACATTATTCCATACGACAAAACTAAAAAATAAAGTTTTATTTAATTAGAAAACATTAAATGAAATTGCTATAATTCCGGCCATGGTCACGTGACCGAAAACGTTCCGTGATCTCGAATCACGTCACAGTCCACAGCACCTATGGGATGTGGAATTGTCATTGTTTGAAATTTGAACTGTGACGTCATGAGAGCAAATGGAACGTTTCGGCGGCAATTTATTTTTTTGAATTTATTTCTCGATTTTTATGAAAAATACTGAAAATTATGCCAAAATATACGTTTTGTTAGCTTCGGCATAGCATTATTAACAATTTAAGATGATTTTCTAAAAGTAGTCAAATACCCTATTGTAAGGCTCCGCGCAACCAGAGCGCGGCGAATCGCCTCACATTTGCCTCACATCATAATATCGCGTTCCTGCCGCCATGATGCCGCGCTGCCGAGCGCCATTCCATTGTGCAGTTCCACAATAACATTATACTTATTGTTGTTCATTTCATTTACTTCATTCCCATTTATTGCTCTAAGTATTTTATAGATGGTTCTTGCTTATTTTTATCCGACTTCAATAAAAGGAGTTTAACAACATATCGAACATGTTTGTAATGTTTGTAGCTAATTGGAACTATTGGAACTGCAAAATATTCACAATTATGATAAATTCAAATTCAAAATTATTTATTTCTCGCAGGCCAATCTGTGGCTCATACGACACGTCATGACTCTACCGCCGTTTCGGACAGCGGATTCTGCTGAGAAGAGCCGGCAAGAAACTCAGCAGTTGCTCTTTTCAAAATAATCATTTTACAATATTATTATGAAGCTATTACATTGTTATAAGTTTTTTATACTATCTTGTGGGCAGCTGGATGCCAAGCCAATTTAACCCATGCAACTTTGATAAAATAGAATATAATATTTCAAACAGTCTATGAGGGCGTCTATTAGGGCGTCTATTAGTAGGCTTATTGCTAGCAGATAGATAGTCTATTAGGGCTTCCAAACAAATATGCAAAATTTTATAGGTGGATAATGTACGAGTATGTATGTTTGTCCACGCATTTCTCCGAAACTGTTAAGTGAAATGTGATCATTCTTTTTTATTTGCTTACATTTACTTCAAGATATGCACACTTTCCCGTTTTCAAATATTCTTTATTTCAGTATATTAATGTCGGTTTAATTTTTTGCTAAATTATAACTGATATCGTCAGCAACCCATAAACGGCTGAACGACTTCACACACCTTCGAGGACATTACGGAGAAATCTCAGGCGTGCAGGTTTCCTCACAATGTTTTCCTTCACCGTTAAAGCAGTGATATTTAATTTCTAAAATGCACAAAAGTTCGAAAAGTAAAAGGCGTGCCCGGGATCGAACCTGCGACCACGATAAGGAGACCACAGTCCTAACCACTAAGCTATCACTGCTTCCAGTATTGAGTTGTTAAGTCTCAAATGATAAGTAACGTACGATAGCGTTGTTCTCCAAATGAGCGTCGTGACGCGCATCATCATAGAGAGGCTACGACACCCGACACTCCGTCACAGAGCATTTAAATTAATTTACGTCCACCGGCCAGTTGGGCGAGTGTTCAAAGCTCTCGACTACATTGTACGTCGCAGGAGCAATTATCCTAATTGCTGCACAAATGGACCATTCCACTATTTAGTGCGAGACTATTGCACGTCATATGCCTTCTGAGAACAGTGACAGTTCTATTAGCTTGTCTGTTTTATTTTCGGAAAGCGTGGTTCTTTCCGATTAATTATTATTTCCGAAAAAAATGACAATTTAGTCAAAGTCAAGCAGTTGGTAAGGTAAACAATCCGAAACTTGCTATCCTGTAATTCTCTCATTGAGATAGTTTTCTTCAAAATCTTACTTATGAGAAGAAACTTTAGAAGAGAATTTGACATCGTTAAGCTTCCGTCATCGTTCATCGTTAAGATTATTTCCGGAAATTTTCTTCAAACCTATAATCGGAATTATAGTTCGATTCCACGTTTGACATTAGCTACTGTCATTTTGTAAAATAATGATACCACATATAATAGTGTAGTGATGAACACAAAAATCGATAAACAATCACGATTTATGTTTATGTAATCATAATATTTTTGTTTTTTATATTAAAAACAAAACTTATAATAAAAGAACCTAGATAGTTTTCTGTATTGGCAACCCGTGCGCGCTCGTGCAGCTATCGCCATTTTGTTTATCTTGTCATTCGGCTGCATTCTCCCAGTCTGACTGCACGAATATCTTGTTTCATTGCGAATCGATATTTTATTATTTTGTTGGGTTTTTGTTAAAGTTTTGTTACGTTGTGTTTGTTGTTACGTTTATAGTTTTTTTGTGAACTTTGAGTGAATCTATTTGTTTTGGTTTTCCATCAAAATGGATCCTCAGCCAAGTACATCACAAAAAGACGTGAATGTTTTCTTATCCCCAAGAAAAAAACGTCCACGAAAAGCTTTCACTGTTACTGAAAAAGTAATGATCCGCAATGCCTACAAGTACGTGAAAAATGAAACTTCTGCGCAATTGGAGGCCTTTGAAGTAGTGGAAGAAAATGAATGTATGAGCAAAGTTGCTGACATATTGGGAATAACCTCACGCTCTGTTTGTAACGTTTTGAAGGAAGTAAATAAAGGTGCGGCGCCAACTCCTCCTAAAAAACCTGGACCAAAGCGAAGTTTCAAAGACAAAATTGATGAATTTACATTCTCCGCAATACGAAGACTTGTTCATCAGTTCTTTTACCGAAATGAACCTCCAACGATTGCAAAGGTTAGTCAATCAGTCAGACAGTATTATTTTATACCTCCCTCTCTTATATATATAAGTAATGATTCCAAACTATTATAAAATTTACTATTTTAGATTTTACAAGTGATGAACGATGATCCAGAAATGCCCAAGGTTTCCAAAGACATCCTCAGAAAAATTTTGAAGCATCTTAATTTTAAATTTGTTGCACGGTCACGCAAGAGCACACTTATTGATCGAAATGATATAATAACATGGCGCCAGCGTTACTTGCGATCTATATGTCAGTTTCGACGAGAAGGGAGACATATATATTATCAAGATGAAACTTGGGTTAACGCAGGTAAGGCTAACACTTTGAATTTATATACATTTTACATTAAATTTAATAGTAATATTGAATGTTAATGTACTATATTTATTTTTAGGTCATACTGTAAAAAAAACTTGGGTGGACAAGAAAGTCACATCATCTCGGCAAGCGTTTTTGGAGGGACTGACCAGTGGATTAAAAAATCCATCTGGAAAAGGCAAACGTCTCATAATTAGCCATATAGGTAGTGAAGAAGGCTTCCTGGAAAAGGGGCTCATGATTTTTGAATCAAAGAAAAATTTTGAAGATTACCATGATGAGATGAACGCAGTTTGTTTTGAGGAGTGGTCCGCTGGAGTCTTACCAAAATTAAGACCAAACTCAATTGTGGTGATGGATAATGCACCTTACCACTCCCGAAAATTGGAAACGGCACCAAAAATGAGCTGGAAAAAAGCTGCCATTCAAGACTGGCTTTTAAATAAAAATATTCATTACGAACCAGATATGGTTAAAGCTACGCTTTTAGAACTGATTCCACATAACTAGTCTTTTAATAAGTACGCTGTAGACGAAATGGCAGCACAACATGGGATCACGGTTTTAAGACTGCCCCCTTACCATTGCGAGCTGAACCCTATCGAATTGATATGGGCGCAGGTAAAGGGGCATGTAGCTCAAAATAATAAAACCTTCAAATTGACAGACGTGAGAAATTTATTTGAGGAAGGCATTCAAAAAATTACGGCTACCGAATAGTCTAAATGCGTATGCCATGTTGTCAAAGAAGAGGAAAAAATGAGTAGGCTAGATATTTTAATTGACAATATCACAGACACATTTATAATACATGTTACAGAAAGTGACAGCGATAGCGATAGCGAAGACGGCGACGATTTATAAAATAAAATATTACCATAATACATCTATTTGTTTTATTTCTCATGTTCCTTCATGATCACATTTTTTTATTTATTTCACACACAATTATTAAAGAAAACTCTCAGATCCTTAATAAAATTAATCGTCATAACTAAATTATCCGTTCAGAAATATTTAATTTCCTGATATACTTAGTTTCTATTAAAGTAGTAGTTGTTTAGATATACTACTATAAACGAGAGGAATCGATTCGGAAATATTCCATTTCCGTATCGAATAATTTCGTAACGTCACTATTTAGTACTTGTCATAACGTTGCAACACTGAAATTGTCAAATCTGGAATCGAATTAAAATTCCGACTATAAACCCGCGCGGACATAGTCGTTGGCATTGAGTAACTTACATCTAAATTCTTAGAAATACGCTATGTATTTTTTGTCCTCCTCACTCCTGTCGTGCGTAAAGAAGTTTCTTCGACACAACTCCATCCACCAACTTGTCGTCGCAACCTCTTCACGTCGCGATGAACCACAACCGCATTTGCTGTCACTCGTTCGTGACGGCTGTCATTTATTGAGGAAGCCATTACAATACCCTCTTCACATCACACGTAACCGCCCTTATTGCAATGCACGAAGGTCAATTTCTGGTTGTTTCGGCTGCAGTGTCAGATTGTCGGCAATAACCACGGTCAGGCGTGACTGTGGGCTCGAATTGCCAATTAAGCTACATTAACTAACTGCGACTACATTTCTCGACTGTAAAAAAAATATCCACTCAAAAAAATAATTGAACTGTATGCCTGTTACTTCGAAAGAAAACTCTTTTCTTTAACTTTTTTCTTTTTCGAATGTCTAATAACAGAGCTGAACTTGACTTACATTCTCCTCTAACATCCACATAATCGGAAAGCTTGTGGTTAGAAGTGGGCACGACAATAGTTAAATGAGTGGGGATCGAACCGTTGACCTTACAATTTTCGGAAAAAATTCTGCACATCGAGAATCGAGAGTTTTTGTAGGGTCTCAAAAAAAAGGAACCCTTATTTTTGGAGGAAAGGAACCATTATAGGATCGCTTCGTTGTCCGCGTCTGTCTGTCCGTGTGTCAAGGCCCCTTTTCTCAGAAACGGCGTGAGGTACTAACTTTAGTTTTTAATAATTCAATGGGTACTAAGTTGAAATTGATATTCAACAGAAAGGTCAATGGTCTCTTAATGCTGTGAAAATTTCTACAAAATTAAAAAAAATTAAAAAAAAAGTTTCTACTTAGGTGCAGCTTTTCAAGTTTTTACTTAGATGCAGCTTTTCAAAGTGTATTTTCATACTTTCCAGTGACCATTTTGTCATTAATTTAAATCTAGGTGGCTTATCTTATTTCATTATAATTTTGCAATGCTATTTTAAAATGTAAAAAATTCGCCTCTCCCCTTCACATTGAAAATTACATTCTATACTCCATTTGCGTCATAGTTGCCCGTCACTATAAGCCATTCATAGCCAACTGCCAATTACGGAACCCTACACTGGGCGTGGGAAGACACGCATTTGACCGTTTATTTTAATTTTATATCCAAACGCGTTGGATAAACTGAACCCCACGGGAAAGCATCTTTTGCAGGAGGACGAAGCCGCCGGCAACTAGCAGTATTTACGAAATGAAATGGCGGGACGCTATCGCGCTGTTTTTGCGGCTTGGAATTGGGCACCTGGGGCCCATTGACGGCTGATACTCTATCTCTTCGGTTCCACGTGTAATGTGCTTGCATGAGATATTTATTGCATTACTTCTGCTACAATACTTTTACGCTCATAAAATTCTATTGTTGCGGCTGTTTTTTTTGGAGTTTACTCCTTAAGAATCGATTTTAGGCGCCCGGTATGAGAAAAATTCGAGGTGTAAAATCTACTTATGAATGACCTTGTTACGTTTTTATGACAGCGTTACTACTCACATGTAGATCAGCGCCATCTTTCGGCTTATGTGTAAACTATTTCGAATAGCAACTCTGTTGTACGCCCTAAAACCCTGCGATAACAGCACTGCTAACATAATAGTTCGAGCTATTTACAATAGATGGCCGTATTTGATATTAACTAGCATAAATACTAAAGTAAACTCCAGTCGTGCGTCGGAGCTGACACACACACTTTTTTCCCGAGGATTTTTACCTTGTAGCGCTAAGAATCGTAAATCAAACACATCGAAATCATTGAAATGACACCTCTAAAGAAACTGAATTATGTTATGAACAATCGTTACTACCTAGTACCTATTTAGTAGATACATATTATACTAGTAGGGCGCGTGGGTGCGCGGCCCGCAAGCGGACCGCGGTTTTTCTACTCGTCTAGTAGACTTTCAGCTCCTGATCATTTTCTATCACAAAACCACTCTTCCATCTTTTATACTCTCCGAGATAGACACCGTTGAAGTTTGTATGGCCGCCATCTTGAATCCGCCATTTTGGATTTTTTTCAGCTCACTGCCAATTGGATGAGATTTCGAGTGACTTTTGTTCGAGCACCCCCACCTATCTACATTACCATGGCCGTGCTCCTCACCCACCTTCCAAACCCTCGATCATCATATGTCATCATTTGTCATAATGAAAATTCTTCAATAAAAAAAAATCTTGAAAAGGAATTGTATCAAAGTCGTGCATGATTCCCGGCTTCTAGTCTCTTCAATATTCGCCATATATTTTTGTATGAAGAAAAAAAAAATTCCGCCATCTTGAATTTTTTTCTGTTCGTCAAGTAGACCTTAGGGTCTTGATCAGCTTTTGCCAGGAAACCACTCTTCTATCTTTTATACTCTCCGAGATAGACACCGACGAAATTTGTATGGCCGCCATCTTTTTTCCGCCATTTTGAATTTTTTTTCAGCTCACTGCGAATTGGATGAGGTTTCGAGTGACATTTGTTCGAGCACCCCCCACCTATCTTCAATACCCTGGCCGTGCTCCTCATCCGTCTCCGAAATCCTCAATCATCAGCTCTCTCCATAATTTTCCTCCGAATGAATTTTTGTCCTCTATACGAAACCATCGGTGGAAAAAAAATTTTTCATACAAAATTTTACAGGAGAGGTGATCAATCAGTCAGTGAATCAGTGAATCAGCACGAGCAGCTATATATATATTAATTATATTGATGCCTGATAAAAACGCGAAAGTGTGTTTCTTCGTTGGTTTGTCTTTCAATCACGCAGTACCACAGCACAACATAACAGCATACTAAGCACACCTTTCGAGAAAATTATGGAGAACTAGCTGATGCCCGCGACTTTGTCCGCGTGGATTTAGTTTTTAAAGTCCCTCGGAAACTCCTTGATTTTCCGGTATAAAAAGTAGCCTAAATGTTGAACCGAGTAATAAGCTACCACGGTATAAAACTTTGTAGAAATCTGTGCGGTAGTTTTTACGTGAAAGAAGGACAAACAAACAGACAGGAATCTTCCAGTTACTGTTTTATTATATACATATAGATTCTATTATCTGACTCTGCTCAAGACTCAAGATAGATAGAGACACAATGTCTCATTTTAACTCAGTCTTGAGTCTGAGCTGAGTGATAGTGCCATCTATAGATCCCATCGTCAGTCGTGCAATGGTCGTGCAGGTTCCTCGCGACGTTTTCCTTCACCGCTAAAACGAGTAATATTTAATTGCTTAAAAATAAATGAATCTCCTCTACTGTGTCATATACTCACATTTAAGTCAAAACTGTTGCAGTTTGCACGAACTAACAGACATAAATATTTGACACTAAAAGCGTTCATAGCAACGATCCCACGGCGACCACACGTCAGCGTGAGTAACGATGTACATTCACCATTATTCCAATGAGTCGCGATGAAAGATGCGTTAACCTTACTTTATACATGTTAAATATATCACTGCGCTCATTCACACGATTACAAACCGTAACACTGGGGAATAAAGTTCAATATCACACGGTAAGATGCGCGTCTGTTTATAAAACCAGATGTAATAACAGCGTGCGTGTAATATACGGGCTACGATGAAGATTAAGTTCAATAATAAGGACATTTGGACTTCAGCGTCCCGGCATTTGGCAGACGCTACACTTCCCATCCGGTTGACTGGAAACATTACGTAAACACTTCTCTTGGCGTATCTCTGCATCGTTGTCCAGGGCTTAGGGTCGCGACGTATTGGGTACTTACTATATACTTACCGTTTATGATCGTTGCTAAATGATTTTCTCTATCTTGAAGATACGCTAAGTATAGTAGTAGTAGTGAGCCGCGTCATTGGGGAATCGAAAATTTTATGTGAATTGATTGATTAACTATTTGTGTCAATTGAAAATTTAATAAACGCCCTCGACATGACATGGCCGGACTATGTACGATATACCTGTTACCATGTGGTAGATTCATCGACTATTCAAAAGCACTTGTAAAAGTTTATTTGAATAAAAAATATTTTTATTCTATTCTATCCTGTTAGTCATCAAATCGTCCACCTCGATTCTCGATCATCATCTATGTACTTAACACCTAGTGAGACTATTCTAATGAGTCCAAACAAACTATAGGTACCTACCTAATGAGAGTTGCTGAGAAGTTGGGTATCCCACAGACTTGATGCTACAGCATCAGCTCAAGGTTACCACGCCTTGGAAATAATTCGGAGTAACAGTACACCAAATTTTAAATCAATCGCACCAGTGAAAGTTTGTAAATCAAGTAGGAAATGAGCTGATGATCCTCAGACGCATGAGAGGATCTTCAAAAACTGTAGCTAAGAACCATCTCGATCACATTAGTTTTCAAACAGAAAAAAACGCATCAAAATCGGTCCATTCGTTAAAGAGCTACGAGGGAACACACTAATACACAAGTCAAACTTATAAGTACACCACTCTTTTTTGTCGTGGCTGAAAATTTAAGGACAAACAAACAAACTTTCGCGTATATAAGTAAGGTCGATGTATTGTAATTTGTAATTAAAATTATACTGACTATTTAGTTAGGTATAATTGTTTTACTTCTAATTCATTTTGAAATCTACAGAAAAAATTAAGCGATTACGCATTAATTACATCTAGCCATCCAACAATAGTGACAAATATTCTGAACATCTGTGTTGGAGGAATTATCTCGAATCCCTTCAGTCAAAACACGCTACGGCAGTTCTCCGTCACAAAAACCTTTCGGCCCAGTTAGTGGAATAAATGCTATTAAGCCGCACACGCGCACGGTCGCGAGCGTGTTTTATCGCCTTTGTACGGCTGCGACAGTTCGTACCGTAACGCTGGATGCGTGCTCAAGCGACTCGGGTAGGCTCATACTGATTGCGTGACGCGACGTTACGAAATGAGAACACGCATACCTAGACCTAATACTAATAGAGCGGCATTATGCACTCTCGTATCATTTTGATGCCATGTAAAACGTGCTGCACGAGATGAATGTTTGATATCGAGTACCGTACAGTTTCTCAGTTCGTGACAAAAACTGTACATGATTAATGAAAACTTTGAATTTTTTAATTAATGCCTAATCCTTGATAACTACACTATTTTTTTCTGACATTGTGTCAAAGTACAAATTTTGGCCACATGACCCATATATAGGTGTCATTGCAGGGATGTGATTGACGAACGAGGGCGACGTCAGACCTGACTCCCGCACTCTGCTCCATCGCGTACGAGGGCTGCACGTCGCGTCACGCCAGCAGTGTGAACGGACTCTAACCCGTTTCAGCCCATATGCGCCCAGCGCAGATTAAACTATATAGGGTTTCTCGTAATGGTTTTATAAAAAGCCATATGGAGCTGGCAGGCGGGCACCTAATACCTACGAGTGGGTACAAGCAGAGATAAAAATGTAGGTTCAATGCGAATTGCGGTCCTCCAGGGCTTCAAAGCCTTTGACTGTGAGGCTTAAATTGCTTATTTCCTTCGTCCTTGTTACAACTTCTCCGTATTATAGAGACATTGTTTGACCTAACTTTTCTTTTGTATCTATTTATATCTTATTGGATTGTGTGTGTGTGTCACTATTCTCTTACATTGCGTATTTAGACATTGAAATACCTATGCATTTTTTTAACCCCTGACAAAAAGTTGACCACCAACCTGGTTTGGTTTGGATGTGGTTTGGTTCTACCTATTCAACCTTTTGCTATAATATTTGCTTGTTTTATATAGTATAATAAATCTCTAGGTAGTATTAGGTTTCATTGTGAAAGGGGGCGTGACGGATTGTTGATGTAAATTGAAAACATTGTTTCAAATTACTTTTAATAGAACAGTAGTAAACAATTATTTTAATTGTCGGATTCCGTTGAAAAGCTTTAAATCTTAAATTGCCTACCGAACATTAAGTTTGGGAACTAAAGTTATGAATGTTTCTTGAATAATAATAGTCTTTGTTATGAAGAATCATTTCTCATCTTTGTCAGCAGAATGCGCTTTTCGAACCGGTGGTAGAGTCATGACGTGTCATAGCTTCATAAGAGCCTCAGGTTGGTCTACGTGAAATAAATAATTTAGAATTTGAATATGAGCCCATAATAGTTATAGCATGTTTAGATATATTGACCTCAACATAATTATTAATTGATACGAAAGTTGATATAATGGTACCTATATCCGTAGGTGTTTTAACCTTTTTTTAGTTTTTAATTTAATTTAGTTTCTCGTCTACGGCTCAAGTAATGCTAATTTTATCATTTAACTTTCTAATTCACCCGCCAACTTAGTTGAACTTGACCTTTGAATTAACAGCATTTTAAATTAAGACCCAGTTTTAAACAAATTAAAAACGTAAACCGGAATTAAAACGCACATTACAATCATTGATTTTAATCAGTTACAATAAATTAAGGTGCTATTTATTTGTTTAATTCGACTTACCTTTATTGTATTCATTTAGGAGTGCTATAATGTGTTTCATTCCATATTTCAGGATTTCAAATCTTTAATAAACCATGCGAGATCAAATGAATGAATCAGAAATGAGGAGATCCGTAGGAGAACCAAAGCCACCGACATAGCTCAGCGAGTCGCGAAACTGAAGAGAAAATGGGCGGTACATAGTTCGAAGAGCTGATGGTCGTTGGGGTCCCAAGGTGCTGGAGTGGCGACCCCGCACCTGGAAGCGTTGTTGGCAGACCCTCCATACTAGGTGGAACGACGCCATCAAACAAGTCGCAGGGAGCCGCTGGATTCAGGCGGTGCAAGACCGAGGCCTGTGGAAGTCCATGCAAGAGTCCTTTGTCCAGAAGTGGACGTCTATCGGTTAACAAAGAAGAAGAAGATAAACCATGGCTGATCTCGAAGTGTGAGTAAGGTTTTGTAAGACTATTAGGTAGGCTTTAGGTGTGTTTTACTGCCTACAAAACCTAACCTACCCAGTAGTGGTTCGCCCCAAACTCAGACCTCGCATTCTAAAAGTTACTTAGAATTATTTTGTGGTAGAGAAACGATTGCAAGATCATTCAGAGACCTCGATTCTCTCGGCTTCTATTACATTATTTCATAAAATAAAATGCAAGACAGTTGGGCAAAGACCCAATTTGGGGTGCGAGATAATATTCTTAACAGAATTACAAAATGATTTATTGTAAATAATGCCGGGACCTTTTCAAAACTAAGTATAAAATTGAGCCCTCAGCCGCATACCTACGTGTGATTCCTTCCTGGCTTACCCGCCAAACGTGAAGGTTGACGGGACCGGCGTTATTTGATTATTGTGTAAAGTAAAGTTAATTTGAAAGTAAATTAGCTCAATTTTATGTCATCCTGCGTTTTCTCATTATTTCCCGCCTCTGTTTTCTAATAATATTATTAAATAAGAAGGAATGAATGAATAATATAGTTTTCACACTACATGCTCGACAATGCCGAATTATATGTCATGTAAACCTTACCGAAAGCAAGACATTATACCTCTTGGCTTTAGCCGGGTTATAATGTTCTATTGAATGTCATTATAACCCGCTGGTCAATAATGTGATTTTCGCTTTCATAACTCTTATTGCTATGTGCATAAAGTCTAATTTCGCTAAACAGAATGTGCCCTCAGCGGGCGCGGCCAACTCGATTTTCGAAGACCGAAGCCGTGGCCCACTAGATTCGCACTGAGACGAACTTCATTTGTTTGTCAAATCGAGTAGGCCACGCCAGCTGAAAGAAGTTGCTATAGCCGTAGCAAGTAGGTAGTAGTGTCCGAAGCCTTGAACACAACTCAAATATTCTCTAGCTCAACCTCGATAAACGTACCAAATAAAAATATAACGTTATCTTTCCATAATTGGACTAATGTCTCCAATATCAATTTGCACTTTTAATTTGCTGTAATAAACACTATCTACTAAGCCTGGTTTTTTATTGTCTCGCATAAAGTGAGAAAAGTAGAGTATACACCACCGGAATAAAACTGTTTTTTTCTTGGGCGCTTGAATCCCTCACTGCACTCAGGACTCAATCTTAATTCCCTCGCTTTGCTCTAAATTTGGAGTCCTTCGTTACGTTCAGGATTCAAAATAGCGCCCGTGACATAAAACAGTGCTTTATCCCCTTGGTGCATAATCTACTATTTTTGAATACGTAGACTCAGGTTCTTTTAATCAACCGTACCTAACTACTGTACCTTATGTTACATTACACTACATTACTAAACATATCTACTTAACTAAAGACAGAACAGGAGTCGAATGTGAACTCACAAAAGCCAACGGCATCATTTGGCTACCAGTGAATCGCTATGGTTATTTACTGTACCTTACAATGTTGCTTGAAAGTATCATTAATAAATAATGGACGTAGCCACAGCAAACAAAAGTGAAATAAACTACAAGTTTCCTGATCGCAACATGCAACCGCGTGTAGTAATAACTTAACTTTAACCACGGTAATAATATGTTAAGTTTAATTAAGCGGAGTTTCCTTTAAACTGATCAAGATTGCATTATTGCAAGTCTACAAGGTTTCGTGGTAAAGAAATATTTTAAAGGGACGTAAAGTTTGTATTGAATTCATCGGAAGAACGTTCCGTATGGTGTTCTTCTTAGTAGACGTCCACTGCTGGACAAAGGTCTCTTGCATGGTCTTCCACAGGTCTCGGTCTTGCGCCGCCTGCATCCAGCGACTGCCTGCGACTCATCTGGGCCTGGAATGGAGGGGCCTGTCAACACTGCGCTTCCCGGTGCGCGGTCGCCACTCCAGCACCTTGGGGCCCCAACGACTATCAGCACTTCGTACTATGTACTCCGTCCATTTCAATTTCAGCTTCGCAACTCGCTGAGCTATGTCGTTAACTTTGGTTCTCCTCACTTCCTATGTGATCTCGATGGGATACTCCATAGCTCTCTTCATCGCTAGCTGAGTGAACCAGAGCCTAAAGGATATTTGATAATTTTACAAGCAAATGAAATTAATTTATCCAACAAGTAACCGAATTCCAAACCTACTGAGTCAGTGAAGCACATCTTTAGCATCAGTCAGATTGCTGGAATGAGATGTTTTTGCTGATTCATCATCATCATCAGCAACCCATCAACGGCTCACTACTGAGCGCAGGTCTCCTCTCAGAGAAGGGTTATAGGCCATAGCCCACCACGTTGGCCCAATGCGAATTGGCGGACTTCACACACCTTCAAGAACATTACGAAGAACTCTCAGGTGTGCAGGTTTGCTCACGATGTTTTCCTTCACAGTTGAAGCAAGTGATATTTAATTGCTTAAACGCACTTGACTCCGAAAAGTCCGAGGTGCGTACCCGGGATCGAACCTGCGACCCCCAAATAGGAGACCACAGTACTAACCACTAGGCTATCACTGCTTCGGATAATAGTTGTCTTTATTCAAATGTAACTAGTGGTTCGCCCCGAACTGAGACCTCGCGGTAACGGTATCCCATGATTATTCATTCAATCGATACATGACGACCAAACCTGACATTATTATTATGCCCGTTTTCACCAAACATACCTATATCATCCCCTAAGTAGGAGTCTCTTTACGTAGGTAGCTCCTAAATACAATCCTAAGTCCTAACATCCGTCCCAATGTCCTTTTAGGTGTCCCGTACAGGATCGTGATAAAGAAGTTGACAGAAATCATCACCTAACTTATCATAGCCCGTAAGGTTAGGCAACGTTAATGAAAACATTGAATTAATAAGTACTAACGAGTGAAAACGGGTTACGGGCATCTGTAAAAATCGTTATCTATCGACGCGAATAGAAAATATACAAAATGCAGTAATTCATAGTTTATTGAAGTTTGATATTTAACTAAACAATAATTTTAATTGAATAATAAGTTATTATTTTATGTAACTAAATAATAATGTTCGACGCAAAACTGTTTTTGGGATAGTCGTAACTCCCTAGTTCCATGGAATAGTTAATGACTGCGCCATCTATTAGCATTATTGTGAAGCTATGTTGATGATATATGAATTACTGATGCCCATTAAAAATTAAAATATAATCTCATTTCTTTATGATATTCCTATAATTTTAGTATTTGTTGTTCAAGTACAGGATACAAGTGAAACAAAAAACTAAAATCAGCTTGAAAATACATAATCAATTCTCCTAGAGAGCGTCTTCAAGAGAGCGTATTAAATCTCCACTTTGAAAGCCCCCCATTTCGTCAATTTTAAGGGAAAAATTAAAAAAAATATATTTTTGTACTCGGTTCGAAATTATCTTTAACATGATATTTTACAATTTTATATAACGCGATAAAATTTTTTTTACTTCGCATTCACTTCTATGAGAGCCCCCCTGAAATAAAGGTTTTTATAATTTTTTATGCAATATTCGGCTGAAGGCCATCAGTTTACATATTATATCTAATTAATTAATTACGTATAATAATCTAATTAAGTAATTACGTTCAGTAATTTAAAAGTTATAAGGCTCTGACAGACGGACGGACGGACGGACGGACAAGAGCAAATTCACCTAGTAGACTCAGAAACCTCGCTTCGCTCGGTCCACAATCTTTATGGCTACTGCAACAATTTCCAATTTATTGTAAAATATTACAAATCGAAGCTAATCGCTTAGGAACGTGGTCATAAAAATGTATTAGCTACACCTACGCCATCACTACCGAGTCAAATTAGCAGAACTTCTTCCAACCATATTAATTTATTCCTCATGATTGAAAGTCGTGATCCCTTTTCTGAGGATCATAATGCATTATTTGTCAATACACGTATATCTATCCGATCATACGTTTCGATCACAGAAGATCATACGACTCAACTATTAGAATACAAGTAAATAAATAAATAAATAAAACTTTATTGACCTTAACCAACACAACAAATTAGAAATCACTACAGAGTCTTCTTTATGCCTATTTAAAAGTAATTGGTGTGGAATGGTCAATGGGCCACCCCCTCAGCTTGTGCCGTAGCATGAAAGGCAGGTATGTACCTACCGCACACCGCAACGCTGATTTTCAGGAAGGGCCCAAGGGCCGAAACGTCACGGACCATCACTGTGGTCACACAAGAAAAAAAAGAAAATGAAAAATAAAGAAAATGAATTAAAAACAAAAATAAAATAAACATAATAGACAATTAAGGCTTAGATACATCTTAATATTACTAATTAAAATTACGAATAGGTAAGTTCTAAATTACTAATACTAAATTTAATTTACTAATTTAATAATATCTATATACCTAATATCTACTAATATACAATACACTGAATAAAAAACTTAGGACAGCCCAGGATATGCTTATGCTATTTGTGTTGCGAGAATATGTGCTTTATACTTCGCTTTAAAAGCATTCATTGTCTTTAAGCCACTTATATATTCTGTGACGTAACGGCGGCGGTAAAGAGTTCCAGCATTTACTAGCTGCAAATCTAAAACTCCCCCTGAAAGCAGCTGTCCTATGATGGGGCACGGCCATCTAATGAGCCCAAAACACACTATACATTTACTATCTTTTGTAACTTGCCAAGGAGTTGGGATATTCGGTGCTGCAACATCAGCTCAAGGTTACCATGTCAGGGAATAATCCGATTTAAAAATCGTGTTCGACTCCCCGCGGGTACAATTTCAAAATTTATAATTTTTAAAATGTCTCGTCTCTAATCTGGTCTAGTGGGAGGCTTTCCCTGCGTCTAATTACGACCTTTCCGTCAAAGATGTGCCGCCAAGCGATTTAGCGATTTTAGATTTAAAACATAGCCCGCAAGATCTAGACCGCATCGTCACTTATCATCTGGTGAGACCGACCTTAAGGGATATCTTGTCATGTATAAAAAAACCTATGAATTATTTGTGTATTTGTGAAAGAGTTGTTGCGTCTTCTGTCAGTATAAAATGAATGCGCCGACAGCCGGGAGGTAAAACCATTGAACTAGTAATTCATGTTTTCTCAATACGAACATCTGCGGGATATCCGCCTCTACAAAATATATATGTGGGAAAATCAACTCTAAGGTTTTGTCTTAGAGTTTAAAGTAGTTCAAAATTGATTTCCACAGAGCTTAGTAATATAGAAATGTAATGCGCGCGCAGTCTTTTTACATTCGGTGCACTGAAAGTAATTTACTGGACATCTTAGGGTGAGAGCGCACTTGCTCCAAGTTTCTCGATAAGAATAATTGCGATAGGTTCTCCATTTTTCCCGGATGATCGATAAAAAAAGAGGCGGTACTCAATTTGATTATTATTATTTGAGTGGTTACAGTATATCTTCGCCAAGAGCTTCCACCTATAAAATTATAATTTAAATTAGGAGACGAAAAGACGCTTTCGAAGTTAGTAGGGATTTTCAATATAAACAAAGCTGTATAATACCAACACATCCTTATTTATTCTCAGAATGCACTTACAAAGGGTACATTTACATTAAATAAACTTTGATAAAAACGAATATGGAAGATGTCTGCCGTGGTTGGGAGCCACATGAATAATGATAGAAAAAAACGATAAGTAATTGCAAATTGTAATATCCTAGAACTAGCGGATCTAGCAGAGACAATTGGGTTTACAAAGCAAGTCATGTTTAATGTTAGACAGAGCTATGATGAGTTACAAGCTGTTACAACTTACAAGTTTATCGAAACTACAAATTCTGTTGCATTTCTTTAATCTAAGTAAATTGACATTCGCCATATAAACAAATAAATACTGAGTACGTATATTAAAATCACTTCGTGGAATTAAATTATGTAAACTGTGTTATGTAAAATGTAAAAATGTGTAAACTGCATGTGTTGTAGAATTTCATATTTTCTCGGCCATTTTTTAATGCCATCTAAAAGCAACAGGAAAGCTGATTCCCCAGTGTAATCGTAAACTCAAGGTAGGATACTATTGCAGGTAAGAATATCCATCAAGGAAGGCCTGGCCCTTTGAAATTGGATATCTATTTCTTTTCACTACATCAAAGCAATGAGCTGGCACATTAGAACTACGAGTAAGTATGTATAAAATGCATCGATGTGTAAAAATGTAACTATATTTGAGATGTTCTTAGGCATCATTATCATCGTAACCGATAGACCATCCATGCAATTAACCAACCTACCAACCATCGTCCACTGTAGGGAATAGGTTTCTTGAAAGGATCGCCACAGAAGGCGACCCTGTCCCGCCTGTATCCAGTGGCTGTCAGCTACTATAGACTTCTAACTTATAAGGTCTGTATGTGCTCTTACAATTCTTTTAGTATTCGGTAAAAAGATAAAGCAGTGATAGCCTAGTGGTTTACACATCGATGTTAGAACTGCGGTCTCCTATTCCGAGGGTCGTAGGTTCTATCCCGGGCAGGTACCTCTGACTTTTCGGAGCTATGTACGTTTAAGGAATTAATTATCAGATACTTCAACAATCATGAGGAAACCTGCACACCTGAGTGTTCTCCATAATGCCCTCAAAGGTGTGTGAGTTCTACCAGTTCACAATGGGCTACCGTGGTGGACTATGGCCTATCGCTCAGTAGTGCGACGTTCATGATGATGATTTGGTATGATAAGTAAATCCTGTTTAAAAAACGTGCAGTGCAATTAATGTACAAGAGGACTGTCGATGCTCGTTGTATGTAGTTACTCCCCGCAGACGGGGGAACGACTAGTATAATTAGCCGCTCAAAACACGATCGATAGACCGCGGGCGGGGAGCGACACCCCGCAGCGCCGCCGTAACGACCAATGAGACCCGCAGACCAGCGGGACGGCATGCGGGGCCCCCCGCCCGCGCTTGCCCGCCTCAGTCAGTAGTCACGCTCGTTTGCCGACGTACACCAGACGCCACGCAGGGTCGACAATGTCTGAGCGCTTCTCTGAAACGCAAATGCTGCATCTAGCGGAAATATACCGCGACTACGACTGCCTGTGGAACGTCCAGAGCGAGCTGTACAAGGACCGGCTCGCGAGGGACGCCGCCTACCAGAACATCTTGGAGAGGTTGAACATCCCCGGCCTCTCGGTCAAGGACATTCCGAAGAAAATCAAAAATCTAAGGTCCTCTTATTACCAAGAGATAAAGAGAATCCAAAACAGCAAGCGCTCAGGCGCCGGCGACGCCGCCTACCGGCCGAAGGTTTCCTGGTTCACGACCGTGGAGGGGTTCCTCAAGCCGTTCAGAAATAAACGGGAAACATACTCATACGTAAGTATACATTACATTTTATTGGATAGTACTTCCTTATTATAGCATCCATCGCCGAACGACGATAATATCATATAATACGAGTCGCAATGAGATACAAGCACGATACAAGCGATGCAAGGCTGAGACTTGCGGAAGTCCATGCAATAGAACTTTGTCCAGCAGTGGACGTCTATCGGTTGATAAAGAAGGCGATATAAATAACTAAAATTGAAGTGCTTGTCAAGCTCCTGATTATTTTTATAACGTGTAACATAGGTAACTGAAATAAATAAAATTTTTGCCGGTTTGTTTTTACATGCTATTTATTGTAAGAAACAGCTGGATCGATTGTGACGGGATTTCCAAAGCATAAGATTACACAAGGAGTTTCATTTTATGCCGGATATAATTAGGCTTCATTCATATAATATAAAAACTTTTAAACAGTTAGGGACAGTAATTAATTATTATGGTCTAACCTTCATTAAATGGATCTCGGGGATACAGAGAAAGCCTGCGTTCTGAAGATGAACATACCCTATCCCGGAAAATCAAGGATTTCTAATAACATGCAATATGTACCCATCAAACAAATTTTTTAATTTATTACGCATATTATGTATAATGTATATACCTCTTATCGCTGCTTAAAATCATCAAACTCAAAGTCAATCAAACCTACATTGTACGTTTTTGATTCTAGCTATCTTGATCTATCTATCTAATCTATCTATCCATTCGCATCATCAGTTACATGATGCAAATCCATACGCGATGATTTAGGTTTTAAAAATTTTTGATTTCCCGGGTAAAAAATATTTTATGTACCTACATCGAAAAGATGTAAATCCATCTCCAGAATGTAAACTTGTGTGCGAAATTCCATCAAGATTCTTATAGCGATTAAGTCGTGAAAAGGCGATTAAATAGAAAGTAACTTATTTGTTTTTACAGAATGATAAAGATTCAAATTCCGCTTCCGACAGTGAAATAGAAACGCAAAATACGAAATCAGCGGAAGTCAAGAATGAAAATCCTGAAGTAGTTGTAAACTCTGTAGATGAACCCATTGAATTTGACTGGGAATTAACTAGGGAACCAAACGAAACATCATCAAATACATATTTCATCGTGCCATCGAAAAAGCTTACCAAAAAAGGAAAGACAGATAAAAAGGAGGACGACATACATATCGCTATCGCCAAAATTGATAAAATCGCTGACAGTCTGACGAAGAGTGCAACTTCACTAATAGAAAAGCAAGAAGATGAATTTGACACTTTTGGCAAACACATAGCCATGACTCTGCGGTCACTGCCGAGAGAACTAGCTATCGTCGGTCAGACAGATATTCAGAAGATCGTATCGGAAATGCAACTCAGAGCGTTGAGACAAAACTCTGAGCCTGCACTGTTATCCTTTGGTACTACGACCGTCAAGCTCGAATACCCTTGAAGTTCATGATACTATATTTCAGTCGGAAGTCCAGCTAAGAGATTGTATGAAATTGGTCGCTACTTGCTACAATGATAGCAATCAATTGGCTAGTAGTCTCTTGCTATTGGTTAAAATGCAAGAACACCATAGATTCAACCAATCAGAGGTGACTGCGATCGTCATAATGCCGCAAATCGCAATCAATTTAAGACAATCCCACAGTGGATCTAAGTAATACATAGCGACTGTTTCACCAGCTTCAAATAAACTTTACCTGACAAATAAAGACTATTGACAGATTACATACAAAAATCAGCCAAGTGCGAGTCGGGCCTCGCTCTTTTAGGGTTCCGTTAAAAAAATTAAATTAAAATATTTTCATGTACCCATGGAAACATTTTAATTTAATTTTTTTAATTTAATTTAATTTTTATTATTTATTGTTATAGCGGCAATAGAAATACATAATATGTGAAAATTTCATCTGTTTATCTATTACGGTTTACGAGATACAACCCGCTGACAGACGGACGGACGGACAGCGTAGGCTTAGTAATAGGGTCCCGTTGGTACCCTTTGGGTACGGAACCCTAAAAACTGTCTAAACCACAACTTTATTTGTCGGTTAAAGTTTACTTGAAGCTGGTGAAACAGGCCCTTAATCTCACTATGACGATGTATTTTCTTACACCGCATGGTTTTGTGGTCAAATGATACCACAGATTGGATAAGCGGATACCTATTTATTTATCTAAAGCTATGAATATGAAAAATTATATTTATCGTACTCTTTAATTTTAGGTAGGTAATTAAATAAATATACACATTAATATGTAATAACTAATAGTAATGTATCCGATTGTCCGATACCTATAGTTCATTACTTATTTGATTACTTATTACTGTTCAAATTGTTACAGAAATTTTATTAAACCGATGAATGTTGCCCAAATAAACGACAAAATTCTTAAGTTTTCCAATAAAAAAATATTTTTTATGAAAATGTGTGTTATTTATTGACCGAGCGAAGCGAGGTCTCTGAGTCTACTAGAGTGAATTTGCACTTGTCCGTCCGTCCGTCCGTCCGTCTGTCAGAGCCTTATAACTTTTGAATTACTGAATGTAATTACTTCAAATTTAGATATAATATGTAAACTGATGGCCTTCAGCCGAATATTGGATAAAAAATTATAAAAACCTTTATTTCAGGGGGGGCTCTCATAGAAGTGACTGCGAAGTAAAAAAATTTTTATCGCGTTACATAAAATTGTTACGTATCATTTTAAAGATAATTTTGAACCGAGTACAAAAATTTTTTTTTTTTAATTTTTCCCTTAAAATTGACGAAATGGGGGGCTTTCAAAGTGGCGATTTTATACGCTCGCTTGAAGACGCTCTCTAGGAAAATCCGCTATGGATTTTCAAACTGATTTTATTTTTTTAGGTCACTTACATCCTGTACTTGAACAACAAATACTAAAATTATATGAATATTATAAAGAAACGAGATTATTTAATTTTTAATGGGCATCAGTAATTATTCATATAGCATCAACATAGCTTCACAATAATGCTAATAGATGGCGCAGTCAGTAACTATTCCCATGGAACTATGAGTTACGACTACGACCTATCCCAAAAACAGTTTTGCGTCGACCATTATTATTTAGTTACATAATATAATACAATAATTGTATTGTAATTTTTTTGTACCATATTATTCAATTAAAATTATTTTTTGGTTAAATTTTAGTTAAATATTGTATATTTTCTATTCGCGTCGATAGATGACGATTTGTACAGATGCCCGTAACCCGGTTTCACTCGTTAGTACCTACATAATAATTCAATGTTTTCACTAACGTTCCCTAACCTTTACGGGCTACCTATAAGTTAGGTGATGTTTTCTGTCAACTTATTTATCACGATCCTGTACGGGACACCTAAAAGGATATTGGGACGGATGTTAGGACTTAGGATTGTATTTAGGAGCTACCTACGTTAAGAGACTCCTACTTAGGGGATGATTTAAGTATGTTTGGTGAAAACGGGCATAATAATAATGTCAGTTTTGGTTATCATGTATCGATTGAATGAATAATCATGGGATGCCGTTACTGCGAGGTCTAAGTTCGGGGCGAACCACTAGTTAGTACGTTTATAATAATAAATTAGCCAAATCTTCAGAAAACAAGTCCTAGATTAAATTTTATAACACCCAGCAACTTGTATCTATGGCCAGACTATGTGTGATATAGGTACCAACCCTATTTCGCACTTTGCTGCTCCATCATTAGATCCTCCTTCAGCCTTACCAACATCCATCGATCAACATCTATCTAATACCCAACTAATACCTTAGTAATTGAGACCATTCTTTTGAGCCCAAACACACTATACCTGCTGTAAGTTGCTGCGGAGTCGGGTAAACCGCAGACTGCTTGATGCTGTAGCATCAGCTCAAGATTATCATGCTTCGGAAATAATCCGAAGTAACAGTACACCTATCAAAGGCTAGCTTTTATCTCGGGAAAACAGTTTTCCCGCGGGATTCTTAAAATCCTAAGTCCACGCGGATGAAATAGTGGGCAAAATATTTATATAATATTCATTAGTAATGATTTTATAGTGCTGGTAAACATGTAATTTACAGGCGTACACGTAATATTATGTGATATTTGATAAATCGGCTCCAGCAAGCATCAAACACGATTGGACGCCGCTCTCACAATCAACGATTTATGGCCATATCCATTGACACATCTTGATTAATTGTGACGTCAGCAAATACGTGTTGTCAGCTGCCCACAATAAATTTCATGTACCATTAGACTACAAGCGAAAATAGATCATATAACATCTCTCATTTTAAGACCAGTTTTCTTTGTATGTAATAATGTTTTGGTGTGTGGCACAGATAGTATCAGTTGTGCAGCAGTTCTCATGGCGTGTTCCGTGTACGGAACCAATGGGGCGTGATAAATTTTAATAATGGTACAACATAGCAGTAAGTGGTGGCATAACGCTTTTGTGGTACCTACGAGTTGCAGGCAGGTCTTCCTGTGCATTAGTTACCTACAGTCGTATTTGGGGCTACACTATACGGTGTCTGTACTACCTACTTATTATGTTTTCTGTGATACGGGCATACCCCTTCTATGCTTACTATACCAAAGAAATATAGTTCCAATAGACCCTTGTATATAAAGGACATAATTATTCCTTTATATATACAAGGGTCCATATTTTAAACTACAAGCGAACTGAATAATTACGGTTTGGTTATGACATCCTAAGGTGACATCGATGTTTAAAATGGGTTGTTATTTTGTTTATTGATACCTATTATTTCGTATTATTAGCCCCTGACAATTATAGAGGGGTTTTATACGTTTATAACCAACTCCTCAGCAACTTACAGCAGATATATAGTGTGTTTGGGCTCATTTGAATGGTCCCAATGAGTAGGTTTTACATGATGATCGAGGATCGAAAAGGAGGATCTGATGATGGTGTAGAAAACTAGGTAACAGTAAGTTGGGTTTATCGTAAAAAGTCTGGCCATAAATTCACATTTGGGGATGTTATAAATTAATTTAGACATATTTTGTGAGTTTTTCCCTCGTAGACCGTACGGAGCCCTCGGCGCGCGAGGCAGACTCGCACTTTGCCGACTGTTTCCACCTGCCAGCGTGCACGGATAGACACACGTCTGGCTAATAGCTGAGGGATAGTTACAAGTTAACCGCGGTCGGCGCGAGTCGCAACGCTGCGCTGATTCAATTACCGTAATGGCCTCTCGATCGCTAACGACTGTTATTACACAATAACCGCTGCGGCGCCGCAGACTGAAGACTGCAACACTGCAGACTGAAGCTTGGCGTAGATTAACCTCTGCTTGTACGCGCGCTCGGCCGCCGCCAGCAGGAAAAACACCAGGCTGCTCAGCGCGAAACGGAGGATTCAGGAGAGGATGTTCGATGTCACCTCCCTGAAAGATGAATGGCGCTGGTGCTGGAAATAATGTCAACCCTATGGCGATGGCATATATCTATCTATTAAGGATAACTTACTACTTTCTATCTGCCCGTCTTAACATGAATTGAATTGTAGTTCGCTTTTTTGGAACTCCCCCTCATTGTGGAAATATTACATTCTCTATTCACAATAGACAATAACCGCTGCGGCGCCGCAGACTGAAGACTGCCACATGCGTCACAGCGTCATGCACCATCCAGTTAAATACATTAACGCATACGTTAAGTTAAATTTTTCAAACCCCTATTTTACCCCCTTAGGTGTTCATCATCATCGTGATTCGGGTGCCTTCCTCGTGTTGAAGTTTGGCGGTCATCATGCGAAAAGCTTCTCTATTTAAAGCCGCATCTTTTAATTTACCATGATACGAAGAAAAGTAGCTTTCTTTGACACCTACAAAGAGGAACCCAATTCTCATTCCCAAATCTAGTGCTGGAAGGGAGGATTGCAGGCAAGAGAGCTCCAGGTCGCCAAAGACGCAAGTGGTTGGACGACATAAGGGGGTGGACTGGGCTGACTTATCCAAAATTAAAAGATGCGGTTTAGGTGTTGAATTTTCAAAAATCTTTAACGGATGCCTACGTCATAATAGCTATGCCAAACAGCCCGATCACAGCCTAGTGATTTGAGCTGTGCGTTCATAGATTAAGTCAGTCAGTCAGTCACCTTTTCCATGACCATGTGTTTAGGTGTTAAAAATTCTCTGCCCGTCCTTTTCTTATCAAGTCTGAAATGAACTTGCCAATAAGTGATATAGTCATCATCAGCTAATAGCTACCCATCAACGGCTCACTATTGAACAGGGTGTCCTCAGAGAAGTTACAGGTCATCAAGAACGGCATTGCGAACCAGTGGTAGACTCATCGACGATTCAAAAGCACTTGTAAAAAAGTTTATTTGAATAAAAAGTATTTCTTTTCTATTCTATTCTATTCAACCACGCATGCAAGTTGGCAAAATTCACCTTTGAGATCATTGAGGTGAATCAGTTTTCTTTTACCGCTCAAGCATTGGTATTTGTTTTGCAAAAGTGACAGCATTACAAAAACTAAACAAGTACTCGCCTAAACAAGTAGTTAGGTACTTGCATAGGAAGCTTGGTATAATAGGTATGTCAGAGAGATAATGTGAATAAGATAACTTGATGCGAGGCGGCAAGACCCTACTCACAGCTGCAATAGAAGCAATTTCGACAAAATCTTCGGCGCCGGCGCGTGGCGGTCTAACGTCTACGTAATATTGGTATTCTAAAGCTCGGATAAGCCAGCTCATGACCTTAATTATTCCCCGGTTATAGTCATTCTTCTTGTTTTCCTCTTTATCATCCGTCAGACGTCCACGCGCACATGGCACATGCACAGATGGCATAGACCTCCACAGGCTTCGGTCTTGTGCCGCCTGTATACAGCGGCTCCCTGCGACTCGTCTGATGCCGTCAGTCTACCCGGTGGGAGGTCTGCCAACACTGCACTAATCCGGCGCGGGGTCGCCATTCCAGCACCTTTTGACAGAGATTTAATAGTTTTTGCAATGTAAATCTATCAAATCGTTTACTTTTTATATACGATGACAAGCTAGTTATTGACTACGATCTCACCTGATGGTAAATGACGATGCAGTGTAAGATGGTAGCGGGCTACCTTGGAAAGGGTATCGCATGCAGTGTATATAATATTCAACCCATACCCCAAACCAGTTTCTAGACACCGTCGTGCCGGAACGGTAAATCGCTTGGCGGCACGTCTTTGACGGTAAGGTGGTAACTAGCCACGGCCTAAGCCTCCCACCAGACAAAAATATATACAACGTACTGTTTAAAATAAACATGCGATTAACATAAATTGTGTTAAACCGTAGCGTGTCGATGAAAGCCAACTTCCTTCATTTACGTGGACTCCAAGAAAACTAACAAAGGGGAAACACGAGCATCCCACGAGAAGAGCAATTTCAAAAGAAATAAAAGAATCTGCGCTAAGAGACCAGCGAGCGCTCCGTCGAGATAACAATCGCGCGTCGCTGCTGCCCCACACGGCGGCGACGCGACGCGAAGGGACAACAGCAGCTATAACATGTGGGAAGCTCGCATTTTTCTTGTGCCTTCCGACTCTATGTAGTCGTTAATAAGAGTGGCTTTTACTTTATTGGGTTATGGTTGTAGGTGTTTATATATTATACCCGTTTGTTATTGCTTGTCACATTGACGCATGCCACTCCAGAAAAAAGCAATAAAGACATGTAATCGCAGTGTCAAATCACCACATTTTGTGCATCGCAACAGGTTTCGTGAAGAAACTTGCATTCCTGATTTTACTTTCCATAATTTTCTCAAAGGTGTGTGAAGTTTGCTTTGCATTAGGGCAATTCCATTACTTAGGTTTAGGTTAGGTTTTCTTAATTTTTACAAAAGGGATAAGTTAATTAGCTAAGTTTCTAGTTAGGAATGAAAGTAAGAAGCCAGTCTGAAAGACTAGATTTGGTAAATATTAGTTGGATAATTTTTTATAATCAAAAATGTACTTGATCCCTAGACACTTTTTTATGTCTACTAATATCTTTACCCACTATTACGCGCCAAATACATGATAATACACTGTTTCTATAATATTGTATTACCATATTTATTACTTAATAAACCGGCTCTGAAGCTAATACGCGTAGAGTACAGACTAACGTGGGTAACAAAAAACTGATCGTCGTTCGCACATGATGCGCTAATTGTCCATGATTCACGGTTTTTGTGCCGAGCGCGGTGAATGGGGCCCGTGAACGTACATTGTGCTGCGCCTCGTTCCCGTACAGCATTGATCGTAGATCCATCGATATGATTAGTAGGTACATCCTAGATACACAATACAGTCTTCGAGACTTCGTTTAGTTTTTACAAGTGTTTTACAATTTAATACACTCCTAACATGTGAATGTATGGCTGGACTATGTACGATATACCTGACATCCTGTTACCCAGTTTTCTGCTCCATCAGATTCAGATTCTCCTCCTTGAGCCTCGATCGTCATTCGTCATATTGTATCTAACACCTACTCTACTCATTGAGACATTATGCAAATGCACGAGATGACGGAAAAACTTAATTCCGTATCCCGTACACTTTAAGTAGGTGTGCGAGATGCGCAATGTTCTACTGAATCTATCCTTTGAGTATATAATTTAAAGTAAGTAATCTATATAAATAAAAATGAATGTTGGTAATCGCATAACTCAAGAATGGATGGACCAATTTGGTTAATTTATTTTTTTGTATGTTCCCTAAGGTCCACGGAAGGTTTTTATACTTAAAAAAAACAAACAAAAAAAATTATAATAGATAAGTTGGCGGTACAAAGTTCGCCATGTCAGCTAGTACATAATAAACCAAGCTTAATTTAATCGTATAATTTGTTAACTACTAATTCCCATAGAGTTTTCGAGTCCGCATGGCGGGAGTTTTTGTGTTACCTGCTCCCGGTCGCGATTTAAGCGCATCCTTCAAAAAACTAGACTGTAAATGCTATAGGAAATTATAAAAGAAAGATACAATTTTAAAATTTATTCGCTGTTCATTACTTTTCTGTTATACAATAGTTCTTGTAGTAACGAAATGGCCAAGCCACATAATAGGACTTCCATACCCTAGTTTTAGGGGTTTACTGGGGGGTAAGAGTTCCAAGTTTTAGAATTTTTCTTGTTGTTTGTGTAGATACTAATACTAGCTTATATGCTTTTCTACTAGAGCTATCTAGGACCTAAGGAAGTACCCTGAGAATTTCTAATCGGTGAGTCAGTCAGTGACGAAATCGGGGTTTTTTATGTAAATATCAATAAAATCTAAAGTATAAGAGCTATGCAATTGAAACTTTATATTTTTAATAAGTCTACTGTTGGCATCATATTCTGTGAATTTTGCTTATCTCGGTATAATCCAAACCCAATATATGAGGGTTCAAAAAAACGACGAAGCGCTTCGAGACAAGGTAGGTAGTGCTCTTGCGCTTCGCTTGGCTCGTCGTGGCGGGGACACTCCCGTGTCCCCAGATAATACATAAATAGTAAACGTTGCGACACAGTCAGATATCACTCTATCGTCTAGCTGCATTGTGGATAGCTATAGATAGCTAGCGGGTAGATAGGTGAATGTACATTTTAAACTTTTATGGGCAAACGTGTTGTTTAGTCCAGGGACGGGCGCGCGGTCAGAGCTAGCCTGTCTACAGTCTACACGCAATAAGAAACAAGCGAATTACTTTCAGCACAAGTCTATCTTTACCTTTATCTTTACTTCTTAGCTTAAATCAAGTTTTTCTTGAAAGCGAGATTGACTTAACGGACACTATATTATATTATACTTACTTCTTACTTATGCCTTAGGAAATTATGTTTTAGAACCTCTCTGGTGCAGTGTTGGGCACTGCCGGGTTCGTTTCTCTTCTGGATCTTCTTCTTCTTCTTCATCAACTGTGGATGTCCACGGCTGATCAGAGATCTCTAGTGTGGTCGTCGCCGCTTGAATCCAGCGGATGCTATTCGTTTGATGTGAACTGTTCGTGTTCAGCTAGTGGGAGAATTGCAATAGTAATTTTGGACAAGAAGACTTAAGTGGTATGCTGAGATCGATAGAACGTGCTCTGACTAAGCTTGGACTTAAGATTGAGTCAAAACGAGCCACAACTCTCTCATTCATTTTAACTGTGTCTTGAGTCTGAACGGAGACAGAGTTCGGTCTATAGATTCCAGCCATAGACTCGAAGCTTCCCGGACGCTACACAGCCGAATTCATTTCGGCGGCTTGCCTCTTTCTTGATATATCTACACCTTCTTGTCTGCTGTATTAGTACCTAGGACCCTAGTCCTATACTAATACAGCATGCAGTTGAAATTTAGAACGAGTGTAGGTATGGGCAAGTGCTGTTCCTAAGGACGCTTGTACCTGAGGACACAATTGATTCCGGCGAAACTAGCAACCCCAAAATTCTAATTTGAATGCGACCGTAAGCTTTGTCTATGGTTGACAGTTCGCGTTCAAATTAGAACTTTAGGTTTGCTAGTTTCGACGGAATCGATTGTGTCCACAGGTGCAAGCGTCCATAGGTACAGCACTTGCCCCTACACATGGTTATGTGTTTAAAAAAAATACATGTGGCACTCGGGGACTGCGACGGTAAAGCTATTGCATAGCATTTTCTAGTCGCACGCAAACAAACACCGTGCCGAAGTCAGCCGAACTGAAACGACGTTAGACGATGCACGGCTTTCAACGCCGCACGCGCTGTGCCGGTCGGAGTGGGGGGTGTTAGGTTTATTTTCGTTACGGAATTTCTTGATTCGGTCGCCGCGCTCAAAGCCCGCGATAAAAGCTATGCAATAGCTTAATTTTGTATAGTGTTAATTTCGACATTAACGCTTGCTGGGTGGAGCGGAGCACCTTACACTAGACTTTATTCACATGTAAGCTACATTTATATCAGTGCATGTAATCTTATTAAATGGAAACATTTCCGTGTGCAGACGTGTCTCAGTCTTGCGGCCCCTTAACTAAATCAATTATAAAGTAAATCCGATGCGAGATGAGATTCGTGACAGGCTCCGGAACTAATGCTATTTATCACAAGCAATTACGGCTTTTACAGCTCACGAGGTAGGTAATAGCGCCGACACCACGAGAAACGTGAGAGGCGTAAAGTTTGAACACAACGTGAAATCAACAGGCCGATGCTGTAAACGCTGTATCAATCATTCCTGTGTTCCTGTGAGTCTCAACTGTGCTCATCTTCATCAGCAACCCATCAACGGCTCACTACTGAGCGCAGGTCTCCTCTCAGAGAAGGGTTAAAGGCCATAGTCCACCACGCTGGTCCAATGCGAATTGGTAGATTTCACACACCTTTGAGAACATTATGAAGAACTGTTAGGTGTGCAGGTACTTTCCTCACGATGTTTTCCTTCACCGTTAAAGCAAGTGATGTTAAAACGCTCATAACTCCGTAAAATTAAAGATGGAGTGCTTGGGATTCGATCCCCGATAACTTAACCACTTTGGCTCTCGCCGCTGCGCTGTATGTCTACGTTTACATCAACCTTTCCATACAACAAAGTCTCCATAACTTACAATAATTCGCAATAATAAGACTATGGATTAATTTTGCCGTAAAGTATGCACTTTTTTAACTAAAACATAGTATGTAGAAGAGATATTTCTCTATGCCCATACCTATTATGTAAATTCTTCTGATAAAATACCAAATTACATACATAGCTTACTGCATCATGTAATCTTTTTCGCGAACTTTTTAACCCCCGACGCAAAAAGAGGGGTGTTATAAGTTTAACGTGTGTATCTGTGTATCTGTCTGTTCCCTCGTAACAGCCTCTCCATTGGACCGATTTTGATGCGGTTTTTATGTTTGAAAGCCAATGTAATCGAGGTACATCTAAGCTATAATTTATGAAGATCTGCTCAGGCGTTTGAAGATCATCAGCTCATATCCTACTTTATTAAAGAGCCTTACAAGCTTTCTGGTAGAATTTGGTGTACTGTTACTTCGGATTATCTCCAAGGCATGGTAACTTTGAGCTGATGTCGCAGCATCAAGTAGTCTGCCGATACCCAACTACTGAACAACAACACACCTCATGTTCACACCATTGTTTCGGTGTTGTGGTCTCATCCAAATTTTGCCCACAAGCTTGATGACGGTGTCGGATGTTGTATGCATGTTATATAGATACAACAATAAAGATAAATGTTATATTTTTCAAACATTCCGTCACCACACATTGCCGTTATCATAATCCCGTGACTAACGCAAACTACCAGCGAGGCTATTGACATAATAAAAATTCGAAACGACCCTGCATGCAATAAAATACGATAATATACCGTGTCTGAATGTCTGTACTCTGTACATCCTGACATAGCTGCGTTCCGCGAACAGATATGAAATTGTAATTCTACCAAAGGCACAGCACCGCAACCACAGACTTTATTTAATGACAGATAGGACCTTACGGCCCAAAAGTGACCATTTTGTCTTGTCTATTGTTGTGCGGTTACAACCGTCAACCTCTCGGATTTCAGTCAGTTTCTTGCTCGTTGAACTGTTGAGGCTTTCTGGCTAATTTCACATAAAGCCAATAGAATAGAATAATTAAATAATTATACTGCTGATTATCTATACTTTGTACTATTAGAGGTACGTAAAATGGATATATGTATGTAGGTAAATTAGTTTTCTGGTAACATTGGCTCTTTCTTAAATCTGTAATTTCAGGCATACAATTTAAGTTAGATATAATTTTAGGCATATAAAATAGGTAATCCGCTATGTTATTATCTAAAAATCATTGCTATAGTGAGACATCCTCATAATATCTCGCTCCAACATTGCCGTAGTGTGCTATTAAAAATTCTAAAACTACTGATGCATTACTAATATATGTTCTAGAAGTTTAGAGGGAAATATATTTTTGCATATGCCACATTCTCGTACCTACGCAAGAACTTATTCTCTAAACACAGCATCGAAGCATAAGCAGCAAAATGTTGGAAAGAAAAATCTTACTAACCACTCTATAGTTTAAGTAAATCTCTTTGTCCAAGCACAATGGCCAGTGGGATGACACAGCTCAGACAATCGGCGGAGACAATCGAGCGATTGTTCCACTCGATTGTTGGCCACAATCGATTGTTGCTTATCGGCGATTTATTGTTGAATGTACGTCGATAATATTGTTGTCGTGACTCGTGATGTAATGCTTTTCCATTAACAATGCACCGACACTGTAACTACATAATATAACTACAAAGTTGTAACGAGAATTACTGATTGACAGAACTGCAGATAAATCTGGAATTATACCTTATCAATACCCCAAAAACCCTTTACGATTATGTCATAAATGGAATACGACACCAACATACTTTCAAACTATAACTATGCGTACGGGATAAGACCCATAATGATGCTGCGAACGTCAACGTATAGCGGTCAAAGGCCATACAACAAGGCTCCTGTCCTTCACTGTACCAAACTCAGAACAGAAATCTGATCGATCCTTATTCAGAGTACAGCACGACGTCTTCAAAGCATCATTATGCGTGGATAAAGGCAGGACGGTGCGGCGTGCCCGTGGCTCAATGGGAGTGATTACAGGCCGGCCTCAATGCTGCCCTTTGATGCATTATTGTTGCTCGAGATGCTGCGGAGATTACAGATCTGTGCGCCGTTATGTCGGAGAGCATCTTGAGACGTGAGTACCGAATACTAACTAGTGCTCAATTTAGGTTTGCCGATACGTGAACGTGTCTACAACTAGAGTGAGCGTATCTACAACTAGAGACATCGATGAACTAGAGTGAGTCATGTCTTTACTGAGTAAGTAAAACAAGAAATGCTACTATCCTACTAATATTAGATATAAATGTCAAAGTTTGTGAGGATGAATGTTTGTCACTCCTTCACACAAAAACTACTAGGCGGATTATATGAAGCTTCACAATGTATAATATATGAGTGTACTGTGTATGTGATACATTACAATAGCACATAAGTAGGCGGATCTAAATGTCCGTGCGATCTCGTGGGCATAATCTAGTCACTCATAAAAATCACGGAATTTCGCAGCAGTCCGTTTCGGAATAATCTGATGATTACGTCATTATCATATGAAATCGATCTACACCGCATCCACTGTATAAGCAAAATGTTGAGAAAATCTCTGTTGTACACTACACACTATAAGTGTCTGGTGATATATAGTACATGGAATTTCGCAGCAAAGTCCGTTTCGGAATAATCTGATGATTACGTCATTATCATATGAAATCGATCTACACCGCATCCACTGTATAAGCAAAATGTTGAGAAAAATTTCTGTTGTACACTACACACTATAAGTGTCTGGTGATATATATATAGTACATGTTTGCCACATTGAATTATTATGTACGTACTATGGTTTGCGAAACGTGCGGTTGATGCTTAACGTTCGTGGTAATAGGTAAGGACTGGAACTACTCATCATTTATTTTTACTGATACAATACCCAATCTAATCGAAACAAATATTTTCATTTGAAGTGTTATTTTATCGAAACCTAAAATGTTTTTTCATCATACCTATTCGAAAAACAAATATTGGCTTCAGAGGACAGCGGGAGCAAAATTTCATTTTAACCCCATGGGACTTTTCATTTCTCTCTTCTGATTGGTCCGCGTTATAGTGCTTTAGCATACTAAAGCACTAACGCGAACCAATCAGAAGAGAGAATTCAAAAATGTGTCGAAATTCAAAAATGTTTGAGAAGCTGTTGTCTACGATAAGTCACGTGATCAAATTTGTCGATTAGACATATACGCCCATACTTCCAACATAAATATAAATGTTTAATTATTTCATAAAAATTTATTTGTGTTTTATTTAAACTTTCAATATACTTACGTATTGGTAATGTCTATACTCTATACACAGTAAGTAGGTTGATACTCCTAGCCTTTTCTCATAGGTAATGATGAAAAATAGTGTGTGTCATTCGGGGCCAAAATGTTTTGTTCTCGGGCGGCGTATATTGAATTCCTCGCTACGCTCAGGATTCTACTTTAGAATCCCTTGCTGCGCTCGGGAGTCTACTATAGAATCCTTCACTTCGCTCTGAATTCAAAACAACGCCCTCGGGGAACAAAAAATGCCTTTGGCCCCATATAACACAAATAACTATTTATCTCTTGCGACCTATGACCATCTACCGGCTACACCTTCTCTCAAATCTTTTTCTTCTGAGAAGTGTATATTCAGTATATCTATCTTGAACATCAATGCGGGCAGCGGCGGCTGTGTACTGGCGGTCCATTATCATATTATCATAGCCTCCACCGCTATTGTGTGCAGCCTCTACACAAGGCTTACTCTGAGCAGATGCAAAGTTGCGCAGCTTTATCTGTAATCTGTTATCTCACTTGCATCTCGTCTAGAGTACCTACAACAACATACAAATACGACATGGGTAAGTTTAAACTTACATTTTGTATTAGATGCGAACAGAAGTAATGCATATCTCTTCTACTTGGTTAATATCTCTCCGGTTAGCAGGTCATCATAGTACCTAATGCTTTTATCAGTAGTATGATGTCACCCAGACCGATTACGATCACCGAGGATGTCGGTCTAGTGGTCAGCATGTTCAACTGCGAATGAAGAGGTCCCGGGTTCGATTGCCGGGTCAAAAATTATTAGATTTTTGTGTCAAAAGTTTCTCAGCACCAGCGGGATATACTTCTTCTTTCCCCTAGGGAAAAGATAAATCACTTTTGAGTGGATAAAATCGGGGGATAAAATTTTTATCCCCTGCCCATTCTAAGGTTGCAGGAATAGGAAATAGGCGGTGTATTGACCCCCGTGCCTCGCAGAGCACGTAAGTTGATCTCTCTCTGGTCGTGTCGGATTTCGGACTGTGAGAGTGAGAAAATAGAGAGTGCACCTGCGTTATTGCATACACTAACCTTGTGCACTATAATATTTCCCGCGCAGATGGCTGATCTCTACGGAGATTGACCGCCGCCGTGATCGGATTCCGTTGATAGGTTAACGTGATCGTATTACAATGTAAAATAAAAAACTTATTACAATTTGTAATAGCTGATTATTTTGAAAAGAGCAACTGCTGAGTTTCTTGCCGGCTCTTCTCAGCAGAATCCGCTTTCCGAACCAGTGGTAGAATCATTACGTGTCATTAGATAAGAGCCACAGGTTGGCCTACGTGAAATAAATAATTTTGAATTTGAATTACACCAGTTTCATTTCAAAAGCACTACCCTAGTAGGTACCTACGCATAAAATCATCACACTATTATTTCAAAAGGCCTTACAATTAGGTTTCTATCCGACAAATCTATTTGGCTTTTCGCTAATTGGAGTTGTTATAATTAACAATCCAGTTATGGTAACGCAGTAGTTTCCTTAACGGTGGAATTATAAACAACGTGTTTTGCCAAACAATCCGAACTATTAATGCAGGCTTTGTTAGAAGTTATATTGTTAGGAAATGTTTAATGTAACGAACGAAGGCGGCGAACGAAGCTGACTTTATGGAGCGTGGGCCTTGAAAGTTAAACTTCTTCCATTAACTGATTTTTGGAGCTAGTATGAAGTCATCTCACAATGTCATCTCATGGCCTCACAAGTCTCCGTTCGCCGTTAACAGTGTTGTGATTAATTTATTGTTTGAAACAAAAAAATAATATCTTCATTTCTATCCGTGAAACCTAAAATCTAGGTCATTCACCTCAATCCTCATTTGAGGTTAATGACCTAGATTTTAGAAATAGAATACAATCTATAAAGTTTTTTAAAAATTAAATAATTTGTCAAAAGACCCTTCCCCGCATATTAATTATGGTACTCGTAGGTGATAAAGGATTCTATTTTAGGTTGAAACATCGACCATTAACAATTTACACTTATTATTTGTCTTGTACCTACGTACAATGTAACAGGTAAAGGTAACTGCCCCGTCAGTCCAACGGTTAGCATGTTGAACTACGGGTGACGAGGTCCCGGGTTCGATTCCCGGGTCGGGCCAAAAAAGTATTGGGCTCTTCTGTCACGAAATTCTCAGTACTAGCCCGGAGTTAGGAAGTGGCGGTGACTGACCCGCGTGCCTTGGAGAGCACGTAAAGCCGTCAGTCCTGGGCCTGGCCCCTCTCCGGTCGTGTCGGCTTTCCGTCCCATCGGATTATGAGAGTGAGGGAATAGAGAGTGCATCTGGGTTTGCGCACACACATGTGCAATATAATATCTCCTGCGCAGATGTCTAATCTCTAAGAAGGTTGACCGCCGTGACAGTAGGACATTATCAGTATTAACACTTAATAGGTATAGGTACTAAGTACTAACACTTAGGTTATTACCAGTACAATAGGAATATTTTTACCACAACATAAAATTACAGTGCAAAGCGCTTCCCATGCCCGCAGAGCGGCCGGTGACCGGTGGGGGCCGGTGTTGGAGGAAGCCATTACGGCCTCACGTCACCGCAACGCGCAGACAGACAGACACACATCTATCGCCACTTCCTGCGCCGTGTTTGAGTACACTCCTTATTTCTACGCTCTGGTCCTAAATAAACAGTTTGAGCCCGCCGCCACCTGCTAAAATGCTCTAGTCCTTTATAGTTGAATATCGTTTGAAATAAAAAACGAAATTTAGGTAAAAATATCGCTTCCCGGCGGTCACGGCTCGGTATTCAAAAATACCTAAATTGCCCGTGAATACAACATCTTACCAAATAATGCAAATAATTTGATATATGCGTGCTTGAGAAAATTGGGAAAGAAGATCGTATTCAAAATTTTGCCAGGAAGTAGAAAACCTCAGTGTGGAGACGCCAGAAAACCTCCCGAGAAATACACATTAGACCTGTTTGTCGATTCTGTAAAAACTACATCAGTCATTGCTGCAGGCTCAGTTGTGGTGATTGGCTGAATTTATCGCGATCTTTCTGCGACAATGCATTTCAACCAATAGCGACCAACAGAAAACAATCTGAGGTGCGATTGTGTAAGAATTGCCGATCAAATCGTCAAAGTTCGGCGTCAAAGTAAAATAAACCATAAACGTGTATCCATTCTCAACTGTTTAGAGTATCGTACATACCTAAACGTATGAGAATGGATACACGAAATTAAGCTCTAATTCAATGTTGTTATGGTTTATTTTACTTTGACGCCGAAGTTTGACGATTTGATCGGCAATTCTTACACAATCGCGGCAGAGGTCACTGCGATCGTCACATTGCCACTGATTCAATCAATGTTAGAGAATACCACTGCTTAACCCTGGAACTGAAACAGTGTTTACTATCAAGTTGACCTACTTCAGGCTTTTATAAAAAGATAAAGTCTCTTGGGAGCGACTCTGCACTTTACTTTAACGGTATCTGTACTCTGTACTCGGAAAAGTACAGGTAAGTACCTACCGTTCCATTTTATTTAATTTTTCAAAATTGCTTACCGCGAGTCCCACTTCCGGACATCTAAAAATTGCAGACTTGCCTTCCCCGATTGCTAGCGAAATATTCATTTACCTTTATGCAGGCAGGTTCATACCGAAATACGCCTTATACAGTTACGAGAAGGACTATAATAGCGTAACAGTTTCTCCTTTGAAGTTTTAAGACATCGCAGTTTCCGAGGTGGGTGGTCCATACCTAGGTACATTCTGTTAAAGTAAAGACGAAGAGAAAGAGGTTTCAAAATGGGCAGTCGGAACTGTATATTTTTGTTTTACGTGCTTTGAGTAATTACATTTTATGTTTAAAATTCCGAACCTAAAGGGTCGACTGAACATGGAATGGAGGCACACAGTGTTGTAAGGAATTCTTTACGACATGAAATGTTTGAAGACTCCGCAATAAGTGCTATTTCATTGAATACCCACTCGCTTAACATTAAAGTTAAGAAAGTTGATTGTCTGTAGGCGTCAATCTCTAAGATTGATGTGTTAAAATAAAGATTTAGAGTAATTTAGCGAGACTATAAGATGAAAATTGTCGATTCAGTTGGCTAAAACTACAATTATGGGAAAAATACGAAAAATAAAACTCTTGTGCCTGTGCCAAATAGCTCAGTAGGCAAGGAAACGCTTGTGCGTAGGTTCAAAACAGCTAAGTGGATGAATTAACAGGTGGGTACAAAATTAATGCGTTTTGTTTACAAAGTAGAGGTTCCAAATTTATTAAGTGAATCATTCCAATGAATGCCTCTTGCTTCAACTACCTAATAGTCGATTTTAGCATACGTGCGATAATTGGTAGGTAAGCAGGAAATTATCGTACTTTATACTTTAAGAAAATGATACCAACAACTTCATCCAAGTGCGTAAGTACTCAGGTCTTTATCTATAATATTATTTTGCAGTAATTAACCAAGTCGTTACCTTGCTTTCCGTTGCCGCGTGATAGAAAGAAAAACCAACAAACATATTTCTATAAAACAAACACACTTTCGCATTTACAATCCTACTAATCCACCTAATAATGACCTAATATTATAAATGTTTTCTGAAGATATTATAAATGGTTTCTGAGGATGGATGGATGTTTGTTAGATACTCTTTCACGCCACAAGGAATGAACCGATTTGACTGAAAATTTGAATAGAGATGGCTCATTCCCAGCTGGATTACAAGTAGGCTACATTTTAATCCAGAAAATTAGAGTTCCGGCCATTGAAGTATTATGTACTAAAGCACGTTCCGGCGGGAATTAAAGTCGCGGGCATCATCAACTATTGATTAGAATTTAATATAAGAAATTATTTTTAAAAAATCGACTTTAATCGCCCGCGCCACTACAAAGTATATAATTTATTGTTAATATTTTAAAAACCGTTCGACAGATTTCGAGAAAATTATAAAGATATTTCGAGAAGAATATAAAGATTCCGCCGAATTGAAAACCTCCTCCTTTTTGGATATCGGTTAAAAATATGACTAAATACGCCATACACGTGACGTGTACGACTATAACAGCTATCACTTCGCTATAGCTGGGAGCTGTGGTGGAGCTATGCGATGTGAATTATCGGATGAAGCTTTAATTTAACGCTCGAGCCGGCAGATTAGCGAACTAACAAATCGCGCAAAATGGCGCGCCCGATAATAACATCTGCATACACATAACACATGCGAGCGAGCCAGGGATGGCGCACATATGTTTTTAAAGAATATTAGCCAAGCTGAACTAATATAATCCTCTCCCCTCCAAATCAGCGGATGACTTGTGTTAGGAGTGGGTACGACAATAGTGCAGCAAGTGGGAATAGAATCTTGCAACCTTTCAGTTTTCAGACCGCACCAACCATTTGGGCAACTGAAGCTCATAATAATTTTTGACTATTGTAATTTGTATTGCAACATCTTTTCCGTTTCGCACTTCGGTACCGAAATTCGTATCGTTATGATAGCGATGCTAGGTACGTACTTACCGGTATGAGTTATGAGTTTATGACCTACCGCTTTCAGTTCCTGACACAAACATGATTACCTTGTATAACTAGTGGCTATAGCTAGTTGGGTTGTAAATTATGAGGTACCTACTCCTGAAATAGCTGAGTTTTTCAGTCAAAATTTTCAGAAGCAGACCGCAGTGAGGATGCTGGCGATAGTGCACGTAAGGGGTTCTGCGCCTCCTCTCTCCGAGTCGGCTTGCTGTCCCATCGGAGTATGAGAGTGCAGCTGTGTTTTTGACCACAGCTCGCTTAGAGGGCAAGCCTCCGTCGAAATCGGCCGCCCTAGTCAAATTTCAGTCGAAAATTGTGGCTAAATGTTTTGTAAGTACCTAATCTCTTAGCAGGCCTAAGGGAGAGGGCAAAGTGGCTACTTTTTATGGCCTTAGCGTTTTTATGGCCTCTTGCGTCCGCTGCGCGATTCCGCGATCAAAAGCAAAATGCCATAAAAACGCTAATGGCAATAAAAGCGCGCGATCGTTGCCGCTAGAAGTAGCCAGTGTGCCCTCTCCCTAAATCTCGTGCTACACCACTTCACGATCATCGTGAGTACACCTATTCAGAGCAATATTCGCATTAGTGTCTCTGACACTATGTCATACGATAACTACTAAGTGCGTAACTTTAAAAAAAATCTCGTGCTATCCATTTCAATAAACTCCCCGCAGAAAAGGAATCCTATTAATATTATAAATGCGAAAGTTTGTGAGGATGGATGTTTGGATGTTTGGATGGATGGATGGATGGATGTTTGTTACTCTTTAACGCGACAACGAATGAACCGATTTTGCTGAAATTTGGCACAGACATAGATTATAGTCTGGAATAGCACATAGGAAAAGCAAACAGTTCCTGCGGGATAGCATCGCAATTTTTTACGCATTTGTCCTTCAAAATACGCGCAATGGAGTTTTAGATTGACGTGATTTTTTTGCACAGGTAAAGTTAAGGGCCTGAAAAATGACACAGGCTACTTTTTATCACGGGAAAACAAACGGTTCCTGCGGGATATTAGTATACTACTTTTTACACATTTATCTTTCAATTATGCGCCAACGGAGTTACAGATTGACGTGGTTTTTTGGATAGGCATAGTTGATGCCTTGAAAAGTGACAAAGGCTACTTTTTACCCTGGGAAAGCAAACAGTTCCCGCGGGATATTAGTGTGCTACTTTTCGCATATTTATCCTTAAATTATGCGCCAACGGAGTTACAGATTGACGTGGTTTATTGGATAGTCATAGTTGAGGACTTGAAAAGTGACAAAGGCTACTTTTAACCCCGGGAAAACGAACAGTTCCCGCGGGATATTCGTATGCTACTTTTCACATGTTAATCCTTCAATTATGCGCCAACGAAGTAACAGATTGACGTGGTTTTTTTGATAGACATAGTTGAGGACCTGAAAAGTGACAACAGCTACTTTTTATTCCGGGAAAACAAACAGTTCCCGCGGGATATTCGTATGCTACTTTTCACATATTTATCCTTAAATTATGCGCCAATATGCATGCATGCATACATGTATGTATGTATGTATGTATGTATGTATGTATGTATGTATGTATGTATGTATGTATGTATGTATGTATGTATGTATGTATGCATGTATGTATGTATGTGTGTATGTATATATGCATGTATTTATGTATGTTTGTATCCTCCTCTTACTAACTATAAATACATTAGCTATATCCTAACCTACTTATTATTTACTCATAATATCCCACTTATATTATATTAATGTGAAAGTTTGTGAGGATGGATGTATATGTGTAGGGGTTCATTAGTTAATGAGTTATATCTGTTTTTTCTAAGTCAGGTATTACACGTAGTGTAAGTTGTATATTTTGTAGAATATTATAGTATTTAAACCATGGAACTCAAAATTTATTCAAAATCTTATTAATATTATAAATGCGAAAGTTTGTGAGGATGGATGTTTGTGAGGATGGATGTTTGTTACTCTTTAACGCGACAACGAATGAACCGATTTTGCTGAACTTTGGCACAGACATAGATTGTAGTCTGGAATAGCACATAGGCTACTTTATATCTCGGAAAAGCAAACAGTTCCTGCGGGATAGCATCGCTATTTTTTACGAATTTGTCCTTTAAAATACGCGCAACGGAGTTACAGATTAACATGGTTTTTTGGATAGGCATAGTTGATGACTTGAAAAGTGACTAAGGCTACTTTTTATCCTGTGAAAGCAAACAGTTCCTGCGGGATATTAGTGTGCTACTTTTCACATATTTATCCTTAAATTATGCGCCAACGGAGTTACAGATTGACGTGGTTTATTGGATAGGCATAGTTGAGGACCTGAAAAATGAAAAGGCTACTTTTTATCCCGGGAAAATAAACAGTTCCCGCGGGATATTCATATGTTACTTTTCACATACTTATCCTTCAATTATATGCGCCAACGGAGGTTTAGATTGAAGTTTTAGATTGTTTTTAGCACAGGTAAAGTTAAGGGACTGAAAAGTGACAAAGGCTACTTTTTATTCCGGGAAAACAAACAGTTCCCGCGGGATATTCATATGCTACTTTTCACATATTTATCCTTAAATTATGCGCCAATATGCATGCATGTATACATGTATGTATGTATGTATGTATGTTTGTGTGTATGTATGTATGTATGCATGCATGTTTGTATGTATGTACTTATGTATGTATGTATGTATGCTTGCATGGATGCATGCATGTATGTTTATATGTATGTGTGTATGCATGTATTTATGTATGTTTGTATCCTCCTCCTACTAACTATAAATACATTAACTATATCCTATCCTACTTATTATTACTCATATTATCCCACTAATATTATTAATGTGAAAGTTTGTGAGGATGGATGTATACGGATGTATGTTTGTATAGATATATCTATAATAGATGTAGTATACGGATGGAAGGATGTATGTTCTCTGAGATAGGGGTTGAACTACACACATCAAAAGTGTCTAGGGATCAACATATATTTTTGCAATAACTTTTCTCCTGATTGATATTAATTAAAATTTTCTTTAAGGATTCATCAAATAAAGTGTTTTCGTTTGTCACAGTAACGATAAACCAAGTCACCTTTGCATTAATAAAGAAATTTGCCATTTTCCTAATAAAGGGATTTTTGACATTTGAACCACTAACATTAAAGTTCGAAAAAAAGACTGAAATAACAGTTTTCTTTAAAATTTTATTGGGTAACTTAAACAATTAATAATCCGTGTTTCTACCGCGAACACTAACAACACAAGAACATCGGTTTGGCATACTCAAAATGAGTTCATCCAAATCACGCTGTGGAATGGCCGCCCATGTTCGTTGCAACAACAAAAAAAGGTCTTCTTGCCACTGGATACCCTCCATATTCGGCAGAGCTCTTCTCTGTAGCATATCCCATGCATGCTCAATCGGGTTCAAGTCTGGCGACTGAGCAGGCCAGGGCAGGACATTGATGTTAGCTGCGGCGAGAGTCTGTCTTACAACTCTTGCGGTGTGCGGTCGTGCATTATCATGCATTAACTGAAATAAGGGACCGATTTGCACTTGTAGAGGAACGATGACGTCTGATACAATCGTCTCAGCATAAATTTGAGCGTTGAGGTTGCCTCTGATCCAAATCAACTCAGTTCTTCCGCCGATCCAAATACCCGCCCATACCATGATGGTTCCACCACTATAAGGATGGACTTCCTGGCAGGATTTTAATCGCTGATTATGAAATTATGAAATGCACCAAAAAGGATCCATATAAATTTATAAAATCATAAATTTATTACAAAGCCACATCTCAATCTCAAGAAATCCGCATAAAAATGGTTGATCCCTTTTATGTTCCCGTTGACACTTTTGATGTGTGTATTTTGACTGTTTAACTACATAACTTCGTTAAATTTAAACTAATTTTTATTATTATTTTTAACCGACTTCAAAAAAGGAGGAGGATCTCAATTCGACGGAATCTTTTTTTATATATGTTCACCGATTACTCGAAGACGACTGAACCGATTTGGAAAATTCTTTTTTTGTTTCAAAGGGTATACTTCCCAGGTGGTCCCATTTAAATTTTATCGAAAGCAGTCGAGCGTTTTTAAAAAAATCTACAATAAATTATATACTTTGTAGTGGCGCGGGCGTTTAAAGGTATGCTCCCGGGACAAAAAGTAGCCTGTGTTATTTTCCAGGTCCTCAACTTTACCTGTGTAAAAAACCACGTCGTCTATATGCACTTGCACTTTATATGGTGAAATATTATAACTGCGAAAGTGCGTTGGTTTGTCCTTCAATCACGCCCCAACAGAGCTACGGATCGACGTGATTTTATGCAGGGGTACCTATAGTTGAGGAACTGGAGAGTGACAGGCTACTTTTTATCCCGCAAAGTAAAGAGTTCCCGAGGCATTTTAAAGGCTAAGTTCACGCAGACGAAGTCGCGGGCATCAGCTAGTAGCATTATATTTAGACCTGTCCAGTAAGGTTAGAGGAGCCTTACCTTCGTTACTCTGTGGTTAGAGATTGTGATCAGCCACATTACTAGATAGAAGGCTATGCCTAGTTCTAATTTTCAATAAAAAAATAAAAAAGTAACTAGATACTCAATCAACTTATAATAGGTACATAGTTTTTGCCATCCTTACTTCAGTCACAGAATATATAATAGTACTACGCTTCAGTAGCAGTCACGGTCTGTTCCGCTCATGGCAGAGTTAATTTTACCTACTGTTTCATTTGAACTGAAACTGCGAAACCTTGTAAGCTTAACAGTGTAACCCATCATCTTGCTCAACAATCCAAACCAAACCCCACGATTAGCTTGATTGAAAAATAAATAAAACCTGTTCTTCGGAGAGTGACATGTTTAAATACGTTCCCACGATCTTTTCTCAAATGAAAGGATATTTCCAACCCCTCTGTGAATTACTTAAGCCTGTATACACTCGATGCTCTTATGTAAAGCACCGCCAGATGCTGCAATGTGTACACAGCACTATCGATTGCGACGCGCTTGCTTCCGGCCTTCGTCCGTCGGATGCTGTCTCTTACCACTATCGCGACAGATCTCACTCGAACTGCATACATTGCTGACTAACTACTGGACTCGTTTCATTTGAAACTCACATAACCAGCAATGTATTTGCTTCCATGGCAATAAATAGTTCTAAAGCGTAAAATATCCGATGTAGACAGGTTAATCACCTTGAAGTAAAATATAGCGATGTGATTGCATTGCTTCTTACTAATGCTTCTCGCAAATGGTGAATGCAAACGACGGGCAGTGGATAATATGGTAACAATTTATTCGCATGGCCGCATTTTGGAACAGCTGATGTAAACTGGAACTTTGAATTACAGTATGCCGTACGTTTGTGGCACAATTTAGGATAGATGACGCATCACGCATGCTCTAGACGCGATTGTCTAGCTAATGTCGTTCTCTCACATTCATTAATAGGTTTCTACTTACTATAGCAAATAGCAGAAGATTCCAATCTATGAGCATTGAAGATAATAATAGAATCATAGGGTTAATTCCTAAATAAAGCAGTGATAGCCTAGTGGTTAGGACTGTGGTCTCCTATTCGGGGGTCGCAGGTTCGATCCCGGGTACACACCTCTTACTTTTCGGAGTCAAGTGCGTTTAAGCAATTAATAATATCACTTGCTTCAACGGTGAAGGAAAACATCGTGAGGAAACCTGCACACCTGAGTTCTTCATAATGTTCTTGAAGGTGTGTGAAGTCTCTCAATTCGCATTGGGCCAGCGTGGTGGACTATGGCCTATAACCCTTCTCTGAGAGGAGACCTGCGCTCAGTAGTGAGCTGTTGATGGGTTGCTAATGATGATGATGATGATGATGAGGGTTAATTCATAAATTATAGCTAAGATCTATATTAATTACGTCCGCTTAGAAACAGAAAAACCGTATCCAAATCGGTCAATTCGTTAGGGAGCTACGACGGAAGTCGGAACAGACAGAAATACTTCTAACTTAATAATACCCCTCTTTTTTTTTGACGGGGGTTAGAAAGTAGCTATGCAGAATGGAAAATGGAAATAAAACTAATTACCCGGAAATAGCCAATACTACATAGCTGCGTTGGCTGCAGAAACTATGTAGATTCACAATGTTTATTCATGTTCATTTTCTTCGCGATATTCCGCGGAATGCATGAATAATGTAATGTTATGCTCTCGCTAAGCACTAACTTGTATAAATTGGCCTCGCGGCCCAATAAAAGATCAGTGTTCGGGCCGTGGATGTGGCACCGACTGGCTCTCTTTTATGGCGCCTTGAAGTTTCGCTGATTCAAAACTATTTTGCATAATGTTTGGCAATGTTATTGGAGTGAAATTTGCACGCCAAAAGACCTTGCCCGTAGGTACCAACATGGTAGTATTATAGGCTACATTTGCATGCAGAATCTGGTTACTATCTCTTGAAGAACTAAATTACTTATCTGTTATCTTGCGAAGTTTTGTCTTGTAATTTTTCTTGCTCGTTATTGGAACGCAATGCAATAATAATGATATGTAATACTATAAATTAATTACTAGTGGTTCGCCCCGAACTGACACCTCGCGGTAACGGTATTCCATAATTATTATCATTCATTCAATCGATACATGACGACATTAACAAAATTAACATTATTATGCCCGTTTTCAGCAATCATACTTAAATCATCCCCTAAGTAGAAGTCTCTTAACGTAGGTAGCCCCTAAATACAATCCAAAGTACTAACATCCGTTCCAATGTTATTTTGACCTTTAGGTATCCCGTAGAGGTTCGTGATAACCGTGCTAAGTCCACCACACTAGCCCGATGCGAATTGATAGACTTCACACACCTTTGAGAACATTATGGAGAACTCTTAGGTTTGCATGTTTCCTCGTGATGTTTTGCTTCACCGTTAAAGCATGTGACATTTAATTATACTCCGAAAAGCTAGAGGTGCGTGCTCGGGATCGAACCTGCGACCCCCGATTAGGATCGCAGTCCTAACCAGAGTACACTAATAAACTAGTGGTTCGCCCCGAACTGAGACCTCGCGGTAACGGTTTCCCATAATTGACGATCAAAATTGACATTATTATTATGCCCGTTTTCACCAACCATAGGTACCTAAATCATTCCATTTGTAGAAGTCTCTTTACGTAGGTAGCCCCTAAATACAATCCTAACATCCCAATGTCATTTTCACCTTTAGTTGTCCCGTAGAGGTTCGTAATAACAAAGTTGACAGAAAGTGTCAACTAACTTAACATAGGTAGCCCGTAAAGGTTAGGGAACTGTTATAGTGAAATCCTCAAGGCCTCAATCAAACTTAGGTATAGTTTTTTGGAACATTCAAATTAAATTATGTACTTGTACACAGCGTCAACTATCGACACGATCAGAAAACATGTAAAAACAAACTGCAACGTGAAGTTTTATTGATGTTTGCTAAATGACTAAATAATAATTTTAATTGAATAATATGTTACATATAGCTGCATTTGCTATCTGAGATGAGAGCGCCATCTATTGACATCATTGTGAAGTTCTGTTGTTGCTGCTCATTAAAAGTTAAATAATATAGTTTCCTTATTACATTTATCTAATTTTAGTATTTGTTGTTCAAGTACATGATATTACGCTAAAATTGTAAAACTTTCAAGCCCCAGCTTTCAATGGTTATTCCGTTGATAGGTCAAATATAATCTCCACTTTGAAAGCCCCCCATTTCGTCAATTTTAGGAAAAAAATTAAAAAAAAAAATACTTTTGTACTCTGTTCCAAATTATCTTTAAAATGAGGTACTGTAACCCTATCAAACGCAAATTTTATTTTTTTTCTTCGCATTCGCTTCTATGAGAGCCCCCCTGAAATAAAGATTTTTATAACTTTTTAAGCCATTTTCGGCTGGAGGCCATCGGTTTATATATAATATCTAAAATTGAAGTAATTACGTTCAGTAATTCAGAAGTTATAAGGCTCTGACAGACGGACGGACGGACGGACGGACGGACGGACGGACGGACGGACGGACGGACGGACGGACGGACGGACAAGTGCAAATTCACTCAAGTAGACTCAAAGACCTTCGCTTCGCTCGGTCGATAATACTAAGGATTTGAGCTCAACGTATAAATAAACTTATGCTGGCTTATATCACACCGTGGTTCTTTCTTTGTTCTGAATCTCGGCCATTATTTTCAGATTCTCACTCAACATTGAAACACCAACGTGTGCAACTAATGGGTTTACACCATGGCCATATTATAATCGGATATGAATAGAGGAATTTCCATCACAAATGGCGACTGCTCACACTCCAGGGTTGTCACTTGCCGAGACTCGAGCGTGATCGAGTCTCTGTCGACACGCCATATTTATCACGCCGCGCGTTGTCTCGTACTAGCTATCTATCTCCTTAGAAATAACATAAATTCCATCATACTGATATAGTGTCGGTATATAAAGACGTTAGATCAATAGGTAGATACTATCGAAAACCGTTACGATATTGAGCGGCGGGGAACGCGGAAATGTGAGTGGGACCGGCGGGAATGGGGCTACTTTCTGCCTGCCCATCTTAACATGTATTGAACATGTATTGAGGTATGCATTTTTGGAATTTCCCCTCATTGTGGAAACACTACATACATAGCATTGTATCTATTGTTAACTTGTTTTGAAAAGAGCAACCGCCGAGTTCCTTGCTGGTTCTTCTCGGCATTCCGAACTAGTGGTAGCCTCATCGACGATTTGAATCGTTTTGAAAAGTTTATTTGAATAAAAAATATTTCTATACTTATGTCTATTCTATTCTATTGGTGTTATGGCCCATTTCACGACTTGGCTACAGAAAATTGAATATACTTAACAAACATCCTTCATTTCGCATTCGTAAAGTCACATAGATACATACATAAACAGTAAAGAATATTTATATGGGTAATACCACATGAGTAATAAATATTTACTCGTGTGGTAATACCGTGCCGCGATAGCCCAGTGGTAAAAACTTCCTACTTTCGGCAGGTCAGAGGTACGAAACCCACCTCTACAACTTCCAACTGCTTTGAGTTAATGTGCGCGCTTCAACAGTAATTCTAACTCGATTCCACTCCAACACCTGCCTGAGAGACTTGCCTGCCTGAGACTTCTCCATAATGTTCTCACAGTGTCACCAAGCCACACTTGGCCAGCGAGGTAGGCTATTGCCTTAGCCGCTCTCATTCTCAGAACCCGCGCCCGATAGTGCGCCAGTGATGAGATTATTGATAAAGAATTTCCAGTTTCCTCGTAGTTAATAACTTGCTCGAAGAAGGTACCAGACTAATAATAGCAAAGCCTCAATAGCCCAACGGTTAAAGGTGCGAACCCCGTTGCACTATTGTCGTACCCACTCCTAACACAAGCTTTCCGCTTATTTGGAGGGGGAAGGAGGGTATTAGTCAACTTCAACTTGACTAATATTCTAAAAAAAAATTAATAATAATTTTGTCCCGACCGGTCACGACCGGCGACCAACCTCATCAGAGATTAGTCATCTGCATGCGATATATTATAGTGCGCAAGTGTGTGCACTCTCTATTTCCTCACTCTCATAGTCCGATGCGTTGGAAAACCGATTCGACCGCATGGAGATCAGGCGCAGGACCGACGGCTGTACGTGCTCTTCGAGGCACGGGGGTGACACTCCATCGACTTCCTAACTCCGGGCTAGTACTTAGAATTTCTTGACAGAATAACCAACTACACATTGGCCCGACTCGGGAATCGAACCCGGGACCTCGTCATCCGCAGTCGAACATGCCAACCACTGGACCGACGAGTTACCAGACTACTGTTCAAATGACGTGCCAACAATTGAAACACGTAGCGCGCGACAAGAGAGCTTCATTATTTTTCCGGTCTCGTCTTTGAAATTCACGTCTGAGCACTGAGCCTACAATGTACCTACATAATGCATGGTGCGGCCGCGGGGCCCCACCAGCGATCTTCCACTGCCAAACCACGAGATGAATAATGCAAAAAAAAACTCGTAAAACGTCAATAAAATCGGGCACGGGAAAGTATTTCGGACAAAACGGCGAGTGTTGACATTCTCGAGGGCTCTCCAGATATGGCAATAAGACGCCTCTTCGCCGAAGACGTATATAACGGAACGCGCCGTTTACACTGTATCTACTTGAAGTACTAGCTAATAGCTGAGTGAATGTCTATAAAGATACGGCCTACGGAGCCCTAGCGAACACACCTACTTGTACGTATTCCTTTACTTTCCAGACAGTCAGCAAAACAAAGGTTTCCTATTGATTAAAACATCTTAATCCAAGCAAATGAAATCGCTCGTGAAAGCTAGTTTTTAATCCCTCACAAAAAAGAAGAGTGTTATATGTTTGACGTGTGTGTCTGTGTGTCTGTCTGTGTTCTCGCAGCAGCCTCCCCAAGATTTTGATGCGGTTTTTTTCTGTTTGAAAGCTAATGTAATCAAGATGGATCTTAACTATAATTCATGGATATCTGCTCAGGCGTTTAAAGATCATAGGTTCAATTCCTATTTGATTCCTATAAGCTTTCACTGGTGCGATTGATTTGTTTGGTGTACTGTTACTTCAGATTATTTCCAATGCGTGGTAACATTGGGCTGATGCTGCAGCATCAAGTAGTCTGCGGAATACACAACTCCTAAGCAACTTACAGCAGATATAGTGTGTGTGGGCTCATTAGAATGGTCTCAATGAGTAGGTTTTAGATAGATGATGATCGAGGAGAAGGATCTGATGATGAAGCAGAAAACTGGTTAACAAGATGTCAGATATTATATCGTACACAGTCAGGCCATAGATGCACAAGTAGGGGGTGTTATAAATGTTCAATTTACACTTGTATTAAAGCCTACAAAGAGCTGAGGCGAATGCACTCTCCCGCGGCTCCATTTTCGCATTTTCCCTCACTTCCTGCCGCCGCCCGCCGCGTCAGCTGCGCCCCGCGCCCGTTAAAAACTTAAAACCCCATTTGTGCAGTCATTACGGCACCAGCAGCGCGCCGCACCAAGCAAGCCGCACCGCACGCCGCACTAATGCGGTTTTGTTCCACACTTTTAGCCCCCGCCGTTAAAAAAAAATTCAAAATTATTTATTTCACGTAGGCCAACCTGTGACTCTTATGACAATTACATTATGACAATTTACATGAATCTACGCATCTGGGAATGAGTTGCGTGCCTAATAGCTAAGATTACCATATGCACAGTTTTTAAGGGATTTTTTGAAGTGAAAAATTGAGCAATTTGGTGGGAGACAAGCGTAACTGACGAATAGGTAAACCGTTCGATTAGCGAAGCTGACAAATAACGAAACTAGCAGATCGCAATACTGGCAATTTCACGAAACTGACATCCTAGCAAAACTAGCAAAGGAGAAAACTGAAGAATCAGGAAAATGTCTAACTAGCGAAATTGTCAACCTACCGAAACTGTCTAATGAGTAAACTGGCGAATTAGTGAAAATGACGAGTAAGGAAAATGACCAGTGGTACGCTAACCCAAAATCGTAATATGAGTTCGCGTCACCGACATGATACCTATTACATATAATTACTATGAGTACGACACATGATCGCAGAGAAGCTACATCGTCGCGGCGAATCTTAAAAGTCGTAAAAGGTAACAGAGAAACTGTGACATAGATTTAGTTACGTGCTTATAATAATATTAGTACCTGCAATGGATACTTACCAATGTAAACTATGAATCGCATCCTAATTATCGTAAACTGCATGCTCATTTTTAACCCCCGACAAAAGAGGGGTGTTTTAAGGTTCGCATCACGCATGTGTATTTGTGTACCTGTCTGTATCCCTGTAGCTGCCTAAAGAATGGACCGATTTTGATGCGGTTTTTTTAAAGCTAACGTAATTGAGGTGGATCTTAGCTATAATTTTATGAAGATCTGCTCAGGCGTTTGAAGATCATATAGGTTCAATTCCTACTTGATTCCTACAAGCTTTCACTGGTGGGATTGATTTGTTTGGTGTACTGTTACTTCAGATTATTTCCAAGGCGTGGTGACATTGGGCTGATGCTGCAGCATCAAGTAGTCTTCGGGATACCCAATTCCTCAGCAACTTACAGCAGATATAAAGTGTTTGGGCTCATTAGAATGGTCCCAATGAGTAGGTGTTAGATAGATGATGATCGAGGCTTCAGGAGGAGGACCTGATTATGGAGCAGAAAACTGGGTAACAGGAAGTCAGGTATATCGTACATAGTCCGTTCTAATACGCACCGCTAAAATTTGGAATGCCCTTCGGGCTTCCGTTTTTCCAACTGACTATAACTTAGGTACCTTTAAATCAAGAGTGAATAGGCATCTTCTAGGCAAGCGTGCTCCATCTTAGGCTGCATCTTCACTTACCATCAGGTGAGACTGAGATTGCAGTCAAGCGCTAGTCTATATACTTATTTAAAAAAAAAGTCCGGCCATAGATTCGCCACAAGGCCGGGGGGTGCTTTAAATTGTCAATTTACACAATATGTCCTAGTATGGTCTTTGAAAGCATGGCAAGTATCGGGCTTACTCTCAGGGCTTACTGATGGTGATTCGGAGGGGCTCCGCGATGTAATTTAGTTGAAGTCACGCAGCGCGGCGAAATGTACGCGTCGTCCCGCTCTAGCCCGTGCGCCGCCTACGGGAGTGATAACACCGCACACAGCACAGCAACCACTCAGTTATACAATAAAGTTTATAATACACTGGCTTTTGCCCACGTCTTCGCTCTCTATTTTAACCCCTCAGGGGTTGAATTGTAAAAAATCCCTTATTAGCGAAAGCCTACGTCATAAATCAGAACGAAAATGGACTCAGTAGTTTAGGCGCTTGGATGGAACATACCAACCATACGCCAAGCGATTAAGCATTGCGGCACGCGAAGGCGTGTAGAAACAGATTGGGGCTATCGGTTGATGTACATCGATGGTTGATGTACACTGCCACACCCCTTCCAAGTTAGCTCGCTACCATCTTATAGACTGCATCCTCACTTACCATCAGGTTATATCGCAATCAAGGACTATCTTGTCATCGAATAAAAAAAAAGTTGGATACATGGATTTAGGATTGGTAGCTTAGTTGCTACTATAGCCACCGCCCATCCAATACAAACAATAGCTCCTTAAATGGATTTAGGATTGGTAGCTTAGTTGCTACTATAGCCACCGCCCATCCAATACAAACAATAGCTCCTTAAATGGATTTAGGATTGGTAGCTTAGTTGCTACTATAGCCACCGCCCATCCAATACAAACAATAGCTCCTTAAATGGATTTAGGATTGGTAGCTTAGTTGCTACTATAGCCACCGCCCATCCAATACAAACAATAGCTCCTTAAATGGATTTAGGATTGGTAGCTTAGTTGCTACTATAGCCACCGCCCATCCAATACAAACAATAGCTCCTTAAATGGATTTAGGATTGGTAGCTTAGTTGCTACTATAGCCACCGCCCATCCAATACAAACAATAGCTCCTTAAATGGATTTAGGATTGGTAGCTTAGTTGCTACTATAGCCACCGCCCATCCAATACAAACAATAGCTCCTTAAATGGATTTAGGATTGGTAGCTTAGTTGCTACTATAGCCACCGCCCATCCAATACAAACAATAGCTCCTTAAATGGATTTAGGATTGGTAGCTTAGTTGCTACTATAGCCACCGCCCATCCAATACAAACAATAGCTCCTTAAATGGATTTAGGATTGGTAGCTTAGTTGCTACTATAGCCACCGCCCATCCAATACAAACAATAGCTCCTTAAATGGATTTAGGATTGGTAGCTTAGTTGCTACTATAGCCACCGCCCATCCAATACAAACAATAGCTCCTTAAATGGATTTAGGATTGGTAGCTTAGTTGCTACTATAGCCACCGCCCATCCAATACAAACAATAGCTCCTTAAATGGATTTAGGATTGGTAGCTTAGTTGCTACTATAGCCACCGCCCATCCAATACAAACAATAGCTCCTTAAATGGATTTAGGATTGGTAGCTTAGTTGCTACTATAGCCACCGCCCATCCAATACAAACAATAGCTCCTTAAATGGATTTAGGATTGGTAGCTTAGTTGCTACTATAGCCACCGCCCATCCAATACAAACAATAGCTCCTTAAATGGATTTAGGATTGGTAGCTTAGTTGCTACTATAGCCACCGCCCATCCAATACAAACAATAGCTCCTTAAATGGATTTAGGATTGGTAGCTTAGTTGCTACTATAGCCACCGCCCATCCAATACAAACAATAGCTCCTTAAATGGATTTAGGATTGGTAGCTTAGTTGCTACTATAGCCACCGCCCATCCAATACAAACAATAGCTCCTTAAATGGATTTAGGATTGGTAGCTTAGTTGCTACTATAGCCACCGCCCATCCAATACAAACAATAGCTCCTTAAATGGATTTAGGATTGGTAGCTTAGTTGCTACTATAGCCACCGCCCATCCAATACAAACAATAGCTCCTTAAATGGATTTAGGATTGGTAGCTTAGTTGCTACTATAGCCACCGCCCATCCAATACAAACAATAGCTCCTTAAATGGATTTAGGATTGGTAGCTTAGTTGCTACTATAGCCACCGCCCATCCAATACAAACAATAGCTCCTTAAATGGATTTAGGATTGGTAGCTTAGTTGCTACTATAGCCACCGCCCATCCAATACAAACAATAGCTCCTTAAATGGATTTAGGATTGGTAGCTTAGTTGCTACTATAGCCACCGCCCATCCAATACAAACAATAGCTCCTTAAATGGATTTAGGATTGGTAGCTTAGTTGCTACTATAGCCACCGCCCATCCAATACAAACAATAGCTCCTTAAATGGATTTAGGATTGGTAGCTTAGTTGCTACTATAGCCACCGCCCATCCAATACAAACAATAGCTCCTTAAATGGATTTAGGATTGGTAGCTTAGTTGCTACTATAGCCACCGCCCATCCAATACAAACAATAGCTCCTTAAATGGATTTAGGATTGGTAGCTTAGTTGCTACTATAGCCACCGCCCATCCAATACAAACAATAGCTCCTTAAATGGATTTAGGATTGGTAGCTTAGTTGCTACTATAGCCACCGCCCATCCAATACAAACAATAGCTCCTTAAATGGATTTAGGATTGGTAGCTTAGTTGCTACTATAGCCACCGCCCATCCAATACAAACAATAGCTCCTTAAATGGATTTAGGATTGGTAGCTTAGTTGCTACTATAGCCACCGCCCATCCAATACAAACAATAGCTCCTTAAATGGATTTAGGATTGGTAGCTTAGTTGCTACTATAGCCACCGCCCATCCAATACAAACAATAGCTCCTTAAATGGATTTAGGATTGGTAGCTTAGTTGCTACTATAGCCACCGCCCATCCAATACAAACAATAGCTCCTTAAATGGATTTAGGATTGGTAGCTTAGTTGCTACTATAGCCACCGCCCATCCAATACAAACAATAGCTCCTTAAATGGATTTAGGATTGGTAGCTTAGTTGCTACTATAGCCACCGCCCATCCAATACAAACAATAGCTCCTTAAATGGATTTAGGATTGGTAGCTTAGTTGCTACTATAGCCACCGCCCATCCAATACAAACAATAGCTCCTTAAATGGATTTAGGATTGGTAGCTTAGTTGCTACTATAGCCACCGCCCATCCAATACAAACAATAGCTCCTTAAATGGATTTAGGATTGGTAGCTTAGTTGCTACTATAGCCACCGCCCATCCAATACAAACAATAGCTCCTTAAATGGATTTAGGATTGGTAGCTTAGTTGCTACTATAGCCACCGCCCATCCAATACAAACAATAGCTCCTTAAATGGATTTAGGATTGGTAGCTTAGTTGCTACTATAGCCACCGCCCATCCAATACAAACAATAGCTCCTTAAATGGATTTAGGATTGGTAGCTTAGTTGCTACTATAGCCACCGCCCATCCAATACAAACAATAGCTCCTTAAATGGATTTAGGATTGGTAGCTTAGTTGCTACTATAGCCACCGCCCATCCAATACAAACAATAGCTCCTTAAATGGATTTAGGATTGGTAGCTTAGTTGCTACTATAGCCACCGCCCATCCAATACAAACAATAGCTCCTTAAATGGATTTAGGATTGGTAGCTTAGTTGCTACTATAGCCACCGCCCATCCAATACAAACAATAGCTCCTTAAATGGATTTAGGATTGGTAGCTTAGTTGCTACTATAGCCACCGCCCATCCAATACAAACAATAGCTCCTTAAATGGATTTAGGATTGGTAGCTTAGTTGCTACTATAGCCACCGCCCATCCAATACAAACAATAGCTCCTTAAATGGATTTAGGATTGGTAGCTTAGTTGCTACTATAGCCACCGCCCATCCAATACAAACAATAGCTCCTTAAATGGATTTAGGATTGGTAGCTTAGTTGCTACTATAGCCACCGCCCATCCAATACAAACAATAGCTCCTTAAATGGATTTAGGATTGGTAGCTTAGTTGCTACTATAGCCACCGCCCATCCAATACAAACAATAGCTCCTTAAATGGATTTAGGATTGGTAGCTTAGTTGCTACTATAGCCACCGCCCATCCAATACAAACAATAGCTCCTTAAATGGATTTAGGATTGGTAGCTTAGTTGCTACTATAGCCACCGCCCATCCAATACAAACAATAGCTCCTTAAATGGATTTAGGATTGGTAGCTTAGTTGCTACTATAGCCACCGCCCATCCAATACAAACAATAGCTCCTTAAATGGATTTAGGATTGGTAGCTTAGTTGCTACTATAGCCACCGCCCATCCAATACAAACAATAGCTCCTTAAATGGATTTAGGATTGGTAGCTTAGTTGCTACTATAGCCACCGCCCATCCAATACAAACAATAGCTCCTTAAATGGATTTAGGATTGGTAGCTTAGTTGCTACTATAGCCACCGCCCATCCAATACAAACAATAGCTCCTTAAATGGATTTAGGATTGGTAGCTTAGTTGCTACTATAGCCACCGCCCATCCAATACAAACAATAGCTCCTTAAATGGATTTAGGATTGGTAGCTTAGTTGCTACTATAGCCACCGCCCATCCAATACAAACAATAGCTCCTTAAATGGATTTAGGATTGGTAGCTTAGTTGCTACTATAGCCACCGCCCATCCAATACAAACAATAGCTCCTTAAATGGATTTAGGATTGGTAGCTTAGTTGCTACTATAGCCACCGCCCATCCAATACAAACAATAGCTCCTTAAATGGATTTAGGATTGGTAGCTTAGTTGCTACTATAGCCACCGCCCATCCAATACAAACAATAGCTCCTTAAATGGATTTAGGATTGGTAGCTTAGTTGCTACTATAGCCACCGCCCATCCAATACAAACAATAGCTCCTTAAATGGATTTAGGATTGGTAGCTTAGTTGCTACTATAGCCACCGCCCATCCAATACAAACAATAGCTCCTTAAATGGATTTAGGATTGGTAGCTTAGTTGCTACTATAGCCACCGCCCATCCAATACAAACAATAGCTCCTTAAATGGATTTAGGATTGGTAGCTTAGTTGCTACTATAGCCACCGCCCATCCAATACAAACAATAGCTCCTTAAATGGATTTAGGATTGGTAGCTTAGTTGCTACTATAGCCACCGCCCATCCAATACAAACAATAGCTCCTTAAATGGATTTAGGATTGGTAGCTTAGTTGCTACTATAGCCACCGCCCATCCAATACAAACAATAGCTCCTTAAATGGATTTAGGATTGGTAGCTTAGTTGCTACTATAGCCACCGCCCATCCAATACAAACAATAGCTCCTTAAATGGATTTAGGATTGGTAGCTTAGTTGCTACTATAGCCACCGCCCATCCAATACAAACAATAGCTCCTTAAATGGATTTAGGATTGGTAGCTTAGTTGCTACTATAGCCACCGCCCATCCAATACAAACAATAGCTCCTTAAATGGATTTAGGATTGGTAGCTTAGTTGCTACTATAGCCACCGCCCATCCAATACAAACAATAGCTCCTTAAATGGATTTAGGATTGGTAGCTTAGTTGCTACTATAGCCACCGCCCATCCAATACAAACAATAGCTCCTTAAATGGATTTAGGATTGGTAGCTTAGTTGCTACTATAGCCACCGCCCATCCAATACAAACAATAGCTCCTTAAATGGATTTAGGATTGGTAGCTTAGTTGCTACTATAGCCACCGCCCATCCAATACAAACAATAGCTCCTTAAATGGATTTAGGATTGGTAGCTTAGTTGCTACTATAGCCACCGCCCATCCAATACAAACAATAGCTCCTTAAATGGATTTAGGATTGGTAGCTTAGTTGCTACTATAGCCACCGCCCATCCAATACAAACAATAGCTCCTTAAATGGATTTAGGATTGGTAGCTTAGTTGCTACTATAGCCACCGCCCATCCAATACAAACAATAGCTCCTTAAATGGATTTAGGATTGGTAGCTTAGTTGCTACTATAGCCACCGCCCATCCAATACAAACAATAGCTCCTTAAATGGATTTAGGATTGGTAGCTTAGTTGCTACTATAGCCACCGCCCATCCAATACAAACAATAGCTCCTTAAATGGATTTAGGATTGGTAGCTTAGTTGCTACTATAGCCACCGCCCATCCAATACAAACAATAGCTCCTTAAATGGATTTAGGATTGGTAGCTTAGTTGCTACTATAGCCACCGCCCATCCAATACAAACAATAGCTCCTTAAATGGATTTAGGATTGGTAGCTTAGTTGCTACTATAGCCACCGCCCATCCAATACAAACAATAGCTCCTTAAATGCAGCAACGTAATTTCATAGTTTGTTTGAAAACGTCAAACATTGGTTGCTACGTGAATATGTGGGTAGGTACGTCAGTTCAGGAGTACTATGAATTGTCACAATTTATTAGTACGCCGACGGTATCTAGTAGTGTACGAACAGACTACCTACTAATCCTAAATCTATGGTTGGAGACATCAACTTTTTGAGACGACAAATAAGTCGCCCCACTGCAACTGTATGGTTCTTCTTCTTCTTCTTTATCAACCTATAGACGTCCACTGCTGGACAAAGGTCTCCTGCATGGACCTCCACAGGCTTCGGTCTTGCGCCGCTTGAATCCAGCGGCTCCCTGCGACTCGTTTGATGTCGTCGGTCCACCTGGTGGGGGGTCTGCCAACACTGCGTTTTCCGATGCGGGGTCGCCACTCCAACACCTTGGGACCCCAACGACCATCAGCTCTTCGAACTATGTGCCCCGCCCATTTCCACTTCAGTTTCGCGACACGCTGAGCTATGCCGGTGACTCTGGTTCTCCTACGGATCTCCTCATTTCTGATTTGATCTCGCATTGATATACCGAGCACAGCTCTCTCCATCGCTCGCTGGGTGACCCTGAGCCTTCTTATGAGGCCCATAGTTAGCGACCATGTCTCGTATGTATGTACTGTATGGTTAGCAGACTGTAATACGCAACTCGACGGACCCGGTGCGGTGTTATCGTGCGAGAATGCCGCCGGGACGGGCTCCAAATACAGAAAGAGAACTCGCCGCGACCCGCGACTCGCCTCGCTGGCCGAACACACACGTGTCGGTACAAGTATGCAAATGACAAAATCCATACAATACCTACTTATTACTCTCATTAGCTTTGTACGTCGCCGATAGACGTCCCTGCAGGAAATAATTTATACTCTATAGGTAACATCTTGTACAAAACGGACTCGGTTGCTGTTTGTGTTGTCTTCGATAAGTCACGTGATCAATTTGTCGATCGGATGTAGGTATACGCTCATACATCCAACATAAATATTAATGTTTAATTATTTAATAAAAAAATATTTGTGTTTTATTTAAACTTTCAATATACGTATAGGTAGATAACGTCTATACATAGTAGGTTGATAGATACTCCTAGCTTTTTCTCATAGGTAATGATGAAAAATAGTGTTTGTCATTCGGGGCCAAAATATTTTGTTCTCGGGCGGCGTATATTGAATTCCTCGCTACGCTCAGGATTCTACTTTAAAATCCCTCGCTATGCTCGGGATTCTACTATAAAATCCTTCACTTCGCTCTGAATTCAAAATAACGCCCTTGGGGAACAAAAAATTTCTTTCGCCCCATATAACACAAATAACTATTTCACCTCACTGCCTCAAAAAGGGCGCCTTTGCTGCCCAAAACCAGTGAGCAAAAGTTGTTTTTGCTCACTCAGTGAGAAAAAATGTTTTTCATCTCCCCATCTTGGAAAGAGTATTTTTGCTCTTCGATACCGGAGTGCAAAAGCCGTTTTTATCCTCTAGAGGATAAAGTAAATTGAATTTAGAACATCGTGTGCACTAAGTTTGTGAATTCAAAACATCATTAAACCTATTTACTTCTACCTCCATGGTGCCGAATTTATCATACAACCTTTTTTAATTTATTAAAAACTCAGACTTGGAACCTTCTTGGTGTACTTTTTTTTAATTTGCTTTGCGCGCGCCATTTTCTTTTCACGTCATATTGTTTGAATGGGGAGATGAAAAATTACGTGTTGCACTCGAGTGCAAAGATTTTTCACCTCGTGCTCTTTTGATTCCCTCGCTAACGCTCAGGATTCTAATTTTTGAATCACTCGCTGCGCTCGTGATTCAATTTTAGAATCCTTCGCTTGCTCGGTCATCAAAACTGAGCACGCGGTTAAAAAGCAACTTTGCACTCTTGTATAACAAATAACTATTGAATTTGGAAACTTTGGATTGTCATTTCTTCAATTCATTGTCTCAAGAAAATTTCGGAAATTTTGTATAAAAATTGTATCTGTACATTTTATTCCATCAACATTTTCTATTTTATTACACAAACTATTGAGTTTTTGTCAAAATGTGTTTTAGAATTTATAAAACTGTAAAAAAATTGAAACGTAAAAGATTTAATAAGAATTAAAATTAAAATTCCGAATGCAGACAAAAAAAGGAATAAAACATGGCGGGAAAACAAAAAAAAACTTGTCAATTATTTAGCATAATAATTAAGCCTACTTTTAAGATAATAATTGTTATAAAAGTTTTAAAAGTAACAAAATGAGATTCTATTATAGGGATTTCAAAACCAGTGTCTAACGCTGAATTAAAGTTTCCTCCGGAAAAGTTGCGTGAAATATATTTGAGTCTATGAATTATTTAACGATTGGACTTGCTAAAGTTGTGAAGTCCTGCTTAGAAACTGTGATTTATCATATTTAAATACGTAAAATACATGAATGAAAAAATTCCTTAATGTTTCAATAAGTATTTTTCTTACATCTTGTAATTTTTCGCTATTGAGGTGAAAAGTTGTATAAATATCACACGATAGCAAATTTTTTTTCATCTCCCCATCTCGGAAAGAGTATTTTTGCTCTTCGATATCGGAGTGTAAAAGCCGTTTTTATCCTCTAGAGGATAAAGTAAATTGAATTTAGAACATCGTGTGCACTAAGTTTGTGAATTCAAAACATCATTAAACCTATTTACTTCTACCTCCATGGTGCCGAATTTATCATACAACCTTTTTTAATTTGTTAAAAACTCAGACTTGGAACCTTCTTGGTGTACTTTTTTTTAATTTACTTTGCGCGCGCCATTTTCTTTTCACGTCATATTGTTTGAATGGGGAGATGAAAAATTACGTGTTGCACTCGAGTGCAAAGATTTTTCACCTCGTGCTCTTTTGATTCCCTCGCTAACGCTCAGGATTCTAATTTTTGAATCACTCGCTGCGCTCGTGATTCAATTTTGGAATCCTTCGCTTGCTCGGTCATCAAAACTGAGCACGCGGTTAAAAAGCAACTTTGCACTCTTGTATAACAAATAACTATTGTTTCTTGTGCCTTTGAATCCCTCACTACACTCAGGATTCTAAATAATTACTATGTACTACTAACGTAGACTTATACTTTTTATTTTATTTGGTAGAATCTTGACGTGTCATAAGAGCCACAGGTTGGCCTACATGAAATAAATAATTTTGAATTTGAATTTGAATATTGAGAAAAACTTTATCCGGAAAGTCTTAACGATAAGTTCGTTTCAAGTTTCAAAGAATTTACTGAATTCAACACATTTCATAGCAATCATAATCTTTTAATATTATTTCAAGATAAAACGGCAATCGGATTCTGATTCTAGATCAAAGCGATCTTCCGAGAAATTGCCTTCACGTTCCTGAAGACCGTTTCCTTCGCCTTCAATACTTAAGTATACTCACAGACACGCCAACTCCTCGTAACTTCCACATTAGGTCGACAGCAGACTTGATTTTTCTAAACCCGTGTGGCTTTGAAACATAATTTTATGGAAATCTATGATAAACTAAGAAGTTTAAGGGCCTTTTTCACCACTTGCTGATAAAGGTCTGATAGCCTATCCACAACTTATCTGACGGATATCGTTTAAATTTCTTTTTCATAAGTATCTGATAAATCAATTGGCAGTTAAATTCAGAAAGATACCACAGATCCAGCAGATATTTTATCTGTTAGATATATATCAGGCACTTTATCAGCAAGTGGTGAAACAGGCAATTTGTAAGACGCTTTCTGGTGAAGAAAAATCTGGAGGAAGAAGGGTCGAAGTGCATCCGCAGATATCTATGCAGGTATCAGTTATCACAGATATAATTCATTATCGACGACCTCCCTGGCGCAGTGGTGAGGGCTATAGTCTTATAACTGGGAGGTCTTGGGATCGATTCCCGGCGGGGGCAATTCGGGAATTTATGATTGAATTGTCTCTGGCTAGTTACCACCCTACCATCAAAGATGTACCGTACCGGCAAATTTAGCGCGATGGGGCGTAGGAACTACCCTTCCAATGTAGCCCGCTACCATCTTAGACTGCATCGTCACTTACCATCAGGTGAGATCAGGATTATCTTGTCATTGAATAAAAAACTTTACAAAAAGCACTTTGAAACGCATTTAATAGAATTAGGCATTACTTTGCGGACTTCCATGATATTCAAAGAAAATTTAATATCCCTTTGCTGTAATCCGCCAATAAACAGAATAAATCTTTTACCACTCGACATACGTATCACTCCGATACCGAAGCATCATCAGGAGATGTTGACTCCACAATAAGATTTATTCTGTTTAGCGGATTACAGCAAAGGAATATTAATTTTTATTTAAATACTTTAAAACGTTTGTCAGCAGACTTGTTGGCACATCTGTAGCGGCTTTAAACATAGTTACGCTACAAAAAGACATTTTGTCGCAAAAGTCCGCTCTGCGAGAGACCTATCGAAGCAACTTAATTATGTTTCCATTTCTTTGAGACTATCCACAGGTGGAAATTGATTATTTAAAACACCCCCGACATGTGAATGTATGGCTAGACTATGTACGATATACCTGACATCCTGTTATCCAGTTTTCTGCTCCATCATCAGATCCTCCTCCTCGATCTTCCGCCATGATATTTACCTAATCATAAACTCGCCGGCATATTTAGCGGAACATAAAAAAAAGGTCCATAATTAAAAAAATATGGTTTTATTTTAAAATCTACTTACTACACTTCTTTTGTTATTTAAAGTTTCATTTGTTTTACTTAAAATGAGATCACATTAAGAACAGATTTTGCGAGTAAAGGCTATTTGTGAAAAATTGTACATTTTTGAACTTTTCATGTAACCGGGAAAAGTGAAATTTAATATTAAAATAACAATTAATTAAATTAGAAAAATGGTGATTAATATCGCGTATTTCCTCCACGTGCTCTTATTAAAGTTTCTGCCCGTCTAGGCATACTGAGAATGATGTTATCGATGGTCTCCTGGGATAGTCTCCGCTATTCCTCAACTACGGCGATTCGCAGTTCTCTCACGTTGGCAGGAGCTGGAATTCTGGACTTAACTTTTCTTTTCAGCAAGTCCCAAACGTGCTCTTTTGGGTTCATATCCGGTGATCTCGCCGGCCACTCCATAGCAGTGATATTCATATCATTAAGATAAGCTTGAGTTACCCGAGCGGTATGCGGCCGAGCATTATCCTGCATAAAAACAAAATCGTCACCGATATATGGGGCAAACGGTACGACATTTTCTTCTAAAACTTCTCTGATATAGCGGTCTGCAGTCAGACTCCCTCTGTCAATCACTACCAAGTCTGTGCGAGCTCCCAAACAAATGCCCGCCCAAACCATTATTGATCCACCACCGTATGCAACTGTAGTTTCAAAATTTGTCTGAATGTATCGTTCTCCTTTGCGTCTGTATATTCTTTGCCTGCCGTCAATTTGATTTAAGAGAATTCTGCACTCATCACTAAACAATACCTTACTCCATTGGTCCGCGTTCCAAAGTCGATGTTCCTGAGCAAAAGTTAACCTGTTTCTACGATGATTTACCTCGAGCCTTGGAGCCTTGTCGGGCACAAATGAACCCAAACCAGCTTCTTCGAGCCTTCTTCGTACCGTACGCTCACTTACGGTTACACCCCGCACTGCTTCTAACTCATGTCGGGCTTGGACGGCCGTCAAACGGGAGTTCCTACGTACACGAAGCCGAATGAAACGATCATCCCTACTCGAAGTGCGTCTTTTTCTGCCTTGTCCTGCTCTTCTCACATAAGTACCGGTCTACCTGAACCGTTGGATACTGCGATGGATCGTTGAAACTGGTCGACGAAGATTTCTGGATATCACTCTGTAGGTTTGACCATTTCTTCGCATTTCGAGTGCCCTGGCAATCTCCGTTGGGGCTAAGTCAGGCATAATTCAGCCATCAACTCCAGAAAGATACGCGATTAAAAAAAACTAACAAAAAACAGTATTTCAATGAAATTTTAAATCAAACTCAGAAGGAAGAAATACTCGAAGTTCGCTCCAGATAAGGTGTATTTGAATAAAATTAAAACAATTGCATAAAATGTGATGTTCAGTTGTTTTCTTAGTTTGAAAATATTTCTTTTTAAATTAAATGACGTATAAACCAGCCAGCAACCTTATATGATACTGATATCAAACCTTTTTTTTATGTTCCGCTAAATATGCCGGCGAGTTTATTATACTAATATTATAAAATTGTTTGTTTGTTTGTTTGTTGGTTTTTTGGTTTGTCCTTCAATCACGCTGCAACAACAAATCACGTTTGATGTGATTTTTTGCATAGGTATAGTTGAGGACCTGGAGAGTGACATAGGTTACTTTTTATCTCGGGAAATCAAAAAGTTCCCGAGGGATTTTAAAAACTAAATCCACGCGGATGAAGTCGCGGGCATCAGCTAGTCTAACATAATATAATACTTATTGAGACCATTCTAATAATCCCAAACTCACTAGATATATCTGCTGTTTGCTGAGGAGTTGGATGTCCCGCAGAATACTTGATGCTGCAGAAATAATCTGAAGTAAACCACCACCAGCGAAAGTTCGTACTTAAAAGCCTTTATTCAAGTAAGAAATGAGCTGTTGATCTTCGAACGCTTGAACAGATCTTCATAAATTACAACATAAGATCCATCTCGATCACGTCAGCTTTCACACAGAAAAAACGGCATCAAAATCCATTGTTAAATCCATTCAGTCATCCATTAGAATAGAATAGAATAGAAATATTTTTTATTTAAATAAACTTTTAACAAGTGTTTTTGAATCGTCTGACTCTACTACTGGTTCGGAATGCCCTTCCTGCTGAGAAGAACCAGCAAGAAACTCGGCGGCTGCTCTTTTCAAAACAAATTTACAATTCAATAAATACTATGCTATGTATGCAGTGTTTCCACAATGAGGGAAGTCCCTAAAATGCATACCTATTAACAATGCAATATATCTTAAGATGGGCACACATAATGTAGCCCCATTTCCGCCGGTGGAACCCGTTCACGAGCATGACACATGACCCAGCCGTTGCCTCGCTCAACCATATTTATGGTCCAAAAATGGTCCATTCGTTGGGGAGCTACGAGGGAACAGACAGTCACACAGATACACAGATATACTTATAACACCTCTCTTTTTTGTCTGGGTTTAAGAACAGTTTTTGAAATTCTTAATGTTTGACCAAAATACTGCAAATACATACCTTGTGATTATGCATGATGCAACAGAAAGCCGGAGACCGGAGTCGTGTCCGATAACACAAACAATGCATGCGAGCGGGGACCGGGGACCGGCCACATTACCCGGCACAGTATCTGATGGCTCACAACGTAGGTGTACTTTTACTTTACTTATCTCTGAAAAGTAATGTTTGATTTAGATATGACACGACAACTCTAGCTAATGTACGTACTTAGGTACGTAGGTACTAATGCCCACGCCGACAGACAAAGTCGAGAAGTATTTAAGTGCCGTCTTAGTAACTGTATGATAATAATAATACTTAGGTAGAGCCTCCACCTCTTTATTTGGCTTTTTTAGTAGTTTGCCTCTACGGTAGAGGCAAACTACTAAAAAGCCAAATAAATGGATAGAAGCAGAAGTCATTTATACTATGTTCGAATAGTTCGAAGAGCTGACGGTCGTTGGGGTCTCAAGGTGCTGGAGTGGCGACCCCGCACCCGGGGCGTAGTGTTAGCGGACCCCCCACTAGGTGGACCGACGACATCAAGCGAGTCGCAGGTAGCCGCTGGATTCAGGCGGCGCAAGATCAAGGCCTGTGGGGATCTATAGAGGAGACTATACATCCAACAGTGGACGTCTACAGGTTGATTAAGAAGAAGAAGGCGTTATTTGGCGGAATTCCATGACATTTTAAAGCAAAAGTAATATTCCTTTGCTATAATCCGCCAAACCAGAAAAACCCTGTACTTACTTACTTCAAAACGCGCCTTTCACGCTGCACAGCATCGTTTCTCCAGCTATAAAAGAAACTACGGTGTGCTGCGCGAACGGCGCGTGTTGCCATACTTATAGATTTTTCTGGTCTAGCGGATTATAGCAAAGGGATATAACTTTTCCTTTAAAACCAAATAAGTTTAATTTTAACCTTATCTCAGTAATTAGAATGATGGGCACCTAATTATAGCTTTCAAAGTTTAGATATCGAACATTGTGGCTAAATCTGTTGTAGATCATCATCATCAGCAACCCATCAACGGCTCACTACTGAGCGCAGGTCTCCTCTCAGAGAAGGGTTATAGGCCATAGTCCACCACGCTGACCCAATGCGAATTGGCGGACTTCACACACCTTCGAGAACATTATGAAGAATTCTCGGATGTGCAGGTTTCCTCACGATGTTTTCCTTCACCGTTGAGCAAGTGATATTTAATTGCTTAAACGCACTTGACTCCGAAAAGTCAGAGGTCCCGGGATCGAACCTGCGACCCCCCGAAAAGGAGACGCCAGTCCTAACCACCAGGCTATCACTGTTTTGTAGTATAGATACAATCACCTAACTAAATTGACAGGTCTAATCTAGTCTAATTACCCTTCACCATAATGAGAATTTGTGAAAGGGATTTATGTATATTACGGGATTTAGACTTGTCAGTTTATCGTGTATCTCCAAAAGCGATAGAGGGTGACAGACTTCACCCGAACCCACTTCGATTTCTTAAAATCCCGTGATATCTCTTTAATTCCATGTATTGATTACATTGTGCCGGAATTCTACTTACAAATGTTCTTTAGCGTTTCTCCGTATCTGAGGCCGGTCGTAAAAGCATTGTGCAGAATGGGCCTATGTCATATGCACGGAATACATAAATACCTATGGTGGTCATAATATATGCCGCAGCGCTTGCAGCGGCATATCTAGAGCTGTATATGCACCGAGATAGCCGGCTAGATACGCGCAGGCGCATCCGTCTCTCACAAAAAGCAGCCGCGCTTCCTGCCCCCCCCCCTCCCCCTCCCCCACCCGCCCGCACCCCGCGCCCTACATCCTGCATCCGCGGTCAATGTAACTGTCGTTTAGAAGTGTTTCAGCTCACTCTATATGTATGTACGTCACCCTGATGACCGTATGGGGACACCTCTTCTCGGCAGGAAGGGCATTCCGAACCAGTGGTAGAATAAAAAATATTTCTATTCTATTCTACCTAATAATACTCTATTTACCCTTAAATGCCTCGTTGGTCCAGTGGTTAGCATGTTCGACTGCAGATAAAGAAGTCCCGGGTTCGATTCCCGGACGGATAGTAGATTAGCAGATTATACGCGACATACTCCGGGAGATCAAACTTCTCCCACGAGATTTTAAGGAAAACTATACTCCGCGCGGACAAGGTCGTGCCCTACCTACCTATACTAATTAATTATGATTAGTCAGTACAGTTATTTATGGATTCCAATAATATGAGCCGAAAAACATATTATTGTGTAGTAAGAAACCGCCTGATTGAAAACCAGTAAACGAGTATTTCCTTAGATTTCCCACTCCCAAAATTCCAATGATGCCATACCTACTTAGACAATCCAACCATCGAGTCATTTCGGTAAAACTGCTACCTAATTACCTATTAGCAGTATAAATTATTTTTATTAAGAAAAGAAATCTGTATATTTTAGCATTTGTAACTAGGTAGTTGGATGTGGTAACGAAATCTTGTGGGTAGGAGCTGCATTGCAACGATTACCTTAAATTGTTGTAAAATTAAATTTTGGTAGTGTTGCTGTTAACCAGTGTTTCAGGAATCCTAATATAATGTGTTAAATTATATTAAATAAATTTTACGTTACCAATATTTACACCGTAATTTGAAGTTCTTCTGGACTTCAAAGGGGTAATCCCTAGGATTGTAATGACAGCTTGAAGATGGTTGAAGAAGATACACGTTTTAAAACTGTACCTATGTTAGTAAGTAATACTATGTTTATGCCTAGTAAAGCAGTGATAGCCTAGTGGTTACGACTGTGGTCTCCTATTCGGGGGGTCGCAGGTTCGATCCCGGGTACGTACCTCTGACTTTTCAAAGTTAAGTGCGTTTAAGAAATTAAATATCACTTCACATGCTTTAACGGTGAAGGAAAACATCGTGAGGAAACCTGCGCACCTGAGAGTTCTCCATAATGTTCTCGAAGGTGTGTGAAATCCGCCAATTCGCATTGGGCCAGCGCGCAGCGTGGTGGACTATGGCCTATAATCTTTCTCTGAGAGGAGAACTCGCTCAGTATTGAGCCGATGATCGGTTGATAATGATGATGAATGTTAACTATGTTTATGGGTTCCATTTATTGAGCCTATAGCAAAGAACCTACTTAGTCTGTTCTCAGTAGGTACTTTAAATGGCCAAAACTTTTTGATAGGAAATTTGCCTCACATTCGAATGTTTTTGTTTGGGAGTTCCCAGGGGATTTTTAAAAACCTTAATCGAGTCAGACGAAGTCGCGGGCATCTAACTATTGCGTCGCAGCCATCAGCTAGCACCTTTTTTCCCTAAGTTCGGATCTCGCTTGACGCCGCGCCATAATGCGTGATCGGTGATGAACGCGCTGCGTCGATCGTAATTAAATTACACCCACGGCTGCACCCACATACCTACTACGTACGTACATAGCTACATACCGAGCAATGTAACTGCTTTTACATATAAATTATTAATTAGTGTATTATTATCGACTGTGGAATTACTTACGTGCAAATTACAGCAATCGGCCGGCGGTGAGGTTTATCCATTTATGACTAGTCTTGAAGTGTAATAAATTCTTAAAATTTACACACACACACATTTAAAATTTAAATAGGCACTCAGATCAGAATTACAAAAAATCAAATTAGATACACCTAAGAAACATTTCGGATGTGTTCATAACATGGAACTAGGAGTTCAAAATTTCAAATTACAGATTTAGTCCAGTAAAAAGTTAAATGAAACCATGATCTGACCAGTTTTGGCGCAATGAGTAAAAATGTGTTCATTAATACTTAAATAATGATATTATGAAAGAAATTTTGATTTAAATTTAGGGGAAAGGGATGAAAAAAATAAAAAAGGGTTGAAAAATGCCTTTTTTTTAAATAACTTAATAACGGTAGGAACTAGAAAAAAAAGTTTCAAGTAAAAGTTGTAGAGAAAAAAATTCTACACAAAAAAGTTCCTTATTATTTTTTTGTTATCTGCTTTAGTTTAGCTGCAAAAAATAAAAAATTAAGATGTATAAAGGCGGGAAACATAGTGCCTATCTCAATTAATTAAGCTTTTAATAACGGTAGTACAGTCAAATTAATAAGGTATTTTTTCGAAATAGAAGATACTTCCGAATATCATCCAACAGTTTTCAAAATCGGTCATCGTAGCTATTAAAACTCTAACCTGCGTGATGTCAGATTTCAGATTGAAACTTTTTCGCTTTCTATATTAAAAAGTTAGACTTTAGACTGTTTGACTTTAATTTGTATTTAACCAATTTAAAAAAAGGAGGAGGTTCTCAATTCGTCGGAATCCTTTTTTTTGTGTATGTTCACCAATTACTCGAAGACGCCTGAACCGATTTGCAAAATTCTCTTTTTTGTTTCAAAGGGTATACTTCCCAGGTGGTCCCATTTAAATTTTATCGAAATCGGTCGAGCGCTTTTTACAATAACAACAATAAATTATATACTTTGTAGTGCCGCGGGCGTTTGAAGTCGGTTTTTTAAAAAGTATTTTTTAGTATAGATTATAGCGGCAGTGATCGACCTAATTTTAGGCCTATATTTTACACACTTCTACTTCGAAGTGTGTACAATATAGGCCTAAAATTATACGCATAATATTGTGACTGGCAACTACGGAACCCTACACTGCGCGTGGCCCGACACGCAATTGGCCATTTATTATACATTACAAATAAAACTACAAACATACTAGTTTCCAGAGCATACAAACAGAAACATTCGATAACATAATCAAATAAGAATCAAACTTCGTTTGTGTGGGGCTCGCTCGCTGAGTCTTCTATTGCAAACTTCAAAAATCTAGATACTCTGATACAAAAATATAGGCCAATTATTTATACCTTTCATCCCATTGTTTATGACAATGGAAATTGGGAAAAAATTTGTTAGTTAACAATTGAATAACGTTTTGAAAAATGGTGGTTAAACTTTTGTTTCTTCAGGGCTCGATTCTTTCAAGTGTTAAGAAGATACTAGAATTTTTTCAAATTTTAAAAATCACATCTTATGTTATAAAAGAAATATTTTTATTGCTGAACTCTCTTTAGCGGCGGCGCGCGCATGCCGTAACAGCCGCGCGGAGCCCTATTTTCAACGTCAAATTAAAATTATAAATAATGGAGATAGAATCCCGGGAGTTGGGACTTTTTTATTGGAAATTTCCTCCTCTTAACGAACTTTTTTCAAAATTGCTTAAATGTTAATATTTTTCGAGTTATTAACAAAAAACGAAATATCATTTTTTTTCATCTTATTTTGTTAATAACAATTGCAATTTTTTACCTGCACCAAAATCCTTCAAAAACATTTTTCTAGAGGTGATTCCGAATCGAATGAGCCATCGCTCATATTTTTAGGACCTTTATCTCTATTTTTCACGTTTTTGAACTTGTTGACTAGACTAATACGTAGGTATGTATTTACGAATTCAAATAAATATTGACGAATTTCAAAACATAACATTGACATAACATTTGACGACCTCCCTGGCTCAGTGGTGAGCTCTGTTGTCTTATAACTGGGAGGTTTCGGGTTCGCTTCCCGGCGGGGTCAATTTTGGAATTTATAATTTCTGAATTGTCTCTGGTCTGGTCTGGCGGGAGGCTGTGGCCGTGGCTAGTTACCACCCTACTGTCAAAGACGTGCCACCAAGCGATTTAGCGTTCCGGCACGACGGCCTGTAGAAACCAATTAGGGGCATGGGTTGAATGTTCACTGCCATACCCCTTCCAAGTTAGCCCGCTACCATCTTAGACTTCATCGTCACTTACCATCAGGTGAGATCGCAGTCAAGGACTAGCTTGTCGTCGAATAAAAAAAAACACTTCAGCGATGAAACTTGACAACATAATAGTGCTGTCAATAAAGAGAACAATTAGTTCAGTTTCTACACTTTTTTGCCAAGTTGTACGAAATTAAAAATCACAGCAGTGTGAATTTGCAGTACGCATGAGGCGTAATATAAAATTCGATCCGTAGTCAACCCAAGTCAGTTGACTTGTAATAGAAAAATACCTGAAAAATTCGGAGGTATGACAAAATACGAATTTCATACCATATCAAAATACTTTAAGTATACGAGACGTGTCCATGCTCAAAACTAAGGGCGACTTGCACCAAATCTTATTTAAATATTTCTTAATTTTATTTAACTAAATTGGTTTAATTTCTTAAATGCATTTAACTTAAATGTGATTAGGCACGCCTTGCACCACCACTTCAATAGATATATTTAACTAAATACGTTTAAAATGTCGGCAAAACAGTACAGTACGTTTTTTTCTACGTATTTACGGCCCAGATGTGAGAGCTTCTATTGTTCTTATGCATTTTAGAAGTTGTAAGCCAAAGATTTATGCGTAAACTGAACTTTATCAGACATTTGGTTTTATTTTAGTCTGCGGCCATATTTTGTCATTTGTATTTTGTTGTAATATAAATTACCGGCCGTTTAGTCTAAAGAGTACCTGAATAATAAAATTCAAAGATTCTACATTGTAAACAGTTATCTCGCGATGTAAAAATTATGTCCGAACAAATTGCTGGTGTTTCACGCATGTTTGCGTGAAACACCAGTAATTTCTTGGTTTCCCGTAATTTCTCGCGGGAAGAACAAATGTTATTTTGTACTGTGTAGTGTCAGTGGAACCCTATGTGCACATTGTGGAGAACAAAAAGACGGATGACATTAAACAACATGTTAAACAAAGTACTTGCCTTAAAATAACTGAATCGTAATTCGTACGTTAGAGTATTCAAAGAATCGTCAACTAACACTCACAGTTCACAATTACATGTACGTAATAACCTAAAATTTTTATTTGTCTATTGGACAGATGGCATGAGATCTTGGTGCTAAACGTATTTAGCGCGGTTAAATAGCCCTGAGCGGCCATTTAACTTTGTCAGGTCGATAAATAAGTTTAGGGAGAGTTTGTTGTATGGTGCAAGACGAATAGACATAGACAATACAGAGCTTAAACGTATTTAAGTAGTTCTTAAATATAATTAAGAATGTTGGTGCAAGCCGCCCTAAGTATACAAAAGTCATGCGTTTCATCAAACTATTGTCAGGTTTTGTGCTGTGCAACTCAATCATATTTTTGTATCAGAGTATCTAGATTTTTGAAGTTTGCAATAGAAGACTCAGCGAGCGAGCCCCACACAAACAAAGTTTGATTCTTATTTGATGATGTTAACGAATTCTGTTTGTATGCTCTGGAAACTAGTATGTTTGTAGTTTTATTTGTAATGTATAATAAATGGCCAATTGCGTGTCGGGCCACGCGCAGTGTAGGGTTCCGTAGTTGCCAGTCACAATATTATGCGTATAATTTTAGGCCTATATTGTACACACTTCTAAGTAGAAGTGTGTAAAATATAGGCCTAAAATTAGGTCGATCACTGCCGCTATAATTTATACTAAAAAATACTTTTTAAAAAACCGACTTCAAACGCCCGCGCCACTACAAAGTATATAATTTATTGTTGTTATTGTAAAAAGCGCTCGACCGATTTCGATAAAATTTAAATGGGACCACCTGGGAAGTATACCCTTTGAAACAAAAAAAAGAATTGGTGAACAAAAAAAAAGGATTCCGACGAATTGAGAACCTCCTCCTTTTTTTAAATTGGTTAAAAAATTCTTTTCAAAAAACCGACTTCTAACGCCACTACAAAGTATAAAAATAATTTTAGTTTGTCCACGTTTGTTGAAGTCTGGCGGGCCTATATACAAACTATGAAACCGATGCGCGACGCTACAGAATATGATAGACTCATTTGTAGAAGTCGAGCGAGCATCGCGAGTCGGTTTCATAGTTTGTATTTTAGGCCCGCCCGACTTCAACAAACGTGGACAAACTAAAATTATTTTTATACTTCGTAGTGGCGTTAGAAGTCGGTTTTTTGAAAAGAATTTTTATTTTAAGCTTTTAAGTGTAGTATCCTATGATTGAGGAGCTAGGACCTGGAGCTCCACGATGTAGTCCATACTTGTTACCTACAATATCAATTCGTAATCGAAATTTCCTAAATCGCCATTGTTTTAGCCTGCAGCATCAGGCTTGAGGAGTTGAAGGTTAAAATTTTTATGGGACCATTTCGCAAACATACTCTGTCGATTAAAAAAAAACACGCGAATCGGTCCAGTAATCCCGGAGAAATCGGTGGACATACATAGAAAAAAAAAAAAAAAAAAAAAAAAAAGATACCGGCGGAATTGAGAACCTCCTCCTTTTTGGAAGTCGGTTAAAAACAAATTAAAGTCAAACAGTCTAAAGTCTAACTTTTTAATATAGAAAGCGAAAAAGTTTCAATCTGAAATCTGACATCACGCAGGTCAGAGTTTTAATAGTTACGATGACCGATTTTGAAAACTGTTGGATGATGTTCGGAAGTATTTTCTATTTCGAAAAAATACCTTATTAATTTGACTGTACTACCGTTATTAAAAGCTTAATTAATTGAGATAGGCACTATGTTTCCCGCCTTTATACATCTTTATAATTAATTACAAAACAAATTTAATTTTTATTTTTTGCAGCTAAACTAAAGCAGATAACAAAAAAATGAAAAGGAACTTTTTTGTGTAGAATTTTTTCCTCTACAACTTTTATTTGAAACTTTTTTTCTATTTCCTACCGTTATTAAGTTATTTAAAAAAAAGGCATTTATCAACCCTTTTTTATTTTTTTCATCCCTTTCCCCTAAATTTAAATCAAAATTTCTTTCATAATATCATTATTTAAGTATTAATGAACACATTTTTACTCATTGCGCCAAAACTGGTCAGATCATGGTTTCATTTAACTTTTTACTGGACTAATTATTACAAATCGAAAGAAGCATACCAGGCTATGAAGCAGTTTCAATATAATATATTGAAACTGTGATCTTTTATTCGTTGCAAAGAGAGTGAATGTAAATCTATTGCATTTGAGTTTTTAGAAATTTATGATTTACTAAACCTCGACATTTCATTTAGTCTATGCAATACAATAATATAGAGGTATTAAAATCATTTCCCAATCGGCAAAGATATCTAAAATAAACAAGCTAAAACTAAACAGACTTTAATATGTAACCGAAATAAAGGATACTTAACTGAAAAGGAAAAAGTGTTCATATCTTGAAAACTTATAAACCGATTTTGTTGAAACCTTCACTGAGATGAGAGCATCGTCCTTTTGTGAGGCCGGTTATAAATGCTATGGAAAATCTTTGATTGGAAGGCCTGTTCTAATCCTGTTACACTTTCATAATCCTTCAAGTGACACTAAGTTACTAATGAGGTTAAGTTGAGTACCTGACGTAAATCCGTGTATGAACCTACTTAGCTTAATAGATTACCTTATGTAAACACTACTCATTCGTAAAACAAATATACAAAGTAGCGTGGAAACCAACGCCCTAAATAATTTTACTCATGTCATTGGATGGTCGTTGGTCGCAAGTCGCAACTTTGGTGCAACTGTAAGGGACGCCACAGAACGCTATCTTATGCCGCTATAGTTCTTGCAATTCACGAGGGCGACTGACTTATGGTTGTGTGTGTGTGTGTCGTATCTGTATAAGTGTGAGCGAGCGCAATGCTCGCGCCTGCCCGCTCCCACCTAGGCATTGACAGGCACGCACACTTATGAAATGTGCATGTACACGAAGTAACCACGAGTGAAGCTCACTCGCCTTTGTGAATTGCAAAAACTGTAGCAACTTTCAGCGCCTCGTTCTAGAAGGTAGGTAGGTAGTAGGTAGATTTGTCCATCTGTATGTTTGTGTGTTCCCTCGTAGCAGCCTACCCAATGGACCGATTTTGAGACGGTTTTTTCTGTTTGAAAGCTAACGTTACCGAGGCGGATCTTACTCGTAATTCTTATCTATAATTTATGAAGATCTGCTCAGGCGTTTGAAGATCATCAGCTCATTTCCTACTTGATTAAAGGGTCTTACGAGCTTTCACGGGTGCGATTGATTTGAAATTTGGTGTACTGTTACTTCGGATTATTTCAAAGGTATGGTAACCTTGAACTGATGCTGCAGCATCAAGTTGTCTGCGGGATACCCAACTCCTCAGCAACGCAATATTCTACGAGTACGAAAATAACACTAAAGATTTTAGAAAAATAAAAGTTCCAACTTTTTTCCGTGATGGAAGTTTCCAACTTTCAAAAGGCTTCATTTCATTGCGCTACAAACGAAGTTGTTTTGGTACCACTCCCCCATCGAAAGTTGTCCTTTCCAAGTCTTTTTAATAAGTGCCCATGTTTTAAGTTATTATATTAATTGGCCTTTAAATAGCCTGAAATCAAACTTGCAATATTTTGTTCGGAAGGAATCGAGCCTTGCCTTTTTTACAAGCTTTTGTTTAGCTTGACCAGTTTATTTATTTGTTTATTTATTTGTTTGTTTGGGTCAAATCTTGCAAGATGAATTAGAACCACTTCCCGGTTTCCGATTGAGCTGAAATTTTGCATGTATGTGTAAATCGGATGACGATGCAATATTATTGTGACATGGAGCTGATCTGATGATGGAGACGGAAGATGGCTATCGGAACTCTGTAATAAAATGATGTAACCTCATCGAGTTTGGGCTCGTTTGATTCGTCATGACAAGAACTCTGATCCTAAATGATATCTAGAGTCTAATGATGTAGCTACTAAAAGCGTGTATTTAAAAATAAAATTTTTATTTAAGTACACTTGTACAAAATATCTTTATCCTATTTGGGACAAATGAACATTTTGAACACATCTGTTTATGTACAATGTTTCTTGCAAATAAATATCTACATTTCATTTCATTTCATTTCACCACAATAATGTAATTTAGGTATATTAATCCCAAGGTTTAACCATGCTAATGCTTACGTGGAAAAGCTTCGCCTGACGAAGCGTTTTACCAAGAAAAGTGTTTCAAAGAAATGATGTAATACAATTAATGGAATAATCGAAAGGCTGTCGGTATTCATTCACACTCGCATAGCAGCCCACTGCAAGTATATTGACGGCTTTTACGCGGAAGCGGAGATAGGTAGCTATGTAGGTATACCTATCGCTGCAAGCCATAATAACATTTAAACGAATCCATAACGCAACTCGATTTCCCCGCAAGCAGTAAAAGACCGTGTTTGTGTTTCCCCAATTAAGTAACTTTCCACGAACACGAATGATCGGAACGCATCGTTTTTAATGAATTTTCGAACACCAAATTAATTAACAACAGTCGTCAATTAAATCTACATAGTGAGCTGCTGTGGTATTCTCTTAGACTAATTAGCTCAATTTGTGGGTATCTGCTGTAAGTTGCTGAGGAGATGCGTATCCCGCAGACCACTTGATGCTGCAGCGTCAGCTCAAGGTTACCATGCCTTGGAAATAATCCAAAGTACACCCAAACATGTGAATGTTTTTAAGACCCTTTAATCCTTTCTTTAATCAAATTGGAAATGAGCTGTAGATCTTCAAACTCCTGAACAGACCTTCACAAATTATAGCTAAAATCCATCTCGATCACATTTCAAACCGAAAAAACCGTATCAAAATCGATCCATTCGTTGGGGAGCTATGAGAGAACAGACAGACACGTCAAATTAATAGCACCCCTCTTTTCTTGTTGGGGGGTTAAAGAGCGAAAACAATTACCTGTGTTCACTTTGTCCCTATAAGCCTAGAAGTTTTATATGTAGAGTTTAATTTATGCCTAGAAGGATCGGTGCTGACTTCTGACGCAAGCTATCAAATATAGCTAGGCTCACTATATACTAGATTGGCGCCAGTATGTACCTTAGATACTATATTATTTGTCAATGTGATAGTAGATTAGATGGAGCATATATTATACTAGCCGCTTATCAATCAGTGACAGTAGGCGGCCGACCTACATAGAGCTAAGTGCTCGTATGATAACAGACGTATCAGCCGGGAGGCGAACCTGATAACCACGCGTGCTCCCTTTCACAATTCTTGTTGAATCTCCGAAAAGTCAGAGGAGCGTGCCCGGGCTCGAACCTGCGACCCCCCGCACCGCACAATAGGAGACCGCAGTCCTTACCATTAGGCTGGCCAATAGCCACCAGGCTATCATAAACCTTTCTCTGATAGGAGACCTGCGCTCAGTTGTGAGACATTAATGGGTTGCTCATGATGATGATGATGTTGACATTGCAGGGCATGTCAAAACAAAATTGAAATGACTCGTATTTAAAGTTGTGCCACAAAGTAGCTAAGGTAGATTACCCCGGCGCTTTCATTTCCCGAGCATTTAGATAAGCATCCCAATTCCCAAGCAACAAAAGCGCCGGGCTAACAAAGTTTTATTATGTCAAGTGTGGCACGACCATGTCCAATGCTCATTCTCCGCTCCACCCGGTAATCGTTGAGAACACTGCACTCGAAATTGTGGAGGAATATATATACCTGGGACAAACAGTCCAGCTAGGTAGGTCCAATTTTGTGAAAGAGATCAACCGCCTAATCCAGTTCGGCTGGGCAGCGTTCGGAAAGCTTCGTGATGTCTTCCTGTCCAAAATCCCTCAGTGCCTGAAGCCTAGTCTTCGAACAGTGCGTGTTGCTCATGTGTTGCCAGTGATGACTTACAGATCCGAGACATGGTCGCTAACTGTGGGCTTCATAAGAAGGCTCGGGGTCACTCAGCGAGCGATGAATAGAGCTATGCTCGGAGTATCCCTGCGAGATCAAATCAGAAATGAGGAGATCCGTAGGAGAATCAAAGTCACCGACATAGCTCAGCGAGTCGTGAAACTGAAGTGGAAATGGGCGGACACATAGTTCGAAGAGCTGATGGTCGTTGGGGTCCCAAGGAGGCTGGAGTAGCGAAACCGCACCGGGAAGCGTAGTGTTTGGCGTTGGCAGACCCCCCACTAGGTACAATAGCAGGAAGTCGCTAGCATGTGGAAGTCCATGCAAGAGACCTTTGTCCAGCAGTGGACGTCTATCGGTTGACAAAAAAGACAACCCGAAAAAAGGTCCAAGTTGAGCAAAAAGCTTTATAAAAAAGAATACAGCCTATATACAGCGCTAATTTTCAGCCATTAGGATTTCAATGACCAGAACCCAGATTCGGGTTAGTAATACTGCTTTAGGCGTTGGTACTTGGTAGTGTAGACCCTGGTACTATGACAATATTGCAGGCTGTGTCATTGACATTGCAAATGAGGCCTCATTGGCAGTTAGAAAAACAACGTAAGTAAATCAAAAAAATGTTAATGTATAAATGTACATAGCTAATGAAGCAGTCAGCCTCGCAAATTGCTTGAAATACCAATATGCGTAGGTATTTCTATGAATATTTAATTTATCTAAATTGGGTTTAAGATTATTGATAAAGCTGAATTGGGTATTTGACTGGTATTTTTTAAAATATCGAGTCTACCGGGGATCCAAGAGCTGGCAGCTACGTTGGCCAAAGGATTAGCTTGGCCATCCAAAGAGGTAATGCTGCCAGCATCTTGGGTACTATGCCACACTGCAGTGACTTCGATGGGGTTTTAGATTTTATTTAATTTTTATTTTAGTTTTAATTTTGTTAGTTGTATATAATTTAGGCATACATTATTTTATTTTAAATTTAAAATAACCTTTTTGAATATTATAACAGAATGAGATTTCTCTTTTTTAAATAATTTTATTAGTCTCGTAATTATAAGCTGTTTTACCGTATCTGTCTCTATCTAAAACGAAACTTTCTATGGAGCGTGTATGGAGCTGCTGAATTGTGACATCACACTTCACTAGCGCTCTTGAAACTTTAAAGCTCTATAACTTATTTGTTTTTGGACCGATTTATTTTTTACAAATGTTATTCTTACATGTTACATTTTCGATTATAATTAAAGAATGTATTAACATTTTGACTACAGTCAAATACTTACCCAAATCTGTAGGTAGGTAGATACTTCACACTGATTGGTATCGTTAAACCAACTTTTTATGTAGTAGTTATTTGTCTATAAACTATATGCAATTTAGTGTCAACTTTCTAATATCTTTTCTTTTACCGGGCTTCTTTGTTTTGACCGGCCCATTTAAAGAGCGGACTCTGACTTTGGTATCTAAATTCTAGACCTTCCTTGTAGAGGAACACTTATTAACCCTATTATTTCCTGTTTGTGTTAAAATCGAGCCAGTTTCTTTTAGTGATTAGTGCTCAAAATACACAATGATATTATGACTTCCCAATCGCAACGGGACAACCGCAAAACCAAATGCTTCATCCTCTTCCTGTGGCTAATGAACACACAAACAAGCTCTAATAAATTATTAATTAACATAATAGGGAACAAGATAAACTTAAAACTACCTATAGTAGTATGTCCTTTAAACACCGGATTGTTAAAACCTAATTAATAATGTTTGCATACCACATTTATACCTATACTAGCGATCGCCCGCGACTTCATCCGCGTAGGATTTCTGATTTTCTATGAGATTATAAAAAGATAAATTTTCCCGCTGCAAGAGGCCTATTGACAAAAGTCCTACCGCTCTAATAAAAACCGCGCCTTTGTACTCCCGGAAATCGCAATTTCAATGTATTTTTCAACCCCTTTAGGATGGATTTTCTCAAAACCTTTTTTTGCTGATGTCTACACCCTAAAAAGAACCTACGTCCCAAATTTCAAGTTAACAATAACAATAACACTTTCCTATAAAAACTTTCATACCCTATTTTACCACACTTAAGGGGGGATTTTCCAAAATAACTTATACAGATTTTTAAATTTAAAGTTAATAATCTTAATGCCGATTTTCATATGTCTAAATTCAAAAACATAGGACTTTCATATAACCTTCGAAGCCCCATTTCACCCCCTTAGGGGGATTTTCTCAAATCCGTTTCTTAGCTTCATTCAAGATTCTTTCTTAGATTCAAGTACGTAGGTTTTATATACATATATGTATATAGATTTATACTTAAGAAAATTGTAATTTAAATATTCTATTGGGTTTTGTTGGTGTTTTGCTACCTATTTCAAGAAAATCAAGCGTTCCTCAGTCTCTTGATCATATCACTGGCACATACTTAAAAACGCATCTTCTCTAGTCAATTTGCCTACAAGCTAAAATAGCAACATGTTACCTGTCGGCGTGTCGTTAACGAGCAGATTGTCGGCGATTGACCGACATTTGCCGACGTTCGCCGACAAAAAATACATTAGCTCTCCGGCACTAGACGTGCTCGCTAATGCTTCAAGTAGTTAAGCGGTTAATGTAAAAAAATTCTTTTCAAAAAACCGACTTCTAACGCCACTACAAAGTATAAAAATAATTTTAGTTTGTCCACGTTTGTTGAAGTCGGGCGGGCCTAAAATACAAACTATGAAACCGATGCGCGACGCTACACAATATGAGAGACTCGTTTGTAGAAGTCGAGCGAGCATCGCGAGTCGGTTTCATAGTTTGTATTTTAGGCCCGCCCGACTTCAACAAACGTGGACAAACTAAAATGATTTTTATACTTTGTAGTGACGTTAGAAGTCGGTTTTTTGAAAAGAATTTTTATTTTAAGCTTTTAAGTGTAGTATCCTATGATTGAGGAGCTAGGACCTGGAGCTCCATGATGTAGTCCATACTTGTTACCTACAATAATAATTCGTAATCGACATTTCCTGAATCTCTTTATTTTAGGTGAACAATATCTCTGCAGCATCAGGCTTGAGGAGTTGAAGGTTAACATTTTTATGGGACCATTTTGCAAACATCCTCTGTCGATTAAAAAAAAATCACGCGAATCGGTCCAGTAATCCCGGAGAAATCGGTGGACATACATAGAAAAAAAAAAAAAAGATACCGGCCGAATTGAGAAACTCCTCCTTTTTGGAAGTCGGTTAAAAACGGAATAAAACTCGAAGCTTGAAAAAAACAGAAGAATAACGCTTAAAAAATAAGCACTCAAGAAGAAAAAATACTTCAAAATCCATCACTTGCGCCTCAGCAGCGTTTAAACTGTTCCGTAGCGTTTTTTTGCTTATTACTAACTTGAGAGCGACTTGACATCCGCTTTTTACCGATTTTAAAAAAGAAGACTGTTTTATTGTGATACCTAATTTTCTCATTAAATTCAAAAAAGGTAGATAAATAGATGATAAAAAATCAATTAACCTACTTAAGAGTGCTGTCAGCTGATTTTTCAAATAAATTGTATTTAATATCAGCTAAAATAAATAGCATGTCATAAGAGCCGTAAGCTGTTGGCCTACGCCCTACATGAAATAAAAAAAAATTCAGAAAAAAAAAACCACGAAGAAAACAAATAAGTTAAACATTTACTTAAATGTTTTTACAATTTTTTTACCTTATGCCCTTGATTTAATTCTAGCTCAGAGAAAGACTGATATATCATATTGAACTTTTTGAATATAATATATCGCTGTCAAAGATGACTTTATTATATGTATTGAAAATTATGTTGATATAGTTATTTATCTACCCAATAATCAGCCGTGCGTGCCAATCGGTCATACTGTTTATCAGACTATCAAACATTTTACCTTTTATAGCGTGTAGCTCTCAAATGGGCTCTCCATTCTTTCCTTTTCTACGCGTTCTATCTTAATAAGCATGGACTCCATAATCCATTTACGTGTGGGTCGTGGAGGAATTCCGAGTGCCTTTTGTATTGTCGACTAAAGATTTAAACAGCCTCTACAGGACTTCTGATTTATCCATTTGAACATGGAAATTGTAGGTATGTTGTTGGTGTAAATCAAGAAAGTATTTATATAGAGTCCATCAGATCATGAAATTAAAGGTTTCAAACAATCTTTTTACAGCTACCTATAATGTCAGGTTTTATCTCCGCTAATTAAACAAGTGTAAATTAAAAATTTCATTTTTAAATACAAGCTTTTAGTAGCTACGTCATTAGACTCTAGATATCATCTAGGATCAGAGTTCTTGTCATGACGAATCAAACGAGCCCAAACTCGATGGGGTTACGTCGTTTTATTACAGAGTTCCGATAGCCATCTTCCGTCTCCATCATCAGATCAGCTCCATGTCACAATAATATTGCATTGTCATCCGATTTACACATACATGCAAAATTATAGCTCAATTGGAAACCGGGAAGTGGTTCTAATTCATCTTTGAGATTTGACCCAAAAAAACAAATAAATAAACTGGTCAAGCTAAATAAAAACTTTTAAAAAGCTTGTAAAAAAAATGGATATTCGGTAATAGGTCGATGTTTAAATCAAAACTTTTCATCCCATGTTCTTAAATTTATTATCACTTGACATTTAAACTTGAGTTGTCGGAAAAATATTTGCATTATTAAAATTAAGTAAGTCATTCATCTATATGAATGTATATATTCATGTCGTACGTAAGAATTTTCTTCAATTTAGTAGAATTAGCATACGTGCAAGCTTATCGCTGACATCACCATAATTTGCGTAAACATTTATCGAAAGCCTTCGCGTTGGCATTCAGCTCAATGATTTAATCATTATTCCATTACATTCATCTTTAAATACAGGGAAGTGACGTGTTAAAATGTCCATCGCGATGCATTTGTTCATTGTAATTGATTTGATTTGAAAGCTCTGCCTCGAAACCCGACACTTTTTCTGCTCCGCTGGCCAAACCACTCGGATGGAATCTGACGCCTAGCCTTGATTGCTTTCTTTGTCTGGAGTGGCTCGTCAACTGGCTATTGAAACTGATGTAAATCTTGCAGTTAACTACATTCCACGATTAAAATGTAAAGTTTTTTTTGTTTACCGAGTTAATGCACTAGAGCTGTAACAAATTGGCAACAAGACAATGTTGCATCTAAGAATTGGCAAAAAACTATAATCGCCTACAAAATAATGAAGCCTCAATAGCCCAACGGTTAAAGGTGCGGACTGAAAGGTCGCAGGTTCGAATCCCACCCGTTGCACTAAACTCCTGACAGAAGTTTTCCGCTTATTTGGAGGGGAGAGTAGAATATTAGTCAACTTCAGTCACTTGGTTGATATTTTTTTTATAAAAAATATTAAAAAAAACAATGAACGTCGAATGTGACTCAAAAGGCATCTACGAGCCTAAAATCCTAACCAAATCATGAATATCTTTAAAATGGTTTGAATTGGCTAGATCTAGTCGAATTTATAATTGTTGAGTTTAAAAATCAGAGGAATTTTGATTTCAAAGCGCGGTGTTCAGAAATTCTACGTCTCGTCGACAAAGGAGCCTAGAATTCGGACCGAAACGAAAAATTAAAATTCTTTGTGTGCCTTTATAATGGATGTGGAAAGAATGTGACCCACTTGTAGAAATGTAGCCTAGATGGCTGCCGGCAGTTTCCAGAATCGGTTTTGGGCGACTATCATTTCACATTGAACGCCTGGTCGCTTGGACATATTTTTCTCGCTTCATTTGTTGAATTCAATTGACGATGAGATGCTTCGATTGCTTCTCATTGCATCGGAAGTTTTTGTGGTCCCCGCTGAACGTTTTTAATCGTTTTCATTTTGTATCTTATGGATAAAGTTTAAAATGAAAACTATTCAGGCTTCATCATAAAAATTATCATCTTTTCTCTCATTATCTTATATTTATTGTATTTATTGGTCATTTGAATACCATTAACAGTTGACGAATAATCTTAATATATATTATAAATTACGTGTCACGTTGTTTGTCTGCGATGGACTCCTAAACTACTTAACCGATTTTGATCAAATTTCGTAACTATCTGTAATTTGGTCCAACTTAAATGATAGGATAGTTTTTTTGGATTAGGATAGTTTATTTGTTTTATTTATACCTACTTATAGATAAGTTGGCGGTACGAAGTTCGCCGGGTCAGCTAGTGTTATATAAAAAAATATTTTTAAACAACCGACTTCAAACTCCTGCTTTAAGTACATTACACACACACTATACAAAGTATTTAATTTATTGTTGATATTTTAAAAACCGCTCGACCGATTTCGATAAAATTTATATGGGACCACCTGAGAAGTATGCCCTTTGAAACAAAAAAGAATTTTTCAAATCGGTCCACACGTCTTCGAGTAATCGGTGAACATAAGATTCCGACGAATTGAAAACCTTCTCTTTTTTTGAAGTCGGTTAAAAAGCAAAGGAAAAGGATAAATTTTTTTATAAAACTTTTGAGCTAAGCGGGTCACGCGGCTGTGACGGTATTTCGTATAATATTTGTTCAACCGTCGCCTATCGTCGGCCGATGGAAACGGAAAACGTTTCCGTCGCCAGTTTTGTAAACACACCATTTTGTGGGGCGCGTGTTTTACCCACATACCGACACGGTTGGCCGTTTGTTTCAAATCAACTTTTATTACCTAGCTGCAAAAAAAATTCAAACAATAGCGTACATTTAGGTATTGTTCAATTCTTTTGCTAACGGCCCTAATCATATCCTGAGTGGGTTGCCACAATTGCAAATGCTTGTGACGCGAAATAGCAATTAGTAGTTGAATGAATAACAGTTACTTTACTGTTCTACTTTAGCTAAAACCACAACACCTATTACATGCCTACTTGCTTCAAAAACTGAATTTTCCTAATTTGCCTAGTTTGATAGTAATTTTATTTGATTATGATTTCTACGTCAATGACGAAAAAACAAATAAGTACTTAAACGAAATTATTTTTAATTACGCTCCGCAGAACAATAAAGATAATATAGAATAGAATAGAATAGAAATGTTTTCTATTCAAATAAACGTTTTTACAAGTGCTTTTGAATCGTCGATGAGTCTACCACTGGTTCGGAATGCCCTTCCTGCCGAGAAGAAACAGCAAGAAACTAGGCAGTTGCTCTTTTCAAAACAAGTTTACAATATAGTAGATATTATTCTATGCATACATACAGTGTTTCCACAATGAGGAAAAAGAGAATATATATAGAAAATAAATTAACAGTTGAAGATATAAATTAAAATTTAAGACGATTTGAAGACGAACCTGAAGTTACAAGGTAGGTATGTATTGTGAATTGTGACAGAAACACACAACAGACACTAACGAGTTCTCTCTAAAATCCCCGCTTTGAAGCGACGATTCAAGTCGAGTGTGTCGCAGTCTTTTAATTACGTACGATCAGCTGTGCGCTGCGCGAGTGTGGGTGAGTGTGTGTGTGTACGTGGCGGCGCGCCCTCCGCACGCACACAGGCGCGACGCCAATCAGCTGATCGCGAGCCGACGTGCCAAACAACGCGGCCTCGCAGACTGGGGCCGCGGACGGACGGGCTTCCGGGCGCTACGGCGGCCATGCCTGCACTCTGCAGTGCCCAGTGCCCAGTGCCCAGTGCCCAGTGCCCAGTGCCCAGTGCCCAGTGCCCAGTGCCCAGTGCCCAGTGCCCAGTGCCCACCCAACGTGCTAATGCCACTTATCAAGGTGGAAGGCACGAGTCTGCCCGCGAAATTAAAATTTAATTTGGTTTTTCGCAATTTGTAAACTAATACGACAAACTAGGCTAATGGCATTCTAATTGCGACAGTAGAATTATCATCTTCACAAGTTTACATAAAAATCTTTACTTGAAAGTGACTAGTTTAAGAAATTAATCAAAATACTGAGTTGGACGTGAATTACTCACAAATTAGTCGATATTTTGATTAATTTCTTAAAGTGGTCAAGTAAAGATTTGTACATAAACCTGTGAAGATGATACTGCCATTTACGCAATTAGAATGCCACATGCCTACTTTGTCATCTTAGTTTAAAAATTGCGAAAAACCAAATTAAATTTGAATTTCGCGGGCAGACTCGTGCCTTCCACCTTAACGAGAAAATACCCGATAGAGCCAAATCTACCCGGAATATGGCGACACGCTTTGTATATTTTTCTTTGGCCACATTATATTTTGTGTGGTTTCGTTTACTGTTTGGCTTTTCTCTTTCTCAGTGGCAATCGAAAGAGAGCTACAAATTACGAAATGCGGGTTTGTCAGTTCTATGTCAGCTTTCCTTTGTTTTCCATAGCCACTGAGACAGAATAGCCCCTGATCGAGGCCCACTGTTTACCATTCTAAATCTATATTCGATTGAAAGACTGGGGACATGAAGTTATTATGCAATACATTTGGTTATGCGCGATCGAGAAGACGGAAGATTTCTCAAAGGTCATCCCATGGACGGTAAACATGATAAAATCTAGAGACATTTCATCGCATGGTTTTAAGATTTACAATTCGATAGGGTAATTTATAAGCGCTTCAAAACAACTTACCTCTGAAACCATTACTTATTCATAGGCCGGTAGAGCTACAATAATCATGTAAATAAAGATTCTATATCGTTTTGGAGTTGTTTATCTGGCTTATTTACAAGATGGCCTGAAATGAAACAGAACGTTTTTCCTACATGAAAGAGTTCCGATCCTGATTTACCTCCTTGTCACTCCCATCTGGATACTAGCGCCTAGACAAGGACGGGGAATCGGGACGCCCGCCCGTCAAGTTCGGCACTTAAAATGGCCGATACTTGCTTAGTTTCGTGATCGCCTAGGGAGGGGGCGATGTCGATAATATTATGTTTTATGGCGGCGGGCGAGGGCTCACATAAATTGGATATTCGTTTTACGAGAGATAATACTGCCGATAAATTATACTCGCGTTTTGGGACTCACACTGCGTGTCGTTCTCAATTTATATGTAGTACAGGACCGCAAGAGCGTTCCGAGGAAGTCTGTAATTGCTACTTAGATCGCAAGGCGACGTTATCAGACCGCGACGAGCCCATTATATATTATTTTCGCGAGCATCATTCATATTTCATTGCCTTATTCACTTAACTCGAGCTCATTTAGATGTACTCAGCAAATACTCGTAATTACTTTAATATCCCATCATAACGCGAGTGCTGCAGTCATTTAAAAAGTAGAATTTCACCGAGAGACGCTTATCAGATGCATGTTTATAATTGCAACTCGTTATACCTACTTAATCATAATAATTTGCAACTATAAAAGTCTACTGTAAATATAATAATAATAAAGATTTAGTAGACATAATGCGAGCGAACTGCGGGACGCTATAATTACATTACAAAAAGCGAGGCTATACACAAAATGTAGCCTTTTCATTTCTTTGTCGTTTTTATTGCATTTGCTCGCACGGACAAATATAGAGGCTCGCCGGAGGCGGCCATACTTTACGAATCAGGGTACGCGCAATATCAGACCCATAAAAAGTTACAATAAACTTTTATTATGGCAGCGCAGATAAAATAAATATAGCTTTAATTCGCCCCCTCGTCGCACGAAACAATATCGCTGTTTCTCTTGTGACGAAGCAATAAGCATAAACTGGAAGGATGCTATAGCGCTGCAGTGATCTCTGCAGCGAGCGGTGCGGGGGAGGGCCTGCCGGCAATCATCCATTAGTCTCGATGTTTATTTCGTGTTTATTACGTGAATGCTAATATAACAGCGTCGCTCGCTCTGATGTAGTGATGTGGATAATGGGGAACGGCGAACGCTGGCGTGCGTGCCGTAATGGCCGATCGGCGGCCGCTTCGTGCCCACGGCTCCACTAAATCCGCTGCGTGCTGCTCTGGACTATTCCACTGGCACTTAATTAGTTTTACCACTCTTAATTGCAGCCGCGCTTCTCGGTACGGTCGAAATAATAACCTGTTTTAATGGCCGCATTAAACGAGCTATTTTCTGAACAATTTCTTTCTCAGCAGTCATTGTTGATTATATTCACGATTCATTGTGTACGAGCACCTTTCATGTATAGAGAATGGCGTGTTAGCCTTTTGTTCATTAATGTTTTAAGCTTGATCGAACAATAGGCACTACAAGAAAAACTTGCTTTATTATATTGCCAAATCATGACTCGCACCTTGATTATTCCCGGTGAACAATGGCAATGTTTTTAAATGTTCTCTTTAATTAACATCAGTTCTAACGCTCGATGTAATTTCAAAAAGATTAGTGATCTCATCAAATGCATTATAAGCAAAACTTAATTAATAGCCTTATCAATCGTGATCCAACCTACCTACCTACTTGTACCTCCACTTATGTTTCAATATAATTAACTATCAGAAGTTTGAAGTTTTGAACAGAATATATGGTAGGTACCTATAAATACCATGTATTTAATAGCTCTATGAAATATTAATCATTATTCATTACTTAGGTTATAATTTAGATTTTGGAAATCTAATGTTGCTTAAGTTTTAACAGTAAAATAGTTGGTTCAAACTATTCGTATTGAATATTATGTCGTTAAGATAGATTAGAATCACTGTGAGTATCAGTTTATAGTTCTTCCTTGTCAACGATTTCACTTCTTATGTCGATGTTCTATCAATTTTATTAGCGGAACTTGGCATTTGTTGAAAAACTTACTTGCTACAAAAACGGCAAAAACAATTTCCAATTTCATCTCAATGCAATTCAAAACACGTAAAATAGATGTTTTGGAATTGATGAACATTGAAATCAATCCTGCTGAACACAAAACTAAATAAACTAAAGGCATAGAACTAAAACGAGAACGGATCTATGATCTACGCACAATGCAGTCTGCGGAAATGAACGGATTGGGTCCCGTTTGATGAATTTCAATCGTGCCTATTTAACAGCAAAATTGTGTACAGTTACTGAAATGCGTACTTCAAACTTGGATTAGTTAACCTGCGAACAGATCCTACCGACATATATAAGTGTTCATAGATCCTACTAATGGTTTGGATAGTAGCTTTTGCTGAGAAACTAATTGCACTATTAGGATCAGAGACATTTATGACTATGGAGAACTCTCAAGCGTGCAGGTTTCCACACGATGTTTTCCTTCACTGTTAAAGCATGTGATATTTAATTTCGTAAACGCACTCAGAATGGAACCTGCGACCCCTCGAATAGGAGACCACAGTCCTAACCACAAGGCTATCGCTGCTTAGCGTTGTACCTTCTATGTACCTATCTGAAATCTGCTTGAAATTATTAAATTCGCTGCTCATGTTGTGTACGTCACATACACTTGTAAGGTAGGAGTCAGCTGCTCTACGAGGTGTTCGAGCGGGCTGGTCAGCATCAGCTGTACTTACGTCCGCGTCGCGTCGTGCCGCAGCACTGCGCAATCCATCGCGGCGTTGGCGTCCGGCACACGGCTGACGGCACATCACAGCGCACTGGTCACGACCCGGCACGTCGCGGCACGGCACGGCACGTCGCGGCACACTACACGGCACGCGGCCCCACCGGAAACGGAAACGCGCCGGCCGAGTGGAGATAAATAAAACGATGCTTTAAGGATTTTTGTAAAAAGATAGTTATATTTTTGGCATTGGACTATGACACAATATAATACTATGATATGCTAAGTAAGCGTTTTATAAAGACTTTTACATGCCGAATATTTGTTAATCAGACTATTCATCAGAGGACTCTTTATATATAATTTCAACAAACATAACTGCTTACAAAATGAGAGTAGAATACGTTTCTAGTTGACCACTCGGGACTGTTCTAGAGCTCACCGCCTATTCCAAAACATAACTATGTCTAGTTTTTATTCGTAATATTTTTCTCACTTTCATTTTTTTTACTCTATAGGTACATATTTTATTATAATACAATTTTTGAACATATAATTATTATCGATATGATACCTTATACAGAATACGCAACGAATCGGCGACGGTACAATAACTTATCGTGAAGCATCGGTTACTGCGACTGCGAATAAATACTTCGGTGGGCGTGCGCCGGCGCCGTCGCGGCGCGGCGCGTCTGTCGCGCGGCGGTCGCGACTGTCGCGCGGTCGCGTATCGTCCGCACCAACACAAACAACGTTCAAACAACGTATCAACGCACATAGGTACTATTTGGTATCGGTCCCGCGCGCGCGCACTTGACACTTACACTAGCTAATTACAGGGGAACATCACAGACAACGCGGCCGGCCGCGGCCCGCCGCCGGGCTACATGTAGATGGGCAGCTGCTGCAGCGCGCGCTCGTAGTGCGCGGCGGACGGCAGCGCCAGCTCGCAGCCCAGCGCCTCGGGCGGCAGGTACGGGTGCGGCTTGAGGCGCGCGCGCGCCAGCTTGCCGCCGCCCAGCCCCGCCGCCGCGCCGCCGAACTCGCAGCGGTAGCGGCGCGCCTCCTCCGGCGCCCGCGCGCGCGCCGCCGGCACCGGCTGCGGCGGCGGCGCGGCGGGCGCGGGCGCGGCGCGGCAGCAGCGCCGCACGGCGCGGGCGCGGGCGCGCGCGTCGGGCGCCGCCGCGGACGCCGTGGCCGCGGCGCCGGCCGCGCTGGCCGCGTCGCCGCGCGGCAGGTTGTTGACGAAGGGCACGCGGCGCAGGCTCTCGAGCCTGCGGAAGTGCGAGGGGTGGATCATGAGCAGCGGCTCGATCTTGACGCCCTGCGGCGGCTTGGCACAGTCGGGAAGCTCGTATTCGATACTGCAGTCTACGTGTAAAGGCACCGAGTAATCCTTGGGGGCGAGCGACGCGGGCCGCGCGTCCCTGAAGCGGTCGGCGGCCGCGAACTCGGCCTCGCTGCGGGCGTAGCCCGTCATCGCAGCGGGCGCGGCCTCACGGCATGTGCGCCGCGGGGCGCGCGCCGATCAGCTGATTGTGCGAGCTCGGGCGCACGAACGTGCGCGCGGGTCGGCGGCTGGCGCGAGACTGTGGCGGGCGGCGGGGCGCGCGCCTGCGCCGCGCCACGCCGCGCTCCCGCCCCGCCCCGCGATCAATGGCGCCAGCGGGGCGGGGGCGGGGGCGGGGGCGGGGGCGCGGGCTGCGCAGGGCGGGGGCGGCGCGGGGCGCGGCGGTGCGCGCTCGGCGAGTATTGTGACGCGAATGTCAAACAGCTGACTGCGACTACGTAAGCGGCGTGCGCGTGTCGCGGAGCATCTCCTGACGAGGAGCGGGCTGTGAGGTCTCTCGTTGCTCCGTTGCTCAGAAGATGTACGCGGCACGTACCTGCCTGCAGCCAGGCCGAAGCCTTACGATTTCCCAACAATGAAGCGAACAATGCCAGAACAGTTCACATTTAGCGCACGGCGGCGTGTATTCGGATCGTCAGTCGTCAGTCGTCACAATGTAGTGTATTATAGAGGCCGGATCCATTATGCACATAGCAATGAGAACAGCATTTTACTTGGTAATTACGAGCGGAGTAAAGGTTAACATAACATACGTGTAGCATAAAATATTCCTCCATTGTTTTTCACTACAACAATAGAGCCCGCCACCTGAATATTACACTCATGGAAACTGCCTTTGTTATTAGTTTTTCTGTGTTTACCCATCTTAGTATATTAGGTATGTACCTATCTACTTAATCTAATCAGAAATCACGACTTACATGATGTGATTCCAAACAGTTCAATTAATTAATTGAATACCTATACCTAGGTACCAATACCAAACAAATCAATCACACCAGTGAAAGTTAAATGTGAGATACTTGAATCAAGTAGGAAATGAGCTGATCTTCAAACGCCTGAACAAATCATAAATATATACCTACCTAGCTAAGATCCACCTCGATCACGATTCATATTAGCTTTCACACAGAAAAAAAACGCGTCAAAATCGGTCTTTCTTTAGGAAGCTACGAGGGAATAGACATACAAACAGACAAAAAGATTTACAGACATACACACCAAGATACACACGTTAAACTAATAACACCCCTTTTTCTATCGGGGGTTGAAAACCACCTATTGTTTTGTCCTATTATCCCTAGTCCACAAAATAAACAACAATTAATTGTATCGGGAACGCATATTTTGTATAACACAAATTATGTAACATCTCAGTAACTAGCTATTGCCCGCGGCTTTACTCATGCTAAATTCGATTTTTCAAAATCCCTATTTTACCCCCTTATTGAATTTCAGTTCTCAATTCGTCGGAATCTTTTTTGTTTGAAAGGGTCTACTTCCCGGTACTACTTAAAATTTAAATGAAATCACTGATTTCATTTAAATTTTAACGAAACCGGTCGAGCGGTTTTTAAAATATCAATCACATCTCGCACGCCTCAACAGCTGCAGATGTAATCTCCGAGACGCGCACTCGTGACTTGAATCGTGCTGTCATACCAGCTGAAGATCACACCGGAAGCCGGAGACTTTTTGTTTCATCTAACTCTAATAACATCTAAAACTACATTAAGGTTTCAAAATAAAGTACTAAGGAACATTGTTAACGCACCTTGGTACATAAGAAACGATAATATTTACCGGGACCTTAAAGTTGAATATGTCGATAGAATAATTTCAAAATTCGCTGAAGCCCACGAACATCGGCTTCACCATCACGTTAACGTTGAGGCGATCCAGCTGCTCGACGTAACGCAGTTAGTGAGGAGACTTAAAAGGACAAAACCCTACGAGCTAGTCCTTAGTAGTGAATAGTGATCATCAACAAAGTGCCTTGAATCAATAAAGAAAGATGCGGCAGTGGACTACTTCTTAGTATTAAGATAATTTATAAGTTTAGGTTAAAGTAAAATTACTCATTAGCCAAATTATTAGGCTAGATTGTAATTTTAGTGAGTTTATATTTTCATGTATACCTACTCATATTAATGAAAAAAAAAATCTAACTCTACTCTCTTCTAATTAAGCCTTCTGATAAACATTTATTCTGATAGTTTCCTTCGCATTTAAATAATTATTTAGTACCAGTACAGGAAGGCCAATGATGTTTGTCTCACCGATTCAAACACCCTTCTACGAATGTGCGCACTGTAAACTCTGCAACGGTTGCTCGTGCCTACATAATATACTTAATATATCTCTCTCCGTCGACCACAGGAACCATTAATTTTGGCTGGAGCCGGTTTTAAAGCTGTAACCGTAAAGTTGAAGCTATTTACTAAGTTAGTCTAGCATTTTACAATGTGTCCCTGGAAACGTTTCTTGTCTCAACTCTCGACAAAATGAATAGTTGTTTTCCTAGAGCATAAGAACGCTGCGGTCGCCATATATCATCCGAGACACGGAAAACGGGTCCACGGGAACTAGAAACGGGGACTCTATATGGAGCTGTATCTAGCGCAGGTAAAAACTTAACGCGCAGTAGCGAGAAACGGGCGCTATTCGAGCCAACTGCGGATAGGATTCCATGCAAGCCTGATTTATTACAGTGGAACTAGTCTAGTGCGAGTCTTGATGGCCCCTAAAGGGTTCAGTCTTCTTTTTCTTCTTCGTTAAACCCTTGGCAGAGCGGTCTTTGTCATCATGAAGTAACGTCTTTAGCGGTAGATGTGATTAGCATCACGATTCACGAGTATTCGCTCCTTTCCCCGCTGACCGACAGCCTGGTTCACTCGTGCAATTGACCGCCGTCAGCAAAATTTGTTTGGTCGGCCCATCGCACGGGCGACCTGCCTCGCCCTCTGTGCATTTTTGTGAATAAAATTTCATTCATTCATTCATTCTGGTGCCCTCCACTTTGCACAAAGTGCTGAAGCTTTAACAAAGTTGGGCACAATTGGGCACAACTCGCAGCTCCATCCGTGCATGGGAGCGGCATTGCTGCACGTTTCTCGACGGTCGGGCGGCGGGCCTCGTAAAACTTCAAACGTTTTATTTTGATAAGTCATCTTATTTAAGTGCCGCAAATCTTACCAAGTTGTACGAGTATATACGTATTATGGGCAGAACAAGGACTAAAATTGAAAATGAGTTAAAGTTTGGAGCTAAGTTCGGAGTATAGAGATCAAGTCAGAAATGAGGAGATGCAGAGAACCAAAGTTACCGACATACCAAGCTCAGCGAGTTGCGAAGCTGAAGTGGAAATGGGCGGAGTACATAGTTCGACGAGCTGATGGTCGTTGGGGTCCCAAGGCGCTGGAGTGGTGACCCCGCACCGGGAAGCGCAGTTTTTGTAGCAGACACCCTGCAGTGTGCGTCTTAACGGGAGGGCAGACGGGCTACTTTTATCGACAGCAATCGACGTTTTTGTGGTTTTGAATCGCTGTTTGGAAGCTCGATTCCGCATCCGAACGCTAACGTGGGCAACAAACGCCAGTCGCAGTGATCGAGTTGGATATTTTTATTATTGTCGTTTCGCGATTTTTCATCGCAGACCTTCGCTATTTTTAGCATCGTATCGAACGCTTTTGAGTCTCGAAAACGCGATGCAGTCGCAAAAGCGCCGATCGCTGCCGCTTAAAGTAGCCAGTCTGCCCTTCCTTAAACGGGTTGCCTTATTTGGGTTGGGTTGAAAGGAATAGCAGGTATTTACGTGGTATACGGGTGCCACCGGCGGGAATGGGGCTGCTTTCTGTCTGCCCGTCTTAACACGAATTGAATTGTAGTACCTACGCTTTTTTTGGAACCTCACCTCATTGTGGAAATATTATATTCTATTCTATTCTAACAAAGTTGCATGGGTTAAATCGGCATGGCATCCGGCTGCCCACAAGATAGTTCATAAAACTTATTACAATGTAATATAATAATATTGTAAAATGATTATTTTGAAAAGAGCAACTGCTGGGTTTCTTGCCGGCTCTTCTCAGCAGAATCCGCTTTCCGAACCGGTGGTAGAGTCATGAACTCTGAATGACGTGTTGACCACAGGTTGGCCATTACATGAAATAAATAATTTTGAATTTTGAATTTTTTATAGTACGGTAGAATGCTTGGACACTATGATGAGTATCAACTCACACACACCCTGGGCTCGCTCGCTTCGCTACCCCTCTCGAGTTACGCGGTCAGTAAGCCCACCCCGCCCGCCGACGCTGCGTGGATCTCGGCTAATGTTTCACTGAACGAAGCACCGTGAGAAGGATTGTGTTGTGTCCGTAAGATTCTGTTACTAACCACTCCCGCGCCCAGCCTCTCATAACTTGTTTCCATATTAATTACAAGTCTAGTTGTGTAAACTATACCCTCTTAGGTTGGAATTACAAATGGCTTTCAATTTATCATCACGAAAGAGTGCCATACCAGTCACGACAATTTAAAGTCTACTCGACGAAATCTTTTCAGTTTGATTTGAAGCTATTTTAAAAATTGTTGAGCAGGTTTAGGTAGTACCTTTTACAACACGGCGGGTAGCCTTGCAATTATTTATTTATCTTATGTCAAAGCTGTTAGTTTCTCTGCATTGTATCTCCACTTTGCGTCTACTGTGTTAAAGTTGTTTCTTACTCAGAGTAAGTATTAGTAGGTAATACTTACTCTGAGGTTTCTTATTAAAAATTGACTATCGTCCCACATTGATTTATTTCTAAGTTTGCGGATTTTACAGTACTGAAAGTTATAAATCTGACTTCCTTTATAGTTATGTAGTTAGTGATTGTATGCCCATCTCAAGAATATTTTCGTTGGGCCACCTGCGGTGTTCCGTCAATTCATAAGTAATAATGGGTAATTCAATGGTTGGATAAACTTAATTGAAGTCACTAATGCTTCGGTAGTGTCTCCGATGCTACAAAACGCTCTTTATCCTGTATGTACAGTATAGGTATAAATACATGTTCAGAGCGTATATAGACTACATAGAAACACAAACAGTTTGTACATTGGTGCGGCCATTCTCACGGCGCGAACCCTTTTTAACCGACTTCCAAAAAGGAGGAGGTTCTCAATTCGGCCGGTATCTTTTTTTTTTTTTTTCTTTTTTTTTTTTTTTCTATGTATGTCCACCGATTTCTCCGGGATTACTGGACCGATTCGCGTGATTTTTTTTTTAATCGACAGAGGATGTTTGCGAAATGGTCCCATAAAAATTTTAACCTTCAACTCCTCAAGCCTGATGCTGCAGGCTAAAACTATGGCGATTTAGGAAATTTCGATTACGAATTGATATTGTAGGTAACAAGTATGGACTACATCATGGAGCTCCAGGTCCTAGCTCCTCAATCATAGGATACTACACTTAAAAGCTTAAAATAAAAATTCTTTTCAAAAAACCGACTTCTAACGCCACTACAAAGTATAAAAATAATTTTAGTTTGTCCACGTTTGTTGAAGTCGGGCGGGCCTAAAATACAAACTATGAAACCGACTCGCGATGCTCGCTCGACTTCTACAAACGAGTCTATCATATTCTGTAGCGTCGCGCATCGGTTTCATAGTTTGTATATAGGCCCGCCCGACTTCAACAAACGTGGACAAACTAAAATTATTTTTATACTTTGTAGTGGCGTTAGAAGTCGGGTTTTTGAAAAGAATTTTTAACAAGATTAATTTATTGAAATTTTTCCACTGGAGCTTCCCTCCAGGAGGATTCCGACTGCTTGGGCAAAAATAACGGGTTTTAGGGGTCCTTAGAGAAAGGGTCTGAGGGATGAATGGTATCAGATAGATTAGACAATGTTATGGCGCTGACATCACCCAATTTTATTAATAGGGGACGATTTATTATCTACGAAAAGATTAGGAGCTTTTGTTATTAAGCTATTGCATAGCTTTTATCGCGGGCTTTGAACTAGGACAAACAGTTTGAGCGCGGCGACCGAATCAAAAAATTCCGTAACGAAAATAAATCTAACACCGTCGTTCAGTAAGCGTTCAACATTTTAGAGGTTCATAAGTAGCTCTGTTTGGCGCAGTGGGCGAGCGGCCGCTTTCTTTACTGTATGGTGTATGATGTCGCAGGTTCGAATCTCACTCGCGAAGTAGTGACAGTGCGCTTTTCTTGTTTGTTTGTTTTTTAATTATTTTTTTGCATAATTTTTACTATGCAAAAAAAATATTGCATAAATAATATAGTTGATAAAAAATGCTATGCAATAGCTTTACCGCGGCAGTCCCCGAGTGCCACTTAATTTTTTTTATGCTCTTCATCTCAGTTTAAGTTAGAAATGTAAGAACTTTTTGCAATGACGTATGTAGGTACGTAGTGACGTACTCGCAAATCATAGTTCATACTCACCGAGACTAGCGCTGTATAGTTATCGAGATGTACTTAAATCGACTAACAGTACCAATTTTAATAGCTGAATCTAGGTCGTTTCCATCCCTAGCCTACCTAGGTAATACCAAGCATTATAATCTAGGTACGTTGTACGGAATCCTCAATATAAGATTTAGGTGTGTCGCTTTACCGGTGCTGTAGACATTCACCTGGCGCGGGTAAAGGGGGACAGACAGCGACTGAAACATTTGAATAAAACTCCCGATGAATAAATATTTTCAAAAACGTTCTTCACATGCAAAGATAAAGGCTCTTTTGAAGAATTGGGGGCAACGAACGACTCAAAGCTTCTTTGGACTTTTAAAAGAAATGTAAAACAAAAGTGAGACAATCCCCCGAGTTGAAAAGCATTTACATTCTGGCTCCAAAGGTTTTCATTTCGTACAGCGCTGCGGGTAGCGGAGCGGGGTATTCAATATAGGCATCTATCAATGTCATGCTTTCAATAAATATACGAGTGTGTAAAAAAAAAAGTTTAAATCAGCTCAGGGAGATGTCTACACGTAAATGTTTTTGAGATTTAAAGACCGTCACAGTTTATTTTATGAAAATAAGTATATGGCAAAGCTAAAAGGAATGGTTAGGTATCATTTTAGCAATCTATTTACGCATGTTCCACCGTAGATGTAGGCTCTACTGAGCCGATTTTGATGAATGAGACGTAAAAAAATTCGTTATTTTGATCCAGGTGACATAGCTACATTGTAACTGGAGCCTACGAACAACTTCTATATGACGGATGTTACATGACATTCATTGATGATTTTAAGCAATTAAATATCACATGCTTTAACGGTGAAGAAAAACATCGTGAGGAAACCTGCACACCTGAGCGTTCTCCATAATGTTCTCAAAGGTGTGTGAAGTCCGCCAATTCGCATTGGGCCAGCGTGGTGGACTAATGGCCTATAACCCTTCTCTGAGAGGAGACCTCGCTCGGTAGTGAGCCAATGATGGGTTGATAATGATGATGATGATGATGACATGACATTTTCCGTAGCGGGTTTTAAACTTGTTGTACCATTTACAGGTCAGTAATCACCTGACAAATTCTGTATGCTGTAAATAACCGAAACTTCACAAACTTTTCATCTAATCAGCTCACTACTCGTATGAAGTAAGTACAAAATCTTACCAATTTTGCGATATAGGTACTTAAACAAATCATAAAACACGCCAATAGGGAATATTCTCTGCTCTACAAATAGTTTTAAAAATAGATAAATAAAAATCTCCCCCAACTAATGTAACGAAAGTATCTCCCAAGTCCCAACCCTATAAAGGGTGTGCGCACTATGCGCCATATTCTATACGAGTCCACGAGTGCTGAAGGAAAGTTATTTAATAATTCACTATCAAAGGTCGGTCGAATATGACGGCGCCGACAGCCGACGGGACAGTGTCTACAGACGGGACAACTGCCAACATGTCCGCTGTGGACTCCTTGCAACCTTTTCAACATTTCCCGCTGTAACATTAGGTACGTATTCGTTACTAGGGCCCGCAGTTGCAAATGCATTTCGTACGTTCGTTTCATCTACGTTACGCTTACGCTGCGCTGGTTTGTTTAATTGATTTTTATTGTTTATTTAAAACTGGTAATATTACGTAGGTAGATAAGTAAGATTGCACTCAAGAATATAACTTGACCTACTAGTAATATTGTTAAGTGGAAAATTCAAAAAAAAAAATCAAAATTCAAAATTATTTATTTCATGTAGGCCAACCTGTGGCTCTTATGACACGTCAAGATTCTACCACCGGTTCGGAAAACGGATTCTGCTGAGAAGAGCCGGCAAGAAACTCAGCAGTTGCTCTTTTCAAAATAATCATTTTACAATATTAATAAGTAGCTATTACATTGTAATAAGTTTTTATACTATCTTGTGGGCAGCTGGATGCCAAGCTGATTTAACCCGTGCATCTTTGTTAGAATAGAATATGACATTTCCACAAAACGTACTACAATTCAATTCATGTCAAAGACGGGCAGACAGAAAGTAGCCCCATTCCCGCCGGCGGCACCCGAAATCAAACTATTCTCTAATTACCTCTATAACTTCCCCTAGGTAATAACATTTTATTGCTGTCTAGTAATTGTATTAAATGAACTAAGAAACTAACATACAAATCTGCATATTCGTAGGTATACAAACAAGTCAGTTTCGCACGCGATGCTGTCAGTCGGCCTGACTCGCCAACCAACTTACAAATTTTCAAAAAATTCCTAAGTCAGCGTGACAAGTTGGCACGTGTGTAGATGGTTTAAACGAAGCTTGTTTATGCGTTATTGATTCCCCTCCCGCGCGTCCCCCGGCGTCGGGGTTCTATTGACCCTTTTCCTACTTTTCCCAATAAGGGTAGTCATAAAGATTAGATTATATCTTCTTTGTATCAACTTCTTTGTGACTAACTTTGCGTAAGTAACCTTACCTTGGGCCATATTCTCTTTAATATTTATGCATAAATATTCTTATCCTGAAAAAAGCTAGAATTCTAAAACAAAGATAATTGTTTAAATAAGAGAATAAAATGGCTGAGTCGGAAAGACAGACTGACTTACAAGGCGCGTTTGCAGAAACGTCTTAGTAGCTAACTCTGGGTTAAAAGGACAGACTTGACAGATTGCGTATACAGCTTCTGTCAAAATCACAAATTTATTCCTGGTTAACTAACTCGGCGTCTCTGCAAGTGGGCCTCATATTTAACCTAACTACGGAACCCTACAAACTGAATCGTGGAATATAAAACATTTAAAATAATAATATGAGGCCATAAAAGTTTGTATTGAGAGTTCATCAGAATACCCATGACTTACGTTATAACCCCTGCTGATTTGTTCTCAGATCAAAATTCTTCCTTTGTCGTATCTTGTTTTGATTCCTTGTTTCAAAAGTTCCCACAGAGACAGGATTATAATTATTTGCGCACATACAATTTATTCCTAGGTGTCTCCACCCTTTTATTTTACAGGTTCCTAAAAGATAACATTCATTATATCCATTTAAGAATGCTTTTTAAAGGTTGTCTTGAATATATAAGTTTTGTACCTCTTTTCTCACGCTATTGATATTTTTGCTCTTAATTTCATCACACAAATAAACAAAATTAAAGTGTCCGCAGTATATTGTATTTGTTAAAAGTAATTTAAATTTATTTCAAAACCGCAACAGCAAAAACATGCCATTGAGCTGCGACAGCCACCCAGTAGATGTGCCCATTTTACAGCAAGTCAAACCCCAAACTAACCTTAATTTAGATTTTTGCAAACATAGTACTTCTATAACCATTTTACTAGATTAGTCTAGTCAGATAGCTATATTAACAGATCGCGTTCGTATTATAGCTATATTCCTAGTAAGATAGCTATGAATCGCCTTCGTATAGCTATCTTCCGGCGTATAGCTATAAACCTAGGTTTATAGCTATAACACGGCTTCAACTATCTTACTGCGACATATTATGCATTTTAGTTTTCATGCTCTCGTTTCTTTAATTAAATATGGAATTTTGCAAACAAACAATATTGTTTGGAATCTTAAACGACACAATATTAAAAGTACTTACATAACTAATTAAAGGCGGAATTTTTTATAGTTTACGGCGGACGTGTGACTGAACCTTTCTTTACGTCGAGGTAAAAAGCGATATTGAATGTGTGCAACTCCTTAAGAGTGGGTGTACGTTCGTTAACAGTAAACAGATTTGATTTTTACAGTAGTAGATCAAGTTTCAACTATCCAAAAAAAAACACGCAAAAATTACCTACATCATACTGCCAAGGGACGTGCTTGGCAAAAACATAAAAGCCGGCCAAGTGCGAGTCGGACTCGCGCACCGAGGGTTCCATACTCCAAAAGTAAAAGTAATACGATAATATTATATTAATTTGCTTATTTATCGTTAACTTTGTTTGTAGAGGTTTATTGTTAATATAAAAAAAACTATGCCAGTTAGAGCGTTGGTTTTATTTTTCCTGTAAAATATACATAAACCTCTATTGACCATAATTATTTCAGATTTTTCGATTGGTAAACTTCGGAGATAAGGGGGGGGAACGGTATTTTTTTCGACATTTTGGCCGATTAATCAGAAACTATTATATCTAGAAATAAATAAAAAACTGTTTTAGAATGCACAAGTAAAGGCCTTTCATATGATACCCCACTCGGTATAATTATCTTACTTTGAAATTTCAAACCCCTGATTTTCCCCCTTTTTTAAGTAAACTCAAATAATTTTGCGTTGATTTTATTTTTCCTGTAAAATATACATAAACCTCTATTGACCATAATTATTTCAGATTTTTCGATTGGTAAACTTCGGAGATAAGGGGGGGGGGACGGTATTTTTTTCGACATTTTGGCCGATTACTCAAAAACTATTATATATAGAAATAAATAAAAAACTGTTTTAGAATGCACAAGTAAAGGCCTTTCATATGATACCCCACTCGGTATAGTTATCTTACTTTGAAATTTAAAATCCCCGATTTTCCCCCTTTTTTAATCAAACTAAAATAATTTTCGCGTTGCTTTTATTTTTCCTGTAAAATATACATAAACCTCTATTGATCATAATTATTTCAGATTTTTTGATTGGTAAACTTCAGAGATAAGGGGGGGGAACGGTATTTTTTTCGACATTTTGGCCGATTAATCAAAAACTATTATATATAGAAATAAATAAAAAACTGTTTTAGAATGCACAAGTAAAGGCCTTTCATATGATACCCCACTCGATATAGTTATTTTACCTTGAAATTTCAAACCTCCGATTTTCCCCCTTTTTTTATTAAAACTAAAAATAATTTTCGATTTTTCTTTATTCCAATGATTTTGGGCCACTAATATACACAACTATGCCAAATTTCATGTCGATAGCTTTAATAGTTACTGAAATAATCGACTGTGACAGACGGACGGACAGACGGACGGAGAAAGTCTCACCATAAGGGTTCCATTTTTACCATTTTGGTATGGAACCCTAAAAATGATGAAATTTGTTCGATAATAAAAAATCGCGAAGTTAGATCTAATTTTTAACCAATATTCATTTATTTTCAATGTGTTGCATATTACAGAGCCAAAATTTTTACATAAAATTCCGATTAATATTATCAAGAGAGTAGCTTAGTGAATTGAAAAGAAAATTAATATTTTACGAGTTACAAAGTATTTGGCGCTTACTACACTCCTATTCCGCGCAAAACGCTTTCTTTTGTCGCGCCTCACATGAGGTTGCGGCTATGTTTTATTTCATCGCACCGCGCGGGTGAAATCTGATTTTTTTTAGTGTTCTAGCGTCCTTAACCGCCCGGGTAGGGTTGCGTCGTTGCTCCGGGAATCCGTTGCTTGCGAGTAGCGACGCGATCGCGCGACATATTAAGTCGCCCTTTGTTGTCGTCAGTCGTCAGTCGCCGGAGCCCGCCTCCCCTCGGGTGCCTTTGAGAGCACGCTTATCAATTAATGGGACACGAAGCTATTCTTGTTGCTCGAGATAAATAAAACAACAATGCCTCAGCTTGCCGGGAACCAGCGTTGGGACTTACCTCGATAATGTACTTACATCAAAAGATCTACCTTGTATCTTTGCAGCCCTTTGCACGTAGCTTTTAAAAGATCGCTAGGTAACGATAAGGCTGCAATATTGTGTGTTGTTATGTTTCTACTAAGATAATATAAAGATGTCGGCCGGAAAAAATTAATTATTAGTGAAAAAGTTTTGTTACTCATGATGCTGATGATGATGATTACTAAAGCTGCCACTGCAGATAAGCCATAGCGCTTTGCTGTTTTGTAAAGTTGTAGAAGTTTGTAGGAAACGTTTCTTGTAGATAATAATTTCTTTTTTAACCGACTTCCAAAAAGGAGGAGGTTCTCAATTCGGCCGGTATCTTTTTTTTTTTTTTTTTTCTATCCACCGATTTCTCCGGGATTACTGGACCGATTCGCGTGATTTTTTTTTAATCGACAGAGGATGTTTGCGAAATGGTCCCATAAAAATGTTAACCTTCAACTCCTCAAGCCTGATGCTGCAGGGTACTGCCTACCTAAAACTATGGCGATTTAGGAAATTTCGATTACGAATTGATATTGTAGGTAACAAGTATGGACTACATCATGGAGCTCCAGGTCCTAGCTCCTCAATCATAGGATACTACACTTAAAAGCTTAAAATAAAAATTCTTTTCAAAAAACCGACTTCTAACGCCACTACAAAGTACCGTACGTTACGTTTACGGTACGTTTGTTGAAGTCGGGCGGGCCTAAAATACAAACTATGAAACCGACTCGCGATGCTCTATCATATTCTGTAGCGTCGCGCATCGGTTTCATAGTTTGTATATAGGCCCGCCCGACTTCAACAAACGTGGACAAACTAAAATTATTTTTATACTTTGTAGTGGCGTTAGAAGTCGGTTTTTGAAAAGAATTTTTTATTTAATAAGTCATTTATTATGTCCAAATTTATTCAGTATAATTATTCACAATTCCGTACATGAGACTTCGTCCAAAAAAATTTAGTCAAAAAACCACCTCTGGTTGCCCCTGAGCCCATCAAGCTCGCGGCATTGCCGCGTTGTATGGCGATAATAATTTATTTTTCCATTTAGATTTTGTATGGAAATTCATATACCTTGTACAATTATTGTACCTACATTGTTTAACAAAGAATATGATCTTTACCTTTATGTAGAAATGTTGTGTCGTTCTCAATAGCAATGTTCTCACAAAGCGCAAGGTTTTGCTTTGTCTGGTGTAGAAGTGCCGCCGTCGTTCGAGCGAGAGACAAACATTTGCCTCGGTCCGAAGCCATGCCTTGCGAGGCTGCCGATGCCGCGCCGAGTGCGGACCCGCTCCCGGGCAGGGTTTCCTCGCCCCGGGAGCCTGTTGTGCGCGACGCGACTCGCTGGCGACAGTAAGCCTGCCTTTGTAGTTTTGTCCCCGCCCCCCGGTCTCTGCGAAACGTCACTTATCAATTAATGGCACTAAGCTGCTCTTGTAGCCTGAGATGAAACAACTATGCCTGCGACTGGGACTTGGAATTAAACTAAATAAAGGAGGTACATGCGCCTTTCTTAGTTATGAAGAATGGCCGGGATTATTCGCTGGGTGGACCCTAGTATGGGACAAGGATAATTCCGACTTAAATTAATTACCTATTAAATTGATTTTCTTTGACTGGTTTTCCGGAATAAAAACTATGCTTCAGAATAGAAGCCAAGGTTAAGTGAAAATGTAGTAAGTACTGGAAACCTATTTTTTAACCCCCGACAAAAAAAGAGGGGTGTTAAATAGGTTTGGCATGTGTATGTGTCTATCTAGTATCTGTGTTATGTGTATCAGAAAACTGGGTAACAGGGTGTCAGGTATTTCATACATAGTCCGGCCATAGATTCAAATGTCAGGGGTGTTTTAAATTTTCAATTTACCCTTGTGTCCCTTGCCAAGAGAGTTTAATTTTACGAAGCAGCCTAAATATTTCTTGGATGAAAACTAATAGCCTTTACTGCCCGATAGATGTTTGATAGTTGATCGATTGTTTTGGCTTCACCTTTATATCTCAAGTAGATAACGAGTCTATGTCGTGCGCTAGACTAGAGAGTAGCTGGTACTTAGATAATTATTATTTTTTATCACTCTTGGCAGTAAATATTAAAATGTAAACGATCGTTATCAGCTAACCCACTTCTCTAACAAGCTTTATGAACAACAACTCGATAAAATTGTGTAACGCTCGTTTTGTCGGCACGAAACTATTAAATACCTTTAGTATATTTGATCGTAAACATTATTTCTCCGTTTCACGCATTGTGTACATGAAACCAACTCATAGCAATTGGTCATGAAAATGTTAGTGAAATTATTAAGTTTAAAAAACCGGTTAAGTGCGATTCGGACCCCCACGAAGGGTCATCGCACAAGATTAGTAACACCAGCTATTGCAAAGACAAAAGTTTATTGTATGGAGACCCTTTTTAATGTTTAGCTTTATTTTTTTTCTATTACATTATTTATTGTTATTTCGGCAATAGAAATTCGGTACATTCTGTGGAAATCTCAAGTACCTATATCTACCTATTACGGTTCATGAGATATGTACAGCCTTCTGACAGACGAACGGACGGACGAACGGACAGATGAACAGACTATAGTCCAGATTTACTTACTTGAGTATTCGAGTAAACAATAATGGCTGAATGTTAACCAAAGACAATTTATAGGGTTGGGAAGTTATCGCATGAGCGATTGAACGAATGTGAAAGCATTATACAACTGAATGGTTTTCATCCCAACTGCGATGGTCATAGATGTGTACCATTACTACAAATTTGACGTAAAAAGTAACTAAACAATATATTTTTCGTAATTATATTAAAAAGAGGAATTTAAAAGAAAAAATTTACGAAGATTTATTACTAATCAGATTTTTGTCCTACTCTAAAGTCTACATTTGTGGGTAACATTGTGATACATTTTATCAATATCCATTATATTTTACGTTTCTAAAGTTACTCACCTCTACTGTAACGATGATTCAATCATTGAAGTAGGAAGACTAGTCGTAATTCCTAGTTCCATGGATTCAATCCATTCTTAAGGTCACTCATTCGCCTGTCCCCACCTCAACGATTCATAGACCATCTAGGGTTACGAAATGTCACTTTCTCCTAATCTGTGCAAATGAGTTCTACTAATATTTCGTTTTTGAGAAAATAAATATCTTATAATGGTAAATTCGAAGCAATTTTTGGTGTAAATCGTAACGAATGTGTTTGATGAACAGATCTAGACAGTTATACATAGTTCAAAATGTGTGATTAGTGTGTAAATAAGTGATATTCATATCAAGAGGTGTTTGTTTACTCGAATACTCAAGTAAGGAAATTGGACTGTAAATAGGGCCCCTTTGGCTCCCTTTAATAAATAAATAAGGGTACTAAACCCTAAAAATTAATAAGTAGGTACATCGCAAAAAAGTTTTAGGAGAAACGCGTAAACGACGAATCAAGATGTCTTAAGTTTTCCCTTGAATCTATATCTAACTGTCTCATCGTCAGGTATAATAGCAGTAAAAACCTTGTGAAATGACACAATTGGAACTGAAATACCTACTGTCAAGTAACGTTTTATATATCGATTTATGTGGATGTCGTTGCCAAAAAAACAGCAATTTGCAACTCATTCCTTTTCCATGTTCCGTAATATTCTTGCAAATAGAACATTCTACTCTATTCCTACTGGACTAGTGTGGGCCATCGCAGTAAATTAATTAGTGCAGGAAGTTATGATACTGTAGGTGTCTGACCCGTTTATTTGTACTTATTAGATAAACTCGCTGGCTAGGTATGACACAATGACTTACTGACTTCAATAATATTAATCACAGTAGTCAACGTACATAGTAGTACAAAATAACGTAGATATACGAGTAGATATAGTAGATACCTAGTTCAAAATTCAAAATTATTTATTTCACGTAGGCCAACCTGTGGCTCTTATGACACGTCATGACTTTACCACCGGTTCGGAAAGCGGATGCTGCTGAGAAGAGCCGGCAAGAAACACAGCAGTTGCTCTTCTCAATATAATAAAAATTTTACAATATTACTATGTAGCTATTTATATTGTACTTAATAAGTTTTTTATACTATCTTGTGGGCAGCTGGATGCTCTCCTGTTGGAGCACTGAGTGTCTCTACTCTCTATGCTATATGTACTTTGACTGCTGATTTTTTTGCCGGCTCTTCACAATGGAATTTGCTTTCTGAACCAGAGAATTTTGGCTTCTCAAAGGCCAAAGGTTGGCCTACATGATATAAATGATTGTAGATTTTGAATTAGAACAGTGCGGTATTCTGGAATAATGGGGATATCAAGTCACAGCGTTTAACAAAGAGTTAATTACCAAGTTATACACTCATAGTTACAATCAGGGCTCTGGAATCTGAAATTGAATCAAACAAAAACTCAATATAAAATTCAATTTTCCGAGAACATTTCACAAACCAAACTGTGACCGAACAATAAATTGAAAAACAATAACGAAGTAGGCTTTTTGTTTTGATCGAAAACCATTCTGTACCTATTCACCAAAGCCTGCCCAATTGATTTTGGAATAATAATAGGGGCCTTCCCGGTTTAAATTTCTTCTCCTCGTTGTGGAAACACTGCATACATAGCATAGTATCTATTGTACTGTGGACTTGTTTTGAAAAGAGCAACCGCCGAGTTTCTTGCTGTTTCTTCTCGGCAGGAAGGGCATTCCGAGCCAGTGGTAGATTCATCGACTATTCAAAAGCACTTGTAAAAAATTACTTGAATAAAAAACATTTCTATTCCATTCTATTCTATACTATTCTATTCTAAATATCGGGGTTATAACACCGTAGTTTCACCGCGTCATTCTAACGATCGCAATCACCCATGTAATGGAATTAGGAAGTACCTATGTCTAGAACTACATACTTCTTAAATACCTCCTTAGATTAGGTATCCTAATCTAAGGATGATGGAAGGCTGAACTGGATAGGACGAGGCTTTAATATAAATGTCGAGTACATCTCACACCTACGGTTCGCCGAGGAAGTGGTTATTTTGGCAGAGACTCCAGAAGATCTGGAGCATGTTCAGTAGCCTAAGCCGCTCTTCCAGACGAGTTGGTCTAAGGATAAATATGGACAAAACCAAGGGTGTGTTAAGTCTACATGTTATCCTGATACCCGTGAACGCCGAAAATGTTGGAATCGAAATTGTTTCAGAGCACAACTAGGCTACTAAATCATTCAACTGGGTAGAAACAATTTCGACGAAGAAGCCAACAGAAAGATACGGCTGGGCTGGGCGGCATTTGGAAAATTGAGTTAGGTCTTCTCATCGTCAATACCTCAATGCCTGAAGACGAAAGTCTTCAATCAATGTGTCCTTCCCGTCCTCACTTATGGCGCCGAAACGTGGACACTAACAAACGGCTTGATCCACAAATTTAAAGTTGCTCAGAGAGTTATGGAGAGTGTTATGTTAGGAGGTTCTCTTAAGGATTCGGAACGAAGAAATCCTTAAGAGGACCAAGGTCACTGACATAGTCCAAACAATTAGCAAGCTGAAGTGGCAGTGGGCAGGCCATGCTTGTCGCAGGAGCGATGGCCGTTGGGGCCGAAAAGTCCTAGAGTGGAGACCGCGAACAAGTAAGCGTAGTGTGGGGCGCCCTCCAGGACGTTGGACTGACGGTATAAAGCGGGTGGCGGGAAGTGGCTGAATGAGGAATTCTGAGGACCGGGTGTGGTGGCGTTCTCTGGGAAAGGCCTATGTTCAGCAGTGGACGTCCGCAGGCTGAGATGATGATGATGAATCTAAGAATACCTCTACTTGACTGCAACAGAATATTAATAACCTGAGTCACAATGAAATGCACTGTTCCTACTTCAAAAGAATCATGTTTCAAAAGAATACCATAAATTCAGCCATTTAAGCAATTACGATTGCAGCAAGCAGGCAAGCACAGACAGACCGCAGGGGTGAACAATACCTAAGCAACTATGGTAGGAAAACGAAGAATATAAATTATTTTGTATAAAATTATTAAGTAGGTACTTTTATCTTAACAAGCAATATTTTACACGTCTATTCATACTATATTTCTTTTGAAAGACAGTGAAAAGAAATGAAAAATTGATTCACAGAATATCAAACATAGAGTCCGTATTTTATTACATTCTATAGCGGATTACTGACAATTTATTTTAGTTTTTATCTTCTTACATTTAGGGCATATAATGCTTTAACTTGCATATTTAACTAAACAGTAACACTTCTTTGTTAAAGTACATTTCATGGGGAGGAAAGTAAACGCTTTGTCAGTGTTCAATGCCAGGTAAAAAATGTAATTTAGGTGGTGCTTAAGGAAAGCTGCGAGGTACGAATTTATGGGAGTTTTTGTATGGAACTTGTATGGGACTAATCTCTCTTAAATGGGAGAGCTTCGATGAAAAACGATGCGCGGGACGTAGCTCGAAACGTGCACTTTATCGCATGATGGAGTGTTTCTATTTCAAGATTAACGTTCCGTAATGCGAGGACGTAAATTTAAGGCGAAAAGATACTAAATCCTTCTAGAAATATTTCTTAAATCTCTTTACAGATTTTTTTATAACTAACTACTAGCAAATATACGGCGTCCTTGTGTCACTACGGAACTTTTAAATCCGCATTAAAATCGACCCAGTTGTGTTTGAAGAAAATGAGCCACACAAAAATAACCTCTTATGTTAAAAGCATAATCATTAAACCGTTTCCGTACCGTCACACTCCAGACACGAATGGCGATTTAAAATGGACGTACGATAGGCTAAAAACCGGCCAAGTGCGAGTCGAACCCACTCATGAAGGGTTCCATACCATCGTACTAGATTTGACACGGCTTTTAATAAGATTGAGCAAACACAAAACTTTCTTGTACGGGGAGTGGGGACCCTCTTAAATTATTATTTGTTGTAGCGGCAATAGAAATACACATTATGGGAAAATTTCAAGTATAGACTACCTATTACGTTACGGTTCATGAGATACAACAGGCTGACAGAAGGACAGACGTACGAATGGAAAGCGGAGACTTAGTAAATATTATGTAGTAGAAGCGGGTCCTGTTGGTCCCCGTTGGGTACGGAACCCTAAAAACACAACAGATAACATTATCGAGTACTCTCAAGAGTGAAGCTGTTTCGTTACGATATTTTCTTTCACTGTTATCTAAAGCAAGTGCTATTTAATTATAATAGGCATGGTGACAGTAACCAAGAATCAATTAAAAAGATGAATTTATTTAGTGAAATGGAATTCATAAAATTATAAAATACGCCAAGTCGCCATATTGGATTGAACACCAATCAACGTCGAACGTCACACGATCTTCAAACTTTGACAAACTATGTACTATGAAATATATAGTGGTGACGTAACGAACGATGCCATGACACCGTCGAGCGTTTCTGCATGAATTTTGAAACTTTTTATTTGTATTGAAATGGCAATTTTATGTACCAAACTTTTCTTTTGATAAAATAAGATATTTTTTCGAATTAGTAGAGATACTTCCGTACATCATCCTACAGTTTTCCAAAATCACCGAAATCTCCGAAAAATGAGAAGTGAGTACCTAGGACTCGAACCCCGGACCTTCTAAAAAGAGGTCGCTGTGGCCGCAGTCTAACCACTAGGCTATCACGGCCATTACAACTCGAAGCTACGTTTTTCTTATCTGAACATTTTTACTTTATAATCAAATAAACACGTCGTTGGTTTAATGTGTTTTTATTATTAATAACATAACGCCGCAGCGGGGGTCTCTCACGCGGCGCTCACTACATGTGCTTATCACGACATATACACTCTGATAACAATATTATTAGAAACTGTTGCTAAGTTATTCCGAAAAACCAAGTTTTAGGAGTTTCTCAATAAGTAAGTTTCTTCATAAAAACGTATTTCGACTCGATACATAATTATGTAAGTACTTATTTAATGACGGATTTATGGATGTCATATAATTAAAATATTATGTACATTCAAAGCCTCTATCTAATTTACTAGAATAGTGTACTTTTGTATTTATACTTGCTATTCAAAAATATTCAAATTCAAAATTATTTTTTTCACGTAGGCCAACCTGTGGCTTTTATGACACGTCATGAGTCATGACTCTACCACCGGTTCGGAAAGCGGATTCTGCTGAGAAGAGCCGGCAAGAAACTCAGCAGTTGCTCTTTTCAAATTAACCATTTTACAATATTATTGTGTAGCTAATATTGTAAAATGATTATTTTTTGCTTTAAATCCATATCTATAGACGTCCACTGGTGAATTTTGGTCTCTTGCATAGGCTTCCATAGACCTCGGTTTTACACTTGTTTCCAGCGACTTGAAGCCATCAATCATCATCAGCAACCCATCAACGGCTCACTACTAAGCGCAGGTCTCCTCTCAGAGAAGTCTGTTAGGCCATAGTCCACCACGCTGGCCCAATGCGAATTGGAGGACTTCACACACCTTCGAGAACATTATGGAGAACTTTCAGTCGTGCAGGTTTCCTCAGGATGTTTTTCTTCATCGTTAAAGCATGTGATATTTAGTTGTTTAAACGCAGTATAACACCGAAAAGTCAGAGTTGCGTGCCCGGGATCGAACCTGCGACCCCCCGCACAGGAGACCGCAGTCCTAATCCTAGCCACTAGGCTATCCAAGCGATTTTATTTAATTATTATCTATTCATTCTTGACCCTAGTGTTAGAGCCTTAAATAATTAAATCTTTAAACTCTATCTTTAGGTACCTGCTTGGTTCAAATTCAAAATTCAAAATTATTTATTTCATGTAGGCCAACCTGTGGCTCTTATGACACGTCAAGATTCTACCACCGGTTCGGAAAGCGGATTCTGCTGAGAAGAGCCGGCAAGAAACTCAGCAGTTGCTCTTTTCAAAATAATCATTTTACAATATTAATAAGTAGCTAGGTATTACATTGTAATAAGTTTTTATACTATCTTGTGGGCAGCTGGATGGCAAGCTGATTTAACCCGTGCATCTTTGTTAGAATAGAATATGACATTTCCACAAAACGTACTACAATTCAATTCATGTCAAAGACGGGCAGACAGAAAGTAGCCCCATTCCCGCCGGCGGCACCCGTTCACGAGCATGACGCATGATCCAGCCATTGCTTCGCTCGACCATATTTGAGGGAACGTAACAACCCGCACCACACGACACCACCACAGAAATGTTTAAAGAGAGCGTGACATACTTAGTCTATCCGTATCAAAGCATCGAATTGAATAATATTATTCAAACACTAATTTTAAGATCCCATGCAACTTTGTCATTAAGAAAGTCATTAACTTTGTAATAAGCGCGACTCAGTAAGTGAGTTTTTACGCATTGTTTAAATTTGTGCAGTGGCAAATCTAGCAATTCCTTCGGAATCATATTATATAAGCGTACGCTCAACCCCACAAAGGATTTTTGCACTTTGCGCAGGCGACATGATGGAATTTCTAGTTTATGACGATTTCTAATGAGTCGATTGTGTGTATTGCCTCTTTGTTTATGCAGATGAATATTTTGTCTCACAAAGACTATATTATTATAAATGTACTGTGAAGCTACCGTAAGAATACCAATTTCTTTAAACTTTTCACGAAGAGATACGCGCGAACCGAGTTTATAGATAAATCGAATGGCTCTTTTCTGTAATATAAAAATAGTTTCAATATGAGCTGCTCCGCCCCACAATAAGATTCCATAGGACATTACTCTATGGAAGTAGGCAAAGTAGACCAGCCTAGCCGGTAAAATTATATTCTGCCTAATGTCGGATTATGATCACAATTCTTTGTCATTCTTTTAAACCTTCACACAAATATACTTAATGCACCTATTTTTTTCTTCAGTTAATTATACAGGTCTTAATTCTCATTAATCGCTTTATAGTTATGTGTAGGGGAGTCATACAAAAAAGAGATTAAAGTTCCACGGATTATTTCAAATGACGTTCAAAACATGACGTAGGTAGGTAAGTACCTACTTTTATTGATATTATCTCCTCTGTATAAGCCGGCCCTGTGTCGAATAAAAAGTAAAGCAAAATAATTGTAATCCTTGTAAAAAGTAAAAATAAAATCTTTTCTCCTCGGAAATTCAATATTTTATTTAATTACTAGATGATGCCCGTGACTTCGTCCGCGTGGATTAAGGTTTATTATTCGCGCGGGAATAAAATATAGCCTATGTGTTAATCCTGGGTATGAGCTATCTCCATTCCAAATTTTAGCCAAATCGGTTCATCCGTTGTGTCGTGAAAGAGTAAAACAAACATCCATCCATGCATCCATCCTCACAAACTTTTGCATTTATAATACTAGATGATGCCCGCCGCCCTCAACTTCGTCCGGGCTTTTTAATTTCCACGGGCAATTTCGGATAAAAATAGCCTATGTGCTATTCCAGACTCTATCTCTGTGCCAAATCGGATCATTCATTGTGGCATTAAAGACTAACAAAAAACATCCATCCGCACATCTATCCTCACAAACTTTCGCATTTATAATATTAGTAGGAAGTAGGATAGTAGGATTAGTATGATATTAGAATAGGATTAGAAGGATAGCATCGCGATCGTTTTAATAATAATATAACGTGTCTTCTAAGTCTTCGGGTGTTCATTGAATTTCAAATTTTGCTCTATATAGGTATTTTTTATTCGATGACAATGTTCAAGATAGCCTTTGACTGCGATCTCACCTGAGGATAAGTGACGATGCAGTCTAAGATGGTAGCGGGCTAACGAAGAAATGTTATAGCGGCACAGCGGTGTACATTAAACCCAATCCTATCCTAATATCGATTTTTTACACGCCGTCGTACCAGAACACTAAATCATCTGGGAATGTTCAATAACTTGGCAGGCGGCAGCTTGATAGTAGGCTGTGATAGGGTGGTGTAGGCCATAGTCAAAACCTTCCACCAGACAGACAGTATAATATTACGATTTAAGGATGACGGTGTTTTATAGGATATATTTCGGTGAGTGTGCTCAGGAGCTCTTCGACCACAGATCACGGAAACAAGGATCACGGAACAACACACAACAAACCTTGTTTCTGTGATCTGTGTCTTCGACCTTGTCTCCCCTTCACCTTTTTACCACCGCACTGCAAGACATCGGCAGGGCTTCCATCCCTATATGTTGATATACCATCCACGCGCACGAAGCGGTTCAAGTATTCATTTCTGATTCGCACGGCTAGGGTCTGGAACGCTCTTCCGAGATCTGTGTTTCCTAACACGTACAATTTGGGTATCTTTAAAGCAAGGGTGAATAGGCATCTTCTAGGCAAATGCGTTCCACCTTAGGCCACATCATCACTTTCCATCAGGTGTGATAGTGGTCAAGCGTGTGTCTATAATGTATAAAATAAAACACGCACGTCCGTCCGTGCCGTTTTATCAGAGCATCTACCGCGCCGTATCACGCGGTACGCGCCTGCACGCGAGACGAACAATCCACTTGGCGCACAGTGTTCATACAATCGCTCATTGTGATGGCACAGCCATTCCCGCAGCGCGGCCGCAACAATAGCGACGCTGCTTAGCCTACATACAGTTCGGTAACGAAATTTCACCACTGTTACAGTTTTACGTTTTACAGAAATAGTTAGACGACGAGTTCGCTTATGCGAATCGCTGCGCGGCGCGCGGTTCGACGTGTCGCGCGAGCCGTCACGCGATATGGCCAAGGCATGAGGGCGAGAGAGAGCGAGCGAGCGACGCACCGCGCGTCGCGAAGCGATTCGCCTGTGCGAAAACGTCGCCTTAAACGGCAAAGGTCATACCTAATTTGGGAACGAACTCCGAAATAGCTGATACTAGGCTCACAGGGTGAACTGCTTGCGCTAAGCTGTTGCTTTACTATTTTATAGCGCTTGACTAATGAGTCACCGTGATCAAAGCGATAAGAGATATGGCTGATGGTGATGAAGAAAGTAAAAAATTAGTTGTACTCTATGTATTTGTTTTTAAACATTTCTGTGGTGGTGTCGTGTGATGCGGGTTGTTACGTTCCCTCAAATATGATTGAGCGAAGCAATGGTTGGGTCATGCGTCATGCTCGTGAACGGGTGCCACCGGTGGAAATAAATACTAATACGGGCTACTTTCGGTCTGCCCGTCTTAACATGTGTTGAATTATAACTAGGTATGCTTTTGTGAAACTTCCCCTCATTGTGGAAACACTGCATACATAGCATATCTATTATATTGTAAATTTGTTTTGAAAAGAGCATCTGCCGAGTTTCTTGCTGGTTCTTCTCGACAGGAAGGGCATTCCAAACCAGTGGTAGACTCATCGACGATTCTAAAGCACTTGTAAAAAAGTTTATTTGAATAAAAAACATTACTATTCTATTCTATTCTATTCTATTATTTGTAAAAATTAAAAAATAGGTTTGCCAGAAGCCATAGACGAATGATATTTACTAAAGCCAGAAGCAATACTGAATACTAAATTAATGAATAAATAAGCAAGCCATTTCAGAGATCATTACCAAGTATGTAGCTAGGGATGGAGCCACTTAAACAGGAATACTTACGTCGTACATACTTAATATACGAACCGATCTCCTTTTATTGTGCATCTGGTGTTGATGACGTAATATCGGTATGAAAACGATACTGATGCAATGGGAAGAGCGCGAGTAGGTGAGTGGGGGATTTTGCACCGTAATGTAACCGGGTTGTAGAAAAGTGTTTTTGAACTGTGTGATTGCTAAACTGTGACTATAGGGAGGTTATTCGAGATGCCCCCTGCGTACTGTCGACTTTACATATTTTTTTAGTTTCGTAGACAATAGTCTTATGCCATCTCATACGCAAACTCCTTTATTGTCTCAACCCCTGTTTTTTAAGCTTGAGTTATTTTCAAAAGTAAGTATTTATCTTGATAAATATACCTACTTTCAGGTGCAGCGAGTATTTTTACAGGGGCATATTTATACTGCTAACTGCTGAGTGCTGGCAAGAAACTTGGTATCCTCAATAAAGTCAGGCGATACTTCACGCCGAAACAGCTTCTTACTCTGCCGTATCAAGCACAAGTTCGATGGTGCTGAGTACTGCACCATGTGCGGGAAGTTAGCCCGTTATATACCATTTTAGACTGACTCTTCACTTACCATCAAGTGAGATCGTGGCCACGAGTTATCTTTTAACCCTCCACAAAAAAGAGGGGTATTATAAATTCGACGTATGTATAGCTGTGTGTCTGTCTGTTCCTTCGTGGCTCCTCAATGAAAAAAAAAAATAATGAATAGACAGATACGATGAAGTTTGTAAGATCCTTTAATAAAATAGAAAATGAGCTGATGATCTTCAAACGCCTGAACGGATTTACACAAATTATAGCTAAGATTCATCTCGATCACGTTAGCTATCAAACTGAAAAACCCGCATCAAAATTAGTCCATTTGTTGAGGAGCTATGATGGGAACAGATAGACACAGATACACAGTCATGGCAAACTTATAACACCCCTCTTTTATGTCGCGGGTTAATAAAAGAAGAACACCGGGACGAATCCACAAAAATCGAGAATTAATGAGAATGAATCTAGACGTCGCGTTGGTGAAATTATTATAATAATCGAATTTCTATTTACCCGATCGATTTAAGCAATGCTCTCGATATAAATCAACTCGTGTAAACCGCATGCATAAAATTAGAAACAGTGATAGCCTCGTGGTTAGGACTGTGGTCTCCTATACGGGGGTCGCAGGTTCGATCCTGGGTACGCACCTCTGACTTTTCGGAGTCAAGTGCGTTTAAGCAATTAAATATCTATTGCTTCAACGGTGAAGGAAAACATCGTGAGGAAACCTGCACATCTGAGAGTTCTTCACAATGTTCGTGAAGGTGTGTGAAGTCCGCCACATAGGGCCAGCGTGGTGGAATGTGGCCTATAACCCTTCTCTGAGAGGAGACCTGCGCTCAGTAGTGAGCCGTTGATGGGTTGCTAATGATGAAACCGCATGCATGCGCAAGCATAATCTATGTATATCTTAGCCGGCAGTGAGATGACAGTTAATTAAACTCAAATGAACATCCGAGTTGATTGACGCTGCGCTCAGTGCTTAGTACATCGAGCAGTAACAAAGTTTTACAGTCTCTTTCCACGGAATCGGCAATAGCAATCGGCGTCGCACGATAAAAACGTTTTATGTATCGTGAAGTAAAGTCGTTAGTGGAGTTTTTAATTGTCGTCGTAAAAACGCGCGTAAAGTTGCGGTTGTCGGTCCGCCAGTCGGGATGGGGCCTTAATATGTCTTTCTATTGTTTTATGGCTGGACGTTCGTTTGTTTTACGCCCTTAGATCCTGTTCCAAGGAATGGTAGAACCTTTTATAGCCAGTTTGTTTGTTTCGAGGAAATAAATGCTTATGCAATAATATGTTTAATGGTACTCGGCAGAATTTGTATTTCAAATCGATGGTGCGAGAACGTACAGGCATTAATGGTTTATTCACTTTATCTATTCGGCCTGGCCATATTTTCCGCAGGACGTATTCGTATTCAGTCACAGACTATTGTAACCACTGACGCAAAAACAGGGGTGTTATAGAAGTTTCACATGTGTATCTGTGTCTATCTGTTCCCTCGCAGCACTCCAACGAATGGATCAATTTTGATGCAGTTTTTTCTATTTGAAAACCGACATGATCGAGATGTTCAGGGGTTTGAACATCATCAGCTCATTTCCTACTTTATTAAGGGGTCTTGTAAAATTTACACAGTTGCCATTGATTTGAAATTTGGGATTGTATTTGTACTGTTTGTACTTCGGAGGATTTCCAAGACATGGTAACCTTGAGCTAATGCTGCAGCATCAAGCAGTCTGCGGGATACAACTCCTCAGCAACTTACTGCAGATAATAATGAGTTTTGGACTTATTAGAATAGTCTCAATAACTAGGTGTTAGATAGATGATCGAGGGTTGAGAAGGAGGATCTGATGATGGAGCAGAATATCATAAATAATCCTTCTAAAGAATTCCCATGTCAGGGGTGTTTTAGGTTTTTAATATTCACTGTCTTATAATAATACCTACATTGTGATACAAGGGCTGTAAGAAGATTACAGATGAGTTGTAAACCCGAGCCGCAGGCAATGATACACTAGTACCATAACGCGTCTGTGTACTATAAGCATCAAACATATTAATATATTATTATCTAAATTTTAGATAACAATTTAGATTCTGAAAATGAAATCGTACAAACCCACCCTTAAAAATGTCGTACAAACCTAATGCGCCAACAAAGGCGCTAACGCAATCAACCAAAGGACTTATGCCAAAGAACATTATATTCGGCCAGCCACTATATTATTCAGTTAAAGCAATGGCTGGGTCATGCGTCATGCTCGTGAACGGGTGCCACCAGCGGCAATGGGGCTACTTTCTGTCTGCCCGTCTTGACATGTGTTGAATTATAGTTAGAAATAATTACGTATGCTTTTGTGGAACTTCCCCTCATTATGGAAACTCTGCATACATACAATAATATCTATTAAGTATATTGTAAAAGTATTTTGAGAAGAGCAGCTGCCGAGTTTCTTGCTGGTTCTTCTCGGCAGGAACGGCATTCCGAACCAGTGGTAGACTCATCGACGATTCAAAAGTAGGTACTTGTAAAAGTTTATTTGAATAAAAAACATTTCTAGTCTATTCTATTCTAAAAATTCATTTGGCAACCCACCTATAACTGTGTTAACGAACGGAACTTAAAAATGTAAAGAATAGAATAAATAAATGCGCCTTTGTTATGGAAAGTTTATGCTTATTATAATATATATAGCTCGATTACCACTCACTGACTGACTGACTGACTGACTGACTCATTGACACGATTGTTCTCCTAGAAAGAGACGGAAAACGATACAATGATGTAGGGGAGATATGTCCGGGTGGGGGATTCGAGTGGGGAAAAATTATGACATTTCGGAAAAACAAGATGGCGGCCGACGTGATTCTTGCAACTCTTTTGTTTTCCAACCGATTTCTTTGAAATTTTGGATTATTGTAGAAATTAGTAAACGATTAACAGAAAAAGTGAAAAAATTAAAAAAACAAGATGGCGGCCGAGCTGTGACGTCTCAAATTTCCGACCCCTCTCGTGTAAAATTTTGTATGAAAAAAATTTTTTTCACCCATGGTGTCGTATAGAGCTCAAAGAATCTGACTCGGAGAAAGGTGGAGAGAGCTGATGAGTGAGGAGTTCGGAGACGGGCGAGGGGCACGGCCAGGGTATAGAAGATAGGTGGAGGGTGCTCGACCAAATGTCATTCGAAACCTCGAGCAGTTGCCAGTGAGTTGAAAAAAAAATCCAAAATGGAGGAAAAAAAAATGGCGGCAAATTTTGTCCGTCTCTCTCTCGGAGACTATAAAAGATGGAGGAGTTGTTTCTCGACAACAGATGATCACAACCCGGAGGTCTACCTGGTGAGTAGGAAAAAAATTCAAGATGGCGGATTTTTTTTCCCCCCATACAAAATGTATGGGGAATATTGAAGGGACTAGAAGTTGGGAACTATGCAAGACATTGATTTTGATAGGTTCATAGGGCATTTTTTCTTTTTCTTTTTTTTCATTTTACATTTGCTTTTTTTCTTTTTTTTTCTTTTTTTTTCTTTTTCTTTTGTGAATGAGGAGCACGGCCAGGTTATTGCAGATAGGTGGGGTGTGCTCGAACAAATTTTTTGGCAAAAGATGACCAGAATCCGAAGGTCTACTTGATGAGCAAAAAAATCGCGGTCCGCTTTAGCGGGCCGCGCACCCACGCGCCCTACTTGTAGTAATAACACTTCCCGCGAGCTGCTTTAACAGCTCGCGCACTGAGCGAAATAAATAAAGCCGAACAATCGCGGTCCGCTTTAGCGGGCCGCGCACCCACGCGCCCTACTTGTAGCAATAACACTTCCCGCGAGCTGCTTTAGCAGCTCGCGCACCGAGCGAAATAAATAAAGCCGAACAATCGCGGTCCGCTTTAGCGGGCCGCGCACCCACGCGCCTTACTTTTAGTAAAACACTTCCCGCGAGCTGCTTTAGCAGCTCGCGCACCGAGCAAACGCTAGTTATTATAATATATATAGCTCGATTACCACTGACTGATTCACTGACTGACTGACTGATTGACACGATTGTTCTCCTAGAAGGAGACGGAAAACGATACAATGATGTAGGGGAGATATGTCCGGGTGGGGGATTCGAGTGGGGAAAAATTATGACATTTCGGAAAAACAAGATGGCGGCCGACGTGATTCTTGCAACTCTTTTGTTTTCCAACCGATTTCTTTGAAATTTTGGATTATTGTAGAAATTAGTAAACGATTAACAGAAAAAGTGAAAAAAATTAATAAAACAAGATGGCGGCCGAGCTGTGACGTCTAAAATTTCCGACCCCTCTCCTGTAAAATTTTGTATGAAAAAAATTTTTTTCACCCATGGTGTCGTATAGAGCTCAAAGATTGTGACTCGGAGAAAGGTGGAGAGAGCTGATGAGTGAGGAGTTCGGAGACGGGCGAGGGGCACGGCCAGGGTATAGAAGATAGGTGGAGGGTGCTCGACCAAATGTCATTCGAAACCTCGAGCAGTTGCCAGTGAGTTGAAAAAAAATTCCAAAATGGCGGAAAAAAAATGGCGGCAAATTTTGTCCGTCTCTCTCTCGGAGACTATAAAAGATGGAGGAGCGGTTTCTCGACAAAAGATGATCACAACCCGGAGGTCTACCTGGTGAGTAGGAAAAAAATTCAAGATGGCGGATTTTTTTTTCCCCCATACAAAATGTATGGGGAGTATATTGAAGGGACTAGAAGTTGGGAACTATGCAAGACATTGATTTTGATAGGTTCATAGGTGTCTTAGATCTCGGAGAATTAAAAAAGAAAAATATACTGGCCGAATTGAGAACCTCCAAAATGGCGGATTCAAGATGGCGGCCATATAAACTTTCTCTGGTGTCTATCTCGGAGAGTATAAAAGATGGAAGAGTGGTTTCTTGGCAACAGATGATCAAGACCCAAAGGTCTACTTGATGATCAGGAAAAAAAACAAGATGGCGGATTTTTTTTCCATGTGAAATATATGGCGAATATTGATTTTTCTTTTTTTTTCTTCTTTTTGTTTCTTTTTTCTTTTTCTTTTTTTTCATTTTTCTTTTTCTTTTTTTTTCTTTTCTTTTTTCCTATTTTTTTCATTTTTCATTTTTTTTTATTTTTTCTTTTTTTTTCTTTTTTTTCATTTTTCATGTATTTGCTTTTTTTGTCTTTTTCCTTTTTTCTTTCTTTTTTCCTTTTTTTTATTATTTTTCTTTTTTTCATTTTTCATTTTCTTTTTTCTTTCTTCTTTTTTTCTTTTCTTTTTTTTTTTTTTTTTCTTTTTCTTTTGTGAATGAGGAGCACGGCCACGTTATTGCAGATAGGTGGGGTGTGCTCGAACAAATTTTTTGGCAAAAGATGACCAGAATCCGAAGGTCTACTTGATGAGTAAAAAAATCGCGGTCCGCTTTAGCGGGCCGCGCACCCACGCGCCCTACTTGTAGTAATAACACTTCCCGCGAGCTGCTTTAGCAGCTCGCGCACCGAGCGAAATAAATAAAGCCGAACAATCGCGGTCCGCTTTAGCGGGCCGCGCACCCACGCGCCTTACTTTTAGTAAAACACTTCCCGCGAGCTGCTTTAGCAGCTCGCGCACCGAGCAAACGCTAGTTATTATAATATATATAGCTCGATTACCACTGACTGACTGATTCACTGACTCATTGACATAATTGTTCTCCTAGAAAGAGACAAAAAACGATAAAATGATGTATGGGAGATATGTTCGGGTGGGGGATTCGAGTGGGGAAAAATTATGACATTTCGGAAAAACAAGATGGCGGCCGACGTGAATCTTGCAACTCTTTTGTTTTCCAACCGATTTCTTTGAAATTTTGGATTATTGTAGAAATTAGTAAACGATTAACAGAAAAAGTGAAAAAAATTAAAAAAACAAGATGGCGGCCGAGCTGTGACGTCTCAAATTTCTACCCCTCTCCTGTAAAATTTTGTATGAAAAAAAATTTTTTCACCCATGGTGTCGTATAGACCTCAAAGAATGTGACTCGGAGAAAGGTGGAGAGAGCTGATGAGTGAGGAGTTCGAATACGGGCGAGGGGCACGGCCAGGGTATAGTAGATAGGTGGAGGGTGCTCGACCAAATGTCATTTGAAACCTCGAGCAGTTGCCAGTGAGTTGAAAAAAATTCCAAAATGGCGGAAAAAAAATGGCGGCAAATTTTGTCCGTCTCTCTCTCGGAGACTACAAAAGATGGAGGAGCGGTTTCTCGACAAAAGATGATCAAAACCCGGAGGTCTACCTGGTGAGTAGGAAAAAAATTCAAGATGGCGGATTTTTTTTTTTCCATACAAAATGTATGGGGAATATTGAAGGGACTAGAAGTTGGGAACTATGCAAGACATTGATTTTGATAGGTTCATAGGGCTTTTTTTCTTTTTCTTTTTTTTCATTTTACATTTGCTTTTTTTCTTTTTTTTCTTTTTTTTTCTTTTTTTTTCTTTTTCTTTTGTGAATGAGGAGCACGGCCAGGTTATTGCAGATAGGTGGGGTGTGCTCGAACAAATTTTTTGGCAAAAGATGACCAGAATCCGAAGGTCTACTTGATGAGTAAAAAAATCGCGGTCCGCTTTAGCGGGCCGCGCACCCACGCGCCCTACTTGTAGTAAGAACACTTCCCGCGAGCTGCTTTAGCAGCTCGCGCACCGAGCGAAATAAATAAAGCCGAACAATCGCGGTCCGCTTTAGCGGGCCGCGCACCCACGCGCCCTACTTGTAGCAATAACACTTCCCGCGAGCTGCTTTAGCAGCTCGCGCACCGAGCAAATGCTAGTTATAATATATATAGCTCGATTACCACTGACACACTCACTCACTCACTCACTCATTGACAGGGTTGTTCTCCTAGAAGGAGACGGAAATCGATATAATGATGTAGGGGAGATATGTTGGGGTGGGGGATTCGAGTTGGGGAAAATTATGACATTTCGGAAAAACAAGATGGCGGCCGACGTGAATCTTGCAACTCTTTTATTTTCCAACCGATTTCTTTGAAATTTTGGATTATTGTAGAAATTAGTAAACGATTAACAGAAAAAGTGAAAAAAATTAAAAAAACAAGATGGCGGCCGAGCTGTGACGTCTCAAATTTCCACCCCTCTCCTGTAAAATTTTGTATGAAAAAAATTTTTTTCACCCATGGTGTCGTATAGAGCTCAGAGAATGTGACTCGGAGAAAGATGGAGAGAGCTGATGAGTGAGGAGTTCGGAGACGAGCGAGGGGCACGGCCAGGGTATAATAGATAGGTGGAGGGTGCTCGACCAAATGTCATTCGAAACCTCGAGCAGTTGCCAGTGAGTTGAAAAAAAATTCCAAAATGGCGGAAAAAAAATGGCGGCAAATTTTGTCCGTCTCTCTCTCGGAGACTATAAGAGATGGAGGAGCGGTTTCTCGACAAAAGATGATCAAAACCCGGAGGTCTACTTGGTGAGTAGGAAAAAAATTCAAGATGGCGGATTTTTTTTTTCCATACTAAATGTATGGGGAATATTGAAGGGACTAGAAGTTGGGAACTATGCAAGACATTGATTTTGATAGGTTCATAGGGCTTTTGTTCTTTTTCTTTTTTTTCATTTTACATTTGCTTTTTTTCTTTTTTTTTCTTTTTTTTTCTTTTTTTTCTTTTTCTTTTGTGAATGAGGAGCACGGCCAGGTTATTGCAGATAGGTGGGGTGTGCTCGAACAAATTTTTTGGCAAAAGATGACCAGAATCCGAAGGTCTACTTGATGAGTAAAAAAATCGCGGTCCGCTTTAGCGGGCCGCGCACCCACGCGCCCTACTTGTAGTAATAACACTTCCCGCGAGCTGCTTTAGCAGCTGATGATGTAGGGGAGATATGTCCGGGTGGGGGATTCGAGTTGGGGAAAATTATGACATTTCGGAAAAACAAGATGGCGGCCGACGTGAATCTTGCAACTCTTTTGTTTTCCAACCGATTTCTTTGAAATTTTGGATTATTGTAGAAATTAGTAAACGATTAACAGAAAAAGTGAAAAAAATTAAAAAAACAAGATGGCGGCCGAGCTGTGACGTCTCAAATTTCCGACCCCTCTCCTGTAAAATTTTGTATGAAAAAATTTTTTTCACCCATGGTGTCGTATAGAGCTCAAAGAATGTGACTCGGAGAAAGGTAGAGAGAGCTGATGAGTGAGGAGTTCGGAGACCGGTGAGGGGCACGGCCTGGGTATAGAAGATAGGTGGAGGGTGCTCGACCAAATGTCATTCGAAACCTCGAGCAGTTGCCAGTGAGTTGAAAAAAAATTCCAAACTGGCGGAAAAAAAATGGCGGCAAATTTTGTCCGTCTCTCTCTCGGAGACTATAAAAGATGGAGGAGCGGTTTCTCGACAAAAGATGATCACAACCCGGAGGTCTACCTGGTGAGTAGGAAAAAAATTCAAGATGGCGGATTTTTATTTTACATACAAAACGTATGGGGAATATTGAAGGGACTAGAAGTTGGGAACTATGCAAGACATTGATTTTGATAGGTTCATAGGGCTTTTTTTCTTTTTCTTTTTTTTTCATTTTATATTTGCTTTTTTTCTTTTTTTTCTTTTTTTTTCTTTTTCTTTCTTTTTCTTTTGTGAATGAGGAGCACGGCCAGGTTATTGCAGATAGGTGGGGTGTGCTCGAACAAATTTTTTGGCAGAAGATGACCAGAATCCGAAGGCCTACTTGATGAGTAAAAAAATCGCGGTCCGCTTTAGCGGGCCGCGCACCCACGCGCCCTACTTGTAGTAATAACACTTCCCGCGAGCTGCTTTAGCAGCTCGCGCACCGAGCGAAATAAATAAAGCCGAACAATCGCGGTCCGCTTTAGCGGGCCGCGCACCCACGCGCCTTACTTTTAGTAAAACACTTCCCGCGAGCTGCTTTAGCAGCTCGCGCACCGAGCGAAATACTAGTTATTATAATATATATAGCTCGATTACCACTCACTCACTCACTCACTGATTGACATAATTGTTCTCCTAGAAGGAGACGGAAATCGATATAATGATGTTCGGGAGATATGTTCGGGTGGGGGATTCGAGTGGGGAAAAATTATGACATTTCGGAAAAACAAGATGGCGGCCGACGTGAATCTTGCAACTCTTTTGTTTTCCAACCGATTTCTTTGAAATTTTGGATTATTGTAGAAATTAGTAAACGATTAACAGAAAAAGTGAAAAAAATTAAAAAAACAAGATGGCGGCCGAGCTGTGACGTCTCAAATTTCCACCCCTCTCCTGTAAAATTTTGTATGAAAAAAATTTTTTTCACCCATGGTGTCGTATAGAGCTCAAAGAATGTGACTCGGAGAAAGGTGGAGAGAGCTGATGAGTGAGGAGTTCGGAGACGGGCGAGGGGCACGGCCAGGGTATAGAAGATAGGTGGAGGGTGCTCGACCAAATGTCATTTGAAACCTCGAGCAGTTGCCAGTGAGTTGAAAAAAAATTCCAAAATGGCGGAAAAAAAATGGCGGCAAATTTTGTCCGTCTCTCTCTCGGAGACTATAAAAGATGGAGGAGCGGTTTCTCGACAAAAGGTGATCACAACCCGGAGGTCTACCTGGTGAGTAGGAAAAAAATTCAAGATGGCGGATTTTTTTTTTACATACAAAATGTATGGGGAATATTGAAGGGACTAGAAGTTGGGAACTATGCAAGACATTGATTTTGATAGGTTCATAGGGCTTTTTTTCTTTTTCTTTTTTTTCATTTTTCATTTTTTTTTTTTCTTTTTTTTTCTTTTTTTTTTCTTTTTCTTTTGTGAATGAGGAGCACGGCCAGGTTATTGCCGATAGGTGGGGTGTGCTCGAACAAATTTTTTGGCAAAAGATGACCAGAATCCGAAGGTCTACTTGATGAGTAAATAAATCGCGGTCCGCTTTAGCGGGCCGCGCACCCACGCGCCCTACTTGTGGCAACAACACTTCCCGCGAGCTGCTTTAGCAGCTCGCGCACCGAGCGAAATAAATAAAGCCGAACAATCGCGGTCCGCTTTAGCGGGCCGCGCACCCACGCGCCCTACTTGTAGCAATAACACTTCCCGCGAGCTGCTTTAGCAGCTCGCGCACCGAGCAAACGCTAGTAATATATATAGCTCGATTACCACTCACTGACTCACTGATTGACATAATTGTTCTCCTAGAAAGAGACAAAAAACGATACAATGATGTATGGGAGATATGTCCAGGTGGGGGATTTGAGTAGGGAAAAATTATGACATTTCGGAAAAACAAGATGGCGGCCGACGTGATTCTTGCAACTCTTTTGTTTTTCAACCGATTTCTTTGAAATTTTGGATTATTGTAGAAATTAGTAAGCGATTAACAGAAAAAGTGAAAAAAATTAAAAAAATAAGATGGCGTCCGAGCTGTGACGTCTCAAATTTCCACCCCTCTCCTGTAAAATTTTGTATGAAAAAAATTTTTTTCACCCATGGTGTCGTATAGAGCTCAAAGAATGTGACTCGGAGAAAGGTGGAGAGAGCTGATGAGTGAGGAGTTCGGAGACGGGCGAGGGGCACGGCCAGGGTATAGAAGATAGGTGGAGGGTGCTCGACCAAATGTCATTCGAAACCTCGAGCAGTTGCCAGTGAGTTGAAAAAAAAATCCAAAATGGCGGAAAAAAAATGGCGGCAAATTTTGTCCGTCTCTCTCTCGGAGACTATAAAAGATGGAGGAGCGGTTTCTCGACAAAAGATGATCACAACCCGGAGGTCTACCTGGTGAGTAGGAAAAAAATTCAAGATGGCGGATTTTTTTCCCCCCCATACAAAATGTATGGGGAATATTGAAGGGACTAGAAGTTGGGAACTATGCAAGACATTGATTTTGATAGGTTCATAGGGCTTTTTTCTTTTTCTTTTTTTTCATTTTACATTTGCTTTTTTTCTTTTTTTTTCTTTTTTTTTTCTCTTTTTTTTTTCTTTTTCTTTTGTGAATGAGGAGCACGGCCAGATTATTGCAGATAGGTGGGGTGTGCTCGAACAAATTTTTTGGCAAAAGATGTCCAGAATCCGAAGGTCTACTTGATGAGTAAAAAAATCGCGGTCCGCTTTAGCGGGCCGCGCACCCACGCGCCCTTTTTGTAGTAATAACACTTCCCGCGAGCTGCTTTAGCAGCTCGCGCACCGAGCAAACGCTAGTTATAATATATATAGCTCGATTACCACTGATTCACTCACTGACTGATTCACTCATTGACAGGGTTGTTCTCCTAGAAGGAGACGGATATCGATATAATGATGTAGGGGAGATATGTCCAGGTGGGGGATTCGAGTTGGGGAAAATTATGACATTTCGGAAAAACAAGATGGCGGTCGACGTGAATCTTGCAACTCTTTTGTTTTCCAACCGATTTCTTTGAAATTTTGGATTATTGTAGAAATTAGTAAACGATTAACAGAAAAAGTGAAAAAAATTAAAAAAACAAGATGGCGGCCGAGCTGTGACGTCTCAAATTTCCGACCACTCTCCTGTAAAATTTTGTATGAAAACATTTTTTTTCACCCATGGTGTCGTATAGAGCTCAAAGAATGTGACTCGGAGAAAGGTGGAGAGAGCTGATGAGTGAGGAGTTCGGAGACGGGCGAGGGGCACGGCCAGGGTATAGAAGATAGGTGGAGGGTGCTCGACCAAATGTCATTCGAAACCTCGAGCAGTTGCCAGTGAGTCGAAAAAAAATTCCAAAATGGCGGAAAAAAAATGGCGGCAAATTTTGTCCGACTCTCTCTCGGAGACTATAAGAGATGGAGGAGCGGTTTCTCGACAAAAGATGATCACAACCCGGAGGTCTACCTGGTGAGTAGGAAAAAAATTCAAGATGGCGGATTTTATTTTTTTCCATACAAAATGTATGGGGAATATTGAAGGGACTAGAAGTTGGAAACTATGCAAGACATTGATTTTGATAGGTTCATAGTGCTTTTTTTCTTTTTCTTTTTTTTCATTTTACATTTGCTTTTTTTCTTTTTTTTCTTTTTTTTTTCTTTTTTTTTCTTTTTCTTTTGTGAATGAGGAGCACTGCCAGGTTATTGCAGATAGGTGGGGTGTGCTCGAACAAATTTTTTGGCAAAAGATGACCAGAATCCGAAGGTCTACTTGATGAGTAAAAAAATCGCGGTCCGCTTTAGCGGGCCGCGCACCCACGCGCCCTACTTGTAGCAATAACACTTCCCGCGAGCTGCTTTAGCAGCTTTTTTTTCCATACTAAATGTATGGGGAATATTGAAGGGACTAGAAGTTGGGAACTATGCAAGACATTGGTTTTGATAGGTTCATAGGGCTTTTCTTCTTTTTCATTTTTTTCATTTTACATTTGTTTTTTTTTTTGTTTTTTTTTTCATTTTTTTTCTTTTTTTTCTTTTTCTTTTGTGAATGAGGAGCACGGCCAGGTTATTACAGATAGGTGGGGTGTGCTCGAACAAATTTTTTGGCAAAAGATGACCAGAATCCGAAGGGCTACTTGATGAGTAAAAAAATCGCGGTCCGCTTTAGCGGGCCGCGCACCCACGCGCCCTACTTGTAGTAATAACACTTCCCGCGAGCTGCTTTAGCAGCTCGCGCACCGAGCGAAATAAATAAAGCCGAACAATCGCGGTCCGCTTTAGCGGGCCGCGCACCCACGCGCCTTACTTTTAGTAAAACACTTCCCGCGAGCTGCTTTAGCAGCTCGCGCACCGAGCGAAATAAATAAAGCCAAACAATCGCGGTCCGCTTTAGCGGGCCGCGCACCCACGCGCCCTACTTGTAGCAATAACACTTCCCGCGAGCTGCTTTAGCAGCTCGCGCACCGAGCGAAATACTAGTTATTATTATTATAATATATATAGCTCGATTACCACTCACTGACTGACTGACTGACTGACTGACTCATTGACACGATTGTTCTCCTAGAAAGAGACGGAAAACGATACAATGATGTAGGGGAGATATGTCCGGGTGGGGGATTCGAGTGGGGAAAAATTATGACATTTCGGAAAAACAAGATGGCGGCCGACGTGATTCTTGCAACTCTTTTGTTTTCCAACCGATTTCTTTGAAATTTTGGATTATTGTAGAAATTAGTAAACGATTAACAGAAAAAGTGAAAAAATTAAAAAAACAAGATGGCGGCCGAGCTGTGACGTCTCAAATTTCCGACCCCTCTCGTGTAAAATTTTGTATGAAAAAAATTTTTTTCACCCATGGTGTCGTATAGAGCTCAAAGAATCTGACTCGGAGAAAGGTGGAGAGAGCTGATGAGTGAGGAGTTCGGAGACGGGCGAGGGGCACGGCCAGGGTATAGAAGATAGGTGGAGGGTGCTCGACCAAATGTCATTCGAAACCTCGAGCAGTTGCCAGTGAGTTGAAAAAAAAATCCAAAATGGAGGAAAAAAAAATGGCGGCAAATTTTGTCCGTCTCTCTCTCGGAGACTATAAAAGATGGAGGAGTTGTTTCTCGACAACAGATGATCACAACCCGGAGGTCTACCTGGTGAGTAGGAAAAAAATTCAAGATGGCGGATTTTTTTTCCCCCCATACAAAATGTATGGGGAATATTGAAGGGACTAGAAGTTGGGAACTATGCAAGACATTGATTTTGATAGGTTCATAGGGCATTTTTTCTTTTTCTTTTTTTTCATTTTACATTTGCTTTTTTTCTTTTTTTTTCTTTTTTTTTCTTTTTCTTTTGTGAATGAGGAGCACGGCCAGGTTATTGCAGATAGGTGGGGTGTGCTCGAACAAATTTTTTGGCAAAAGATGACCAGAATCCGAAGGTCTACTTGATGAGCAAAAAAATCGCGGTCCGCTTTAGCGGGCCGCGCACCCACGCGCCCTACTTGTAGTAATAACACTTCCCGCGAGCTGCTTTAACAGCTCGCGCACTGAGCGAAATAAATAAAGCCGAACAATCGCGGTCCGCTTTAGCGGGCCGCGCACCCACGCGCCCTACTTGTAGCAATAACACTTCCCGCGAGCTGCTTTAGCAGCTCGCGCACCGAGCGAAATAAATAAAGCCGAACAATCGCGGTCCGCTTTAGCGGGCCGCGCACCCACGCGCCTTACTTTTAGTAAAACACTTCCCGCGAGCTGCTTTAGCAGCTCGCGCACCGAGCAAACGCTAGTTATTATAATATATATAGCTCGATTACCACTGACTGATTCACTGACTGACTGACTGATTGACACGATTGTTCTCCTAGAAGGAGACGGAAAACGATACAATGATGTAGGGGAGATATGTCCGGGTGGGGGATTCGAGTGGGGAAAAATTATGACATTTCGGAAAAACAAGATGGCGGCCGACGTGATTCTTGCAACTCTTTTGTTTTCCAACCGATTTCTTTGAAATTTTGGATTATTGTAGAAATTAGTAAACGATTAACAGAAAAAGTGAAAAAAATTAATAAAACAAGATGGCGGCCGAGCTGTGACGTCTAAAATTTCCGACCCCTCTCCTGTAAAATTTTGTATGAAAAAAATTTTTTTCACCCATGGTGTCGTATAGAGCTCAAAGATTGTGACTCGGAGAAAGGTGGAGAGAGCTGATGAGTGAGGAGTTCGGAGACGGGCGAGGGGCACGGCCAGGGTATAGAAGATAGGTGGAGGGTGCTCGACCAAATGTCATTCGAAACCTCGAGCAGTTGCCAGTGAGTTGAAAAAAAATTCCAAAATGGCGGAAAAAAAATGGCGGCAAATTTTGTCCGTCTCTCTCTCGGAGACTATAAAAGATGGAGGAGCGGTTTCTCGACAAAAGATGATCACAACCCGGAGGTCTACCTGGTGAGTAGGAAAAAAATTCAAGATGGCGGATTTTTTTTTCCCCCATACAAAATGTATGGGGAGTATATTGAAGGGACTAGAAGTTGGGAACTATGCAAGACATTGATTTTGATAGGTTCATAGGTGTCTTAGATCTCGGAGAATTAAAAAAGAAAAATATACTGGCCGAATTGAGAACCTCCAAAATGGCGGATTCAAGATGGCGGCCATATAAACTTTCTCTGGTGTCTATCTCGGAGAGTATAAAAGATGGAAGAGTGGTTTCTTGGCAACAGATGATCAAGACCCAAAGGTCTACTTGATGATCAGGAAAAAAAACAAGATGGCGGATTTTTTTTCCATGTGAAATATATGGCGAATATTGATTTTTCTTTTTTTTTCTTCTTTTTGTTTCTTTTTTCTTTTTCTTTTTTTTCATTTTTCTTTTTCTTTTTTTTTCTTTTCTTTTTTCCTATTTTTTTCATTTTTCATTTTTTTTTATTTTTTCTTTTTTTTTCTTTTTTTTCATTTTTCATGTATTTGCTTTTTTTGTCTTTTTCCTTTTTTCTTTCTTTTTTCCTTTTTTTTATTATTTTTCTTTTTTTCATTTTTCATTTTCTTTTTTCTTTCTTCTTTTTTTCTTTTCTTTTTTTTTTTTTTTTCTTTTTCTTTTGTGAATGAGGAGCACGGCCACGTTATTGCAGATAGGTGGGGTGTGCTCGAACAAATTTTTTGGCAAAAGATGACCAGAATCCGAAGGTCTACTTGATGAGTAAAAAAATCGCGGTCCGCTTTAGCGGGCCGCGCACCCACGCGCCCTACTTGTAGTAATAACACTTCCCGCGAGCTGCTTTAGCAGCTCGCGCACCGAGCGAAATAAATAAAGCCGAACAATCGCGGTCCGCTTTAGCGGGCCGCGCACCCACGCGCCTTACTTTTAGTAAAACACTTCCCGCGAGCTGCTTTAGCAGCTCGCGCACCGAGCAAACGCTAGTTATTATAATATATATAGCTCGATTACCACTGATTCACTCACTGACTGATTCACTCATTGACAGGGTTGTTCTCCTAGAAGGAGACGGATATCGATATAATGATGTAGGGGAGATATGTCCAGGTGGGGGATTCGAGTTGGGGAAAATTATGACATTTCGGAAAAACAAGATGGCGGTCGACGTGAATCTTGCAACTCTTTTGTTTTCCAACCGATTTCTTTGAAATTTTGGATTATTGTAGAAATTAGTAAACGATTAACAGAAAAAGTGAAAAAAATTAAAAAAACAAGATGGCGGCCGAGCTGTGACGTCTCAAATTTCCGACCACTCTCCTGTAAAATTTTGTATGAAAACATTTTTTTTCACCCATGGTGTCGTATAGAGCTCAAAGAATGTGACTCGGAGAAAGGTGGAGAGAGCTGATGAGTGAGGAGTTCGGAGACGGGCGAGGGGCACGGCCAGGGTATAGAAGATAGGTGGAGGGTGCTCGACCAAATGTCATTCGAAACCTCGAGCAGTTGCCAGTGAGTCGAAAAAAAATTCCAAAATGGCGGAAAAAAAATGGCGGCAAATTTTGTCCGACTCTCTCTCGGAGACTATAAGAGATGGAGGAGCGGTTTCTCGACAAAAGATGATCACAACCCGGAGGTCTACCTGGTGAGTAGGAAAAAAATTCAAGATGGCGGATTTTATTTTTTTCCATACAAAATGTATGGGGAATATTGAAGGGACTAGAAGTTGGAAACTATGCAAGACATTGATTTTGATAGGTTCATAGTGCTTTTTTTCTTTTTCTTTTTTTTCATTTTACATTTGCTTTTTTTCTTTTTTTTCTTTTTTTTTTCTTTTTTTTTCTTTTTCTTTTGTGAATGAGGAGCACTGCCAGGTTATTGCAGATAGGTGGGGTGTGCTCGAACAAATTTTTTGGCAAAAGATGACCAGAATCCGAAGGTCTACTTGATGAGTAAAAAAATCGCGGTCCGCTTTAGCGGGCCGCGCACCCACGCGCCCTACTTGTAGCAATAACACTTCCCGCGAGCTGCTTTAGCAGCTTTTTTTTCCATACTAAATGTATGGGGAATATTGAAGGGACTAGAAGTTGGGAACTATGCAAGACATTGGTTTTGATAGGTTCATAGGGCTTTTCTTCTTTTTCATTTTTTTCATTTTACATTTGTTTTTTTTTTTGTTTTTTTTTTCATTTTTTTTCTTTTTTTTTCTTTTTCTTTTGTGAATGAGGAGCACGGCCAGGTTATTACAGATAGGTGGGGTGTGCTCGAACAAATTTTTTGGCAAAAGATGACCAGAATCCGAAGGGCTACTTGATGAGTAAAAAAATCGCGGTCCGCTTTAGCGGGCCGCGCACCCACGCGCCCTACTTGTAGTAATAACACTTCCCGCGAGCTGCTTTAGCAGCTCGCGCACCGAGCGAAATAAATAAAGCCGAACAATCGCGGTCCGCTTTAGCGGGCCGCGCACCCACGCGCCTTACTTTTAGTAAAACACTTCCCGCGAGCTGCTTTAGCAGCTCGCGCACCGAGCGAAATAAATAAAGCCAAACAATCGCGGTCCGCTTTAGCGGGCCGCGCACCCACGCGCCCTACTTGTAGCAATAACACTTCCCGCGAGCTGCTTTAGCAGCTCGCGCACCGAGCGAAATACTAGTTATTATTATTATAATATATATAGCTCGATTACCACTCACTGACTGACTGACTGACTGACTGACTCATTGACACGATTGTTCTCCTAGAAAGAGACGGAAAACGATACAATGATGTAGGGGAGATATGTCCGGGTGGGGGATTCGAGTGGGGAAAAATTATGACATTTCGGAAAAACAAGATGGCGGCCGACGTGATTCTTGCAACTCTTTTGTTTTCCAACCGATTTCTTTGAAATTTTGGATTATTGTAGAAATTAGTAAACGATTAACAGAAAAAGTGAAAAAATTAAAAAAACAAGATGGCGGCCGAGCTGTGACGTCTCAAATTTCCGACCCCTCTCGTGTAAAATTTTGTATGAAAAAAATTTTTTTCACCCATGGTGTCGTATAGAGCTCAAAGAATCTGACTCGGAGAAAGGTGGAGAGAGCTGATGAGTGAGGAGTTCGGAGACGGGCGAGGGGCACGGCCAGGGTATAGAAGATAGGTGGAGGGTGCTCGACCAAATGTCATTCGAAACCTCGAGCAGTTGCCAGTGAGTTGAAAAAAAAATCCAAAATGGAGGAAAAAAAAATGGCGGCAAATTTTGTCCGTCTCTCTCTCGGAGACTATAAAAGATGGAGGAGTTGTTTCTCGACAACAGATGATCACAACCCGGAGGTCTACCTGGTGAGTAGGAAAAAAATTCAAGATGGCGGATTTTTTTTCCCCCCATACAAAATGTATGGGGAATATTGAAGGGACTAGAAGTTGGGAACTATGCAAGACATTGATTTTGATAGGTTCATAGGGCATTTTTTCTTTTTCTTTTTTTTCATTTTACATTTGCTTTTTTTCTTTTTTTTTCTTTTTTTTTCTTTTTCTTTTGTGAATGAGGAGCACGGCCAGGTTATTGCAGATAGGTGGGGTGTGCTCGAACAAATTTTTTGGCAAAAGATGACCAGAATCCGAAGGTCTACTTGATGAGCAAAAAAATCGCGGTCCGCTTTAGCGGGCCGCGCACCCACGCGCCCTACTTGTAGTAATAACACTTCCCGCGAGCTGCTTTAACAGCTCGCGCACTGAGCGAAATAAATAAAGCCGAACAATCGCGGTCCGCTTTAGCGGGCCGCGCACCCACGCGCCCTACTTGTAGCAATAACACTTCCCGCGAGCTGCTTTAGCAGCTCGCGCACCGAGCGAAATAAATAAAGCCGAACAATCGCGGTCCGCTTTAGCGGGCCGCGCACCCACGCGCCTTACTTTTAGTAAAACACTTCCCGCGAGCTGCTTTAGCAGCTCGCGCACCGAGCAAACGCTAGTTATTATTATAATATATATAGCTCGATTACCACTGACTGATTCACTGACTGACTGACTGATTGACACGATTGTTCTCCTAGAAGGAGACGGAAAACGATACAATGATGTAGGGGAGATATGTCCGGGTGGGGGATTCGAGTGGGGAAAAATTATGACATTTCGGAAAAACAAGATGGCGGCCGACGTGATTCTTGCAACTCTTTTGTTTTCCAACCGATTTCTTTGAAATTTTGGATTATTGTAGAAATTAGTAAACGATTAACAGAAAAAGTGAAAAAAATTAATAAAACAAGATGGCGGCCGAGCTGTGACGTCTAAAATTTCCGACCCCTCTCCTGTAAAATTTTGTATGAAAAAAATTTTTTTCACCCATGGTGTCGTATAGAGCTCAAAGATTGTGACTCGGAGAAAGGTGGAGAGAGCTGATGAGTGAGGAGTTCGGAGACGGGCGAGGGGCACGGCCAGGGTATAGAAGATAGGTGGAGGGTGCTCGACCAAATGTCATTCGAAACCTCGAGCAGTTGCCAGTGAGTTGAAAAAAAATTCCAAAATGGCGGAAAAAAAATGGCGGCAAATTTTGTCCGTCTCTCTCTCGGAGACTATAAAAGATGGAGGAGCGGTTTCTCGACAAAAGATGATCACAACCCGGAGGTCTACCTGGTGAGTAGGAAAAAAATTCAAGATGGCGGATTTTTTTTTCCCCCATACAAAATGTATGGGGAGTATATTGAAGGGACTAGAAGTTGGGAACTATGCAAGACATTGATTTTGATAGGTTCATAGGTGTCTTAGATCTCGGAGAATTAAAAAAGAAAAATATACTGGCCGAATTGAGAACCTCCAAAATGGCGGATTCAAGATGGCGGCCATATAAACTTTCTCTGGTGTCTATCTCGGAGAGTATAAAAGATGGAAGAGTGGTTTCTTGGCAACAGATGATCAAGACCCAAAGGTCTACTTGATGATCAGGAAAAAAAACAAGATGGCGGATTTTTTTTCCATGTGAAATATATGGCGAATATTGATTTTTCTTTTTTTTTCTTCTTTTTGTTTCTTTTTTCTTTTTCTTTTTTTTCATTTTTCTTTTTCTTTTTTTTTCTTTTCTTTTTTCCTATTTTTTTCATTTTTCATTTTTTTTTATTTTTTCTTTTTTTTTCTTTTTTTTCATTTTTCATGTATTTGCTTTTTTTGTCTTTTTCCTTTTTTCTTTCTTTTTTCCTTTTTTTTATTATTTTTCTTTTTTTCATTTTTCATTTTCTTTTTTCTTTCTTCTTTTTTTCTTTTCTTTTTTTTTTTTTTTTCTTTTTCTTTTGTGAATGAGGAGCACGGCCACGTTATTGCAGATAGGTGGGGTGTGCTCGAACAAATTTTTTGGCAAAAGATGACCAGAATCCGAAGGTCTACTTGATGAGTAAAAAAATCGCGGTCCGCTTTAGCGGGCCGCGCACCCACGCGCCCTACTTGTAGTAATAACACTTCCCGCGAGCTGCTTTAGCAGCTCGCGCACCGAGCGAAATAAATAAAGCCGAACAATCGCGGTCCGCTTTAGCGGGCCGCGCACCCACGCGCCTTACTTTTAGTAAAACACTTCCCGCGAGCTGCTTTAGCAGCTCGCGCACCGAGCAAACGCTAGTTAATATATATATAGCTGCTCGTGCTGATTCACTGACTCACTGACTGATTGATCACCTCTCCTGTAAAATTTTGTATGAAAAATTTTTTTTTCACCTATGGTTTCGTATAGAGGACAAAAATTCATTCGGAGGAAAATTATGGAGAGAGCTGATGCTTGAGGATTTCGGAGACGGGTGAAGAGCACGGCCGGGGTATTGAAGATAGGTGGGGTGTGCTCGAACAAATGTCACTCGAAACCTCATCCAATTCGCAGTGAGCTGAAAATAAATTCAAAATGGCGGAAAAAAGATGGCCGCCATACAAATTTCGTCGGTGTCTATCTCGGGGAGTATAAAAGATGGAAGAGTGGTTTCTTGGCAAAAGATGATCAAGACCAAAAGGTCTATTTGATGAATAGAAAAAAAATCCAAGATGGCGGAATTTTTTTTTCTTCATACAAAATATATGGCGAATATTGATGAGACTAGAAGCCGGGAGGCGGGATTCATGCAAGACTTTGATACGGTTCCTTTTCAAGATTTGTTTTTATTGAAGAATTTTCATTATGACAAATGATGACATATGATGATCGAGGGTTTGGAAGGTGGGTGAGGAGCACGGCCATGGTAATAAAGATAGGGTGCTCGAACAAGTCACTCGAAACCTCATCCAATTGGCAGTGAGCTGAAAAAAAATCCAAAATGGCGGATTCAAGATGGCGGCCATACAAACTTCAACGGTGTCTATCTCGGAGAGTATAAAAGATGGAAGAGTGGTTTTTTGATAGACAATGATCAAGACCTAAAAGTCTACTTGCCGAGTAGAAAAACCGCGGTCCGCTTGCGGGCCGCGCACCCACGCGCCCTACTAGTTATTAATATATATATAGCTGTTCGTGCTGATTCACTGATTCACTGACTGATTGATCACCTCTCCTGTAAAATTTTGTATGAAAAATTTTTTTTTCACTTATGGTTTCGTATAGAAGACAAAAATTCATTCGGAGGAAAATTATGGAGAGAGCTGATGATTGAGGATTTCGGAGACGGGTGAAGAGCACGGTCAGGGTATCGAAGATAGGTGGAGGGTGCTCGAACAAATGTCACTCGAAACCTCATCCAATTCGCAATGAGCTGAAAAAAAATTCAAAATGGCGGAAAAAAGATGGCCGCCATACAAATTTCGTCAGTATCTATCTCGGCGAGTATAAAAGATGGAAAAGTGGTTTCTTGGCAAAAGATGATCAGGACCCAAAGATCTATTTGATGAATAGAAAAAAATCCAACATGGCGGAATTTTTTTTCTCCATACAAAATATATGGCGAATATTGAATAGACTTGAAGCTGAGAACTATGCAAGACTTTGATACGGTTTCTTTTCAAAATTTGTTTTTATAAAAGAATTCTCATTCTGACAAATGATGAGATATGATGATCGAGGGTTTGGAAGGTGGGTGAGGAGCACGGCCATGGTAATGACGATAGGTGGGGGTGCTCGAACAAAAGTCACTCGAAACCTCATCCAATTGGCAGTGAGCTGAAAAAAATCCTAAATGGCGGATTCAAGATGGCGGCCATACAAACTTCAACGGTGTCTATCTCGGAGAGTATAAAAGATAGAAGAGTGGTTTTTTGATAGAAAATGATCAAGACCTGAAAGTCCACTTGACGATAGAAAAACCGCGGTCCGCTTGCGGGCCGCGCACCCACGCGCCCTACTAGTTAATATATATATAGCTGTTCGTGCTGATTCACTGATTCACTGACTGATTGATCACCTCTCCTGTAAAATTTTGTATGAAAAATTTTTTTTTCACTTATGGTTTCGTATAGAAGACAAAAATTCATTCGGAGGAAAATTATGGAGAGAGCTGATGATTGAGGATTTCGGAGACGGGTGAAGAGCACGGTCAGGGTATCGAAGATAGGTGGAGGGTGCTCGAACAAATGTCACTCGAAACCTCATCCAATTCGCAATGAGCTGAAAAAAAATTCAAAATGGCGGAAAAAAGATGGCCGCCATACAAATTTCGTCAGTATCTATCTCGGCGAGTATAAAAGATGGAAGAGTGGTTTCTTGGCAAAAGATGATCAGGACCCAAAGATCTATTTGATGAATAGAAAAAAATCCAACATGGCGGAATTTTTTTTTCTCCATACAAAATATATGGCGAATATTGAATAGACTTGAAGCTGAGAACTATGCAAGACTTTGATACGGTTTCTTTTCAAAATTTGTTTTTATAAAAGAATTCTCATTCTGACAAATGATGAGATATGATGATCGAGGGTTTGGAAGGTGGGTGAGGAGCACGGCCATGGTAATGACGATAGGTGGGGGTGCTCGAACAAAAGTCACTCGAAACCTCATCCAATTGGCAGTGAGCTGAAAAAAATCCTAAATGGCGGATTCAAGATGGCGGCCATACAAACTTCAACGGTGTCTATCTCGGAGAGTATAAAAGATAGAAGAGTGGTTTTTTGATAGAAAATGATCAAGACCTGAAAGTCCACTTGACGATAGAAAAACCGCGGTCCGCTTGCGGGTCGCGCACCCACGCGCCCTACTAGTTAATATATATATAGCTGCTGGGGCTGATTCACTGACTGATTCACTGATTCACTGATTCACTCACTCATTGATCACCTCTCCTGTAAAATTTTGTATGAAAAATTTTTTTTTCACCGATGGTTTCGTATAGAGGACAAAAATTCATTCGGAGGAAAAATATGGAGAGAGCTGATGATTGAGGATTTCGGAGACGGGTGAGGAGCACGGCCAGGGTATTGAAGATAGGTGGGGTGTGCTCGAACAAAAGTCACTCGGAACTTCATCCAATTCGCAGAGAGTTGAAAAAAAATTCCAAAATGGCGGATTCAAGATGGCGGCCATACAAATTTCGTCGGTGTCTATCTCGGAGAGTATAAAAGATGCAAGAGTGCTTCTTTGGCAAAAGATGATCAGGGCCCGAAGGTCTACTTGATGAATAGAAAAAAAAAATCAAGATGGCGGAATTTTTTTTCTCCATACAAAATATATGGCGAATATTGAATAGACTAGAAGCTGAGAACTATGCAAGACTTTGATACGGTTCCTTTTCAAAATTTGTTTTTATAAAAGACTGATATAGAAAGACTTCTCATTCTGACAAATGATGAGATATGATGATTGAGGGTTTGGAAGGTGGGTGAGGAGCACGGCCAGGGTATTGAAGATAGGTGGGAGGTGCTCAAACAAAAAATACTCGAAACCTCATCCAATTGGCAATGAGCTGAAAAAAAATTCAAAATGGCGGATTCAAGATGGCGGCCATACCAATTTCATCGGCATCTATCTCGGAGAGTATAAAAGATGGAAGATTGGTTATTTGATAGAAAATGATCAGGACCTGAAAGTCCACTTGACGATAGAAAAACCGCGGTCCGATTGCGGGCCGCGCACCCACGCGCCCTACTAGTATTATTATAGAGCTTGTGAAGCAGACCTTACAACAATAATTACAATATTTTAAGTATGTAGCCTGTATTCAATTTATATCATTAGTTTCGCTAAAAGCAACTTTTTTGGACCTTGACGAAACATAATTAAAACGAATCTCACTATTGCATGCTTCAGATAATAATAAATAATAGATAAAATAAAAAAACTTGGGCGTAATAATCAGGGATCATCAGAATTTCTATAAAATTGTATTTTTCTTTAGCCACTAGGGTTTTTATCAAAAGCAATTATGCATTTAGCTAGAGGAACCCTCGAATGTTTATGGAACTGTGTCTAGGGTTGGCAGACAGAGTCGATTGTTAAGTGGACCAGTAACAACACGACTTTCCTTTCTCACGATCTGTTTCGGCTAGTCAGTCATGCTCTATCGGAGGATTATTTATTTGTAAAAAGTGTTTCATATGTGCGCTTTTTGTTCTAAGCCCGATTTAAAGGATGAAAAATAAAATATCTTAGTCCTATTGAGGCTAGTCATAATATATTAGAAGGACTAATGCCTGTTTTCATCAACCTTAAC